>JBBVQN010000034.1:0-390830 GCA_038993655.1 Talaromyces verruculosus | reverse complement strand
GGGGGGAATGGATTTTCCAATCGCAGTAGTGATTAAGTCTACCAACATTATCTTAGAAAACAGGATAATTATATGTTATACTATGTAGATATAGATTTTGATAAATTTAATCTACATTCAATGATGAAATTTTGATGAAAATCTACTTATAATAAATTTATCTTATATAATCTATTATATAAGTTTTTTGGTTGAAATAACATGTATAAATATTATTATATAAATTAAAATATACTTAATAATAGCAGATCATGCCCCATTCAATATTTTTTATTATCATATACTTTTGGGAGTTGGTATGTGTTACCTCAACCTACAATATGCGGGGCATCTGACACTTAGTTAGCGTACGGAGGTAAAAATACAAGGAACGTAATACAAATACGATCGTGAGACCGTCATTTCATCGTGGGGCATGATGTTGATCTTTCTAGTATCTGGTCGTGTCTTCTGCTCTGCTCCGATCATGGTATATTCTAGCGACTATTCTTCTCGATTCTTCTTCTGCTGCTTTCGTTACCTCGTACTCTGTTTAACCATTCGTTGCTTCTTTGACATAGTCTAGGCTACAACAACAGCTGACAGGAACTAGTGGGACTTGATCCACTCTGAATGGCAGTGGATGCCTTCGCCACGATTCCCCGTCGCTGTGCCTGACTAGTTTGAGTGTTTTGTCGGATTATTTATTATAGACGCAGTCCAGTCGCAATATAAATAAAAGTGGTTGTGAGTTCTCTTCTCTATTTTGATATTAATCTTTCTGCTTTTGAAAATAGTTCATTGTGTTGACTGACCACCTACCTCGGTTGCACAGCAGTAACTTCAACTCCCGCTATTTTCAGTCAGATCAGAAATAGATCTACTTACGAATGAATGACACCAATCACCTTCCGATACCATCGCTACAAGTCTCAGGACTTTGTCCGCGGGCCGGTTGTAGTGTATCTAGGCTCGCTACGCCTTAGTTATGGAGAACCCGAACAGTCCGGGAGATAATTACTGGGGAACCTTGATCAACTCTGATAAAAGTCCGACTCCTCTCCTTGAGGAACTCTGTATCGGGTTGGCGCAGTTGATGGTAGGACTGATGATGTCGATTTATCACGATGGTACGCTCAAGCTGATGGAGACCAAATTCTAGATAAAACAGGACGCCGGCAATGGTTCAACCGATCTCACTCCAGATAAGCTTGCTCGATTTTATCGCGAAGTAGGCGGAAATTACGATACCCTCTTTCTGGAGACAAAAGGATCTGCGCTGTCCTTCATTTATCAATCACTTGGGTGTTTTCATACCTTGCAGCCAACGACGAACCCATTTGAACCGCCTTGCATACCGGCTTTATTGCCAACGGGATTCGTGCGATGGCAGGTCATCAACCTTCTGCTATGTCCAGATGAGCATGCACAATACCTGCAGGAAGCCGTCAGTCGCTGGGATGTGCCAAAACCATGTGGAGGCACATTTCCAAAAGTAATCCCTCGTGAAGCCTTTCCTCAAGCACCAGACAAAGATATGGTTGAATGGCACGAAGACGTGAGCAAAAGACTTCAACAGGACCATGCAGACCACCGCTCTTCCCGCCGAAGTCCACCGGCTGACTTTGTTCGTTATTACTCCGCCGCAACCGGCACACGCAAGTATCGCCATCCTTTCTATGAACGAACCCATCGCTTCCAAGACGGTAGCCCAGCACCAAAGCCGCGAGATTTCAGCGATCATGCAGACGAAACTCGTTACCATCGAAGACGTCATAGCCCTGACGGCAGGGATTATCATGCGCGTTCATTTGGCAACGATCCAGATATACGATCCAGCTCTCGGACAAGTTCTCGCAATCCATCACCAAGGCAAACAGTCTCTCCGGCATCGGCGGCTCGAGTTCCGATGCGATCGAAAACAACAAGCGCTCGAAACCGAGACTTTGCGTCAGAACGACTGTCTTCGTACCATAAACATCGGCCTATGAATTCGTCCGACTCTTCGAATAATGATGACGGTCTCTTCCCCCAGCGGCGACATGGTTCAATTGATGATCGCCGACATGGTCGTTCCACTCACTTGTCACCAGCTCGTCCATCACGACCCCCACGGCGTCATTCGCATGACGCAACTTCACCGATGGCAGATGATTCAGACACATCGCCAGATAACTCCCGAAAAACACACCGATATCGTCGCTATGCAGCTCCTAGGACACAGTTTCAAGAGCATATGTTTGACGACACGCCTCGTCCCGGTCGAAAAGCCGACCAGCCATTACCATACGAGATCAACCCTAATATTATGGCCAATATACCGCGCGTACACATCAAGTACGATGGATCGCCGACCGAGCCTCGTCCATCGAAACATGGAAGGGGATCTAGCGGTTCTGAACGGACGCGTTCGTCGAGTAACGGGAGTGGTGGTGGTGGTGAGGCAAGCTGGAAGAGACATATTAGCCCGCATCGTCCTGGAAGGAAACTTTCGCATTCATGATTAGTCACTCGATTGAGTCAGATTTGCTTTGACTTTGGAAAGAAACTTTTCCACTCACTCGTATCTCGGCCAGATTGGCAGATACTGACTGGTATCTCCGAATCGTTATCTTGGATAACTCCACTCAATCTATTCGCGATATGTCTGTTGTATTTCCTATTGCATGATTGCATGATTTATCTGAGCGCGTCGATTTTTTTGTACATACGCATATACCATTTTGATTTCAACAAAATGAAGATGAAACTTGAATTGATGAAGAGAAATGATTTCATGCTGACAATTCAGGGCGGTGGGTCAGTCAAGCCACTCCCCGCTTTCCCTGCCGCTCCAAAATCCGACGATAAGAACCTGCCTCCTCCAGCTTCTCTTTCCTGCTTTCCTGCTTTTTGATTACTTCTTTCACAGTATTCTTCATCATCATTTCCTTCATCATTTCAATCATCTTGTCGAGTACTATCGCTGCACTGCAACCTTGCATACCGTCTGCACTATGCAGAGTGTGATGATCTAGCTTCCGGATCGCAGACAGCTCTCCCCAATCACATCGCGAAACGTCTATAGCTTCGCTCTATAGGCAGAACATAGGCAGAAGCTACTCGATCACATCACCCTACCCAAGAATACTGTCATCTACTCGAATGGTAATTACTATAGGCACTGGCAATTCATTATGATTGTATAAATCATCCTCTTTTTCTGTCTTTCTCTAAATCCGGTTTTCGGCATACAGAAAAAGAAACCTTATTTAGATCGACTTATCCAACGAGTACCTTGAGCGACTTACACCATGTCCTTAGGCCGAGTCTCATATCTGGAGTCATGGGAACATCATCCGCCGCCGTTTATTCGACGACCTAGTTTCGGTGACGGGGCAGCATCTGGTGATGAAGAATCTGTCAATCGGCATTCTCGTACACAAAGTCCCGACCCACATTTTTTTCCTTCTTCGTTACCGTCAAGCTTTCCCAGCAGGGCTGTACGTCACAGATTGAGCTTTAATCCTGTTGTGGGGAGAGGCTGGGCTCATAGTTCTGCAACTGAGCCGGATGAAGAGCAGCGGCCGTTGTTTCGGTCTGATATTAGCCCTGATCTGACTATCCGAGATGCGGGACCGGCGAGACTTGCAGAAGAGGGCGTTGCAGCGGAGGATGTCTTTCAGGATTCGAAATGGGATACTGCAGAGACGACGCCGGCTTTTGAGGTGAATAGCGGGAAAAGAATACGTAGGTTACATATATCCGTGTCATGGTATATGTCGGTGCTGACTACAAGTTTCAGTCCAGGTGATTGTGGCGGTCATCTATTGCTTGCTTGCTGCTGGTCCAGTATTCGGGTTTGCAGCTATCAAACCAATATTTATACGAGAGGGTGTATACCGGAATCGGTGTACTAGTGAGGAACTGGAGCATGGATTTGGTTTGTGCTATGGGCAAGAGACTCGGTATGCACTTCTAATATCTACCTGTTCGGCACTCAGACTAACCGAGTAGGCTGAATCTAATGTTCACCATTGCAGCAGTTGCTACGAACATTTGCGCCTTGCCTGTTGGCACGTTACTCGACACTTACGGTCCTAGAGTTAGCGGTATCGTTGGAAGCGTCCTCATAGCTATCGGTGCTTTCCTGTTAGCCGTCGCCTCCAGGATTCCATTCGATGCCTATATTCCTGGATACCTTTTCCTCGCATTAGGCGGTCCTTTCGTGTTCATCTCGTCGTTTCAGCTGTCGAATGCCTTTCCTTCACGTTCCGGTCTGATTCTGTCGCTTTTGACTGGCGCATTCGATGCGTCGAGCGCTCTCTTTCTTATCTTCCGAATTATCAACGAGAAGACCGAGGGCGCTTTTACTGTTCAAAAGTTTTTCACAGTTTATTTGGTCGTGCCGGTATTCATTCTACTTGCCGAGTTGTTCATTATGCCGGGCGCCTCTTACAAGACTGCGGGAGAGCTCGTTCTTCAAGCAGAACAGGTCATTGTTGCGGAAGCCAACGACACCGTCGACGAATCGCTGCCGGAACCGGACGAGGCTGAGAGGCAACGTGAAAGTCGCCGTGCCGAACGACAGGATATAGTCAATAACATACAAGGCCTTCTTGAAGGATCTGCTAGTAGAAAGATTGATGACATTATTTTCCACGAAAGCGCTCCAGAAGCTGCTAACTATCAAACTCATGAATCTACTCAAAAACCCGACACACAACCTCCAGCACCCAACGACAACAAGCACAGGTCAGGGGGTGTCTGGGGCGCCATGCACGGAGCTTCCGCTCTGCAGCAAATCCGTAGTCCCTGGTTTATCCTGATTACTGTGTTCACGGTGTTGCAAATGCTTCGCATCAATTACTTTGTCGCCACAGTCCGCTCTCAGTATGATTATCTTCTCGGTTCGCGAGAACTAGCAAGGCAGCTAAATGAGTTTTTCGATCTCGCTCTCCCCGTCGGAGGCCTCATTGCCATCCCGTTCATTGGCACGGTTCTTGACAATGTCAGTACCGCGATGGTTCTTTTCGCATTGGTCACCATATCCACAATTATTGGCATTCTCGGTTGTATTCCCGGCAGTATTGGGTTCGGGTATGCCAATGTCATTCTGTTCGTAGCTTATCGTCCGTTCTATTATACCGCGGTCTCGGATTATGTAGCGAAAGTGTTTGGATTCCAGACATTTGGCAAAGTATACGGACTGGTGATTGCTCTTGCTGGTATTTGTAACTTTCTGCAGACGGGTCTCGATGCTTTGACTTTTAAGGTCTTTGATCGCAACCCGGCGCCGGCCAATGTGGTGTTGACCGCTTTGGTTGCTATTGTCGGGTTCTTCCTAGTGACTTATGTTTCTTCCAAGGCCCGCGCTTTGGCGCTTTCGCAGACTGATGTGACCGGTGAGGAGCAGGCGTTGCTATCGGAGGGGCAGAATGGGCGTCAGAATGGAGGTTCGTACGGAACGGTTTGATTTGGTCGTGATTCTGCTTTTGTTTTCCAATCTGTATATCAGCATATCATATAGCCATATAGTAGATATGTCATTGCTTTCGGTGTGTCTCACGTTGATGCTATACTCGTCCGATGGTGTTTGGCCTCCCGTGGTCCCGTCTGATGATTTGGGTGCTGATCGGCCCATAGTAACCCCTCCTTCCATCCGAACTGCGATCTCTCACTGTATTGTTCGGCTGATGTAGTTTCGTCCCGTCTTAATTCGGAGTATCGTCGTCTCGTAGAGCAGTCTGTAGCGTCTGATGCGGTGGTGTCGTAACGCACTGTAGGCAGACAGAGTATCATAGGCTAGTCTTTAACACATTTCAGAGACCCAAAACGAGATTCTTATTGAAGCTAGCAAGTTTCTAGCTCAATTCAGCTGTAGCGGTCCTTCCTCCGGCCTTGAATGGTAGTCACGATGCCAGTGGTAGGTGCGTCCCTGGTGGTGTGGTACTGCCCAAATGAGCCTCCTCCCAACTCAACGTAGGAAGGTAATTTAATAAGATTCTCTATCATTCCCGGATAGACTCTGCAGTTCCCTATTGATGCCTACTAATTTGAAGCCGTAATACACACTGCGTGGGTGGTGAGACTCGGTCATAGCCTGGCAATCGCGCTTTTAGTACCCTCTGCGCTGAGGTATCTACATTCACTAATCTGGTCCTCCCTAGTATCAATCTGTTGCTCTCGATGAGTAGATTAATTTTCTGGGCACAGATGGTTGGTTACTACGTTCGTATGTCTCTAAAGTGGCCTCCAAATCCGGAATCATGCCTCCATCCGGCCTCCATCCTCCCGATCATCTGACCCCGAGGTACTATTCAGCGTCCCCTGACTCCTTTCCACTACGCCTCGAATATGGGGATGATCTTGGTGTCAATCGATTCCTCTCGTCAAACTGCATAAACTTCACTACATTCTGACTCTTCGCAGCCCGTCCGACATCCATAATCTCGCATTTCCCTCCCTTCCCATACAAACCGCTCCCCCTCCCAATCTCAGATTCTGCCGTTTCCCAACCTGCCCGTTTCGGCAGGAGCGCTGCCCTCGCACCCGGCACAAGCCAATGAGAGCTCTGGAATCTCTGAATGACCTCAGTTCCTGCCTCGCGAGCACTCCCAAGTCCCAGCATACCGCCTTCACGTCTACTTATATCTCCTGCTCTCGTTCCTCTCTTCCGTTCCTTTCTTCTCTTTCTCTCCTCACAGCACCGCTGCCCGCTTTGTTCGTTTGGTTCGTTCGCGTCCTTACTGCTTAGTACCTTTTTGTTCCCCACTGCGTGTTTCCATTGTCTGTATAGACATGGATCCTATTTTGTCCCCCTCGTCTTCTCCTTTTCTTTCGTCTCCTTTTCCGGACCGGTCGTCCTCTCCTTTCCTTCTGGTCCCGATACCAGTACGTCCTTCGTTTGTTTCTTCGTCCTCTCCTGACCGATCCTCTTCTCCTTTCCTCACAGAAGTGCTCGATGAGCCGACACTTCCTCCCACTCCTGTGGTGATTCGGAAACAGGTGGCGCCGCGGCCCACGCTTATCCCACCACCTCCTTCTGGCCCGCTGCGACAGCGACCATTGCGTCCCGCCTCTCGACTGCCTGTACCAGTCAGCCGTCAGGTTCAACCCCCACCACGCATCGTCACTCCCCCGCAGCCCGCATTGGTATCGCAGTCTTTGATGGACCGTCGACGAGCTCGCCAACAGCGCGAACGCCCTTGGGTTTCCGCTCCTCGTTCGACTCCTGTTAGACTCACCTCTGCCCTGGCCCGGTCCAGCACCTCTCGTCCAGCCGTTCGCGCGGCACCGCAAAAGCCTCTTCAAAGTGTCGACAAGTTTCGGGAGTGGAACTCCCCCGAGGCATCTTCGAAGAAGGTTTCTTTTGCTGAGGTTAAGACCGTGAAGGTTGTCTCGCGCTGGATCAATGACGTTCCCGCCGATTATTCGGAGTGGCGCCATCATTGATTCAAAGTCATCCAACTGCCGACGTTCTTTTCGACTTACAGAGACAGGAGTCCTTCCCCCCATTGTACTAGCCGTTTAGGTCTATGACCGCCCGGATTCATCTTGTCCAACAACGCCGACCCCTTCTCTAAGGGCGTGCAGACACCCTTGTTTCCACTCGTCGTCGTCGGGCCGTTACTTCGTTGTTAGCTTGGCTTTCAACCAACGGTGACAAGACCCCCATTCCTAGCGTTTGGGGTATCTGGGACATAGTATCTTGCGGCCGCAGGCAATACGACATTCGTTCATCGACCTCCCGGTTCCTGACCAGCCGATGGTTGTTGTTTTTTCTTCTTAGCTCCGCCCCCTAGCTTTGAGCCCTTCCTTCAGTCACTCATTTCCGGACATACTTGTTCACCCTGAGCGTTGTCTCACATTCATTCTTTTGCACAAATATCTGTGTTCGGCAAGACCTGGGATAGGTCTAGGGTGGGCTGACCAGATCGTGATCTGCCTAGCTCCTGAGCTCGTGATCTCAGCTTTTTGTAGTGCACACCTTTGCCGACGATTTCAATTCTGATTCGTCGAGGGGACCCGGTGATGCACCGGCGTTTTTGGAATACTAAAAGGTAAGCTCGCACAACATTTCTGCCGGCGCCTACTTTTCGTCATTCTTTTGGGGGGGGGGGGGGGGGTTGAAAAGGATTGCTAACCGCTTTCTTCTCGGGACCTGTTCCCAATAGGTCCAGGGTGGGCTGACCAGCTCGTGATCTCAGCGTTTTTTGGTGCACACCGTTGCCGACGATTTCATTTCGGAGACTCATCGAGGGGACTCGGTAGTGCACCGGCCTCTTCCAACTCATTAACATGTATGTACCCCCCTGGTTCATGATGCTCGCTAACTTTTGGGGCGTTATCGCTCCTTTTTCTTTCTTCGCCAGCCTTTCTTAGCTAGTTATATAGTTCAGATAGATTGAGGGTTTTTTTCCATATTGGGTTTTTCCCTCGTAACATCAATTGTCTCGTATATCGAGGCGGTTGGAGTTGCGAGTTAGAAACGGTTCTCATGTCTCCCTCATTTGTTTGTCGTGGCTTGTACACTGTGTCTTTGTTTTTCTTTCGCTTGTCTCTTGCTCATGTATGGTTTTTCGTTGCATCAACTATCTCGTATATCCAGGGAGTTGGGGCAGATGCAGAACATTTTCCTGTACGGTCGGAGGTTTTGTTTCTTGTCTTCGCCTGTTACATCACTCATCTCGTATATCGATGTGTTTGGGGTGACACTTGACGAGGCATGCTATCATATACATCATGGATTTGGGAAGAGTATGCGCTGGGATGGAGATTGGAGGATGGAGGTTGGTTGTCGTCGGAAGAAAGGTTTGTCGTGTGTCGGAACAAAGGGGTAAGTATTTCGGCCTAACCTAGTTGGGGGAATTAGGGCTAATCGCCATGTAGCCATTCTAGGCAACGAACGCCGAATCGATATTTTGAACGAACAAGCCTCGATGACGATGATTGATGGACGAGTCGAGGGTCGTTTGTGCAGAGTACTATGTTGTGTCGGAACAGAGGGTAAGTATTTCGGTCTAACTTAGTTGATGGAATTAGGGCTAATCGCCATTATGGGCAACGAACGCCGACTTTGATATTTTAAACGAACAACCTTTCGATGACGATAATTAAGGGCGAGTTGGTTCGAGGGTCGGTTTTATGAGGTAGGAGCGTCATGTCAGGTTGAATTGAGGGGATAATAAACGGGTTGCGAGAGTTCAATGAGATGTGTTTACCAAACATACATATAATTCGAGTATCAATATTTACTCATCCAAAGGAAGAATATCAGGAATAGGTCCAGCCGGCACAATCAATCCACCTCCATCAACGCCCTGCTTCCTCCCCAACGCCTGCAGATAATTGATCTTATACAAATGCAAATAACTCGTCTTCTTGAACACTCCTCCTCTCGTCCGCTCTGATTCATCCCAGTACAATAACCGTAGCCAGCGATGAATACGCGGATAATCATGCCGAATCATTTTGATATTACACTTGAAGACGTGATGATACGCCGGATCGAACCTAATTAACGTGGTGTATAAGCGTATATCTGCTTCAGTGATATATTCGCCGAACAAATACGGTTGATGTTTCGGATCACCGAGATGCTGCTCAACTCTGTCCAATGCTTCGAAGAGAGGGTACACATTCGCATCGTAGGCTTCCTGCGTAGTCGCGAATCCAGTTTTGTAGACTCCATTGTTGATTTTGTGGTATACCCATTCATTCATTTCATCAATCTCTGTGCGGAGATGTGCTGGATAAAAGCCTCCACCTGGTTTGCTTTCCTCTCGCAGGTCGGCGGGGAGTAAGTCGTCGAATTCGGTGTAGAGCATGCGGATGATTTCGCTACTTTCGTTGTTGACGATTGTCTCTTTCTTTTTGTCCCATAGAAAGGGCACGGTGTAGCGTCCGGTATAGTTCGGGTTTGCTTTGAAATATAGCTCTGAGAGATATTTGCCGCCGTATAGGGGATCCTTGTCGGCAGCACCGTCGCGGCCGGTGAAGTACCATCCCTCAGGACCGAGGTCGTTGCCGACCACGACCTGCTGGATTATATCTTCGAGACCCTTGAGGGAGCGCACGATGTTGGCGCGATGAGCCCAGGGACAGACGTAGTTGAGGTAGAGGACGTAGCGGTTTGGTTCGGCGGGGAATTCGGCGGTGGGTGAGCGAGAGATGGAGGAGCGGAATGCGGAGTCGCTGCGACGAAAGTGCCCGTCCTTGTCGGCGTGGTTGTAGATTGCTGGTTTCTGTGAAAGTGTTAGTTGGGTTGGTCGATTGAACGGGTGGGGAGGTGTACGTCTGCCATGGTGTTGAGTCTCGGAAGTTCAGGAGTGGTTGGTTGTCTGCTTGCTTCTGGAGGCTCGATGAGAGAAAGAGCTGTCTATATATGAATCAGACCATTTCGATTTGTCAGGATTGTTGTATCCGAGTCATGGGAGGTATATGAATTCCGCAATCTTCGGCATGAGGGGAAATCGGAAGCTAATGACGTAATCTGGTGATTGCTAAGCATGCATAATCAGAACCTGCCCGGGGGATTTTTGAATAGCTTCACTTTGTTCTTATGCATTGAAGTTTAGGATCATTGATCCTATGTCTTGAATGGATGGTTGGGTTTTGTAAGAAAGGCGTGATTGTCTTGCATCATAATTCGAATGCTAATATACCTAGATGTACATATCCCTTTTTCATTTCCGACCTGCCATTCTGCCCTTCAGAAAACATATCGATTTTCCCCACCTGTGCGCGGATTGATATAGGTATTGAAAAGCTCAGATAAATGCTCTAATAGTTATGAAAGTGAACATACGTGTCCAAATCGACAGTGAAGGAAGTGATGATCCAAAGATGTAGTACCGCCGTCCTCCATCACTGGTACCAAAGACACCGATTGCCGCCTAGGGAGCTTAACATGGCCTGAGGCCACTGGGAGACACTCTCAATCTGAGAACGCGGGGAAAACTTGACAACGCAAAAGTTGTTACTGTTGTACTCGGTGACGTAGTTCTGTTCTCCGACAAAGGTGATAGCATTCGCGATCTAGGACGGCGTCACCGACAATTGGCAGTTCGACGGCGACATCGCCATTGTAATGGTAGATTCAGACTCGTTCGATCGTCAAAGCGGGAGTGGCGAAGAGGTCTGCGGCTACGGTGTAGATAGCTTCGTGGTGACTGTTGGAAAAGAGATTAGCAAAGAAGCTTCAGGAAAGATTGCAAAGCGCACCTTCTAACAATCTAATATTGGTCTATTTCCCTCTGATATCCCATGCTACCCGGCCAAAGGTCTGGGCCATGCCAGGGGAGAGACGAATCTTGTGTGTCTCGTGACGATGAAAACTCTTGTTGGATTCCATTCTCTTGAAAATCTAGGGATCGGGCATGGTGCTCGGCGATGGTCAGGATTGATATCCGAATCTCGCCTACATGAAACTGTAGCACTCATTTGTCCGTTGCTGTAGAGGCATATTAGCCTTTATTGTTTGCATCTCGCTCGCTCGCTCGCTCGGTCAGTTGGGATGGGATGTCTCGTTCCGAGTAGATTGGACGACTTTGGCGAGTGTGCGATGGATTGAGGAGGGCCAATCGGCGAAGACATCGAAGCATGATCGTTTGGAAGGATTGTGTGCTGACATTCTGTTATCGAAGATCAGGATACGATGATTGTAGGCGGTGCCATTTGAGTGTTTAACTCTTCATTTGGAAAGGAGGTGGTCTGTAAGTACTCAGCAGTGTCAGCTTGACTTTAATACCCTGGATAAATAGACTCGCTGATACCTGAATTCAATGGCAAGCTTGTCCCAAACCTGTTGTCCGAGTACCAACTGCGAATCCCCGCTGTCATGATACCTTGGTCATTGTCAAATGATCGTTGTGTTTCTTCTCCCTGAAAGCACTGAGGTCGGGCTGCGTCGTCTAGGTTGGACCTTCCATGTGGCCAGACCTTCTACTAACACACCATCAACAGCCTCAATGAACAAATGAAGAAAAACCTCACTTTCGTTATCAAGAACCTGATCCGCGTCAGCCATCCAAGGTTCAACCCAGCACGGGGCTAACCCTATTCAATGATCATTCGGCATCTTCTTGTCCGTCCTCCTTGCTGATTTTCATCACTTCTTCTCTAAAACGGCACTTGATGCGCAAGCTGACAAATCTCGCAAAGCACAAATACCGACCAAATAATCCGAAGAATGGGGCGATGAGGCTATTCACTGATCGCAGGAGAGATCCTCACCTGCGCTACTTGTTCGGATTGGTTGGTTGCGGGAGCAAAGTATCCAGATATACTGCGCTTCGGTCTGTGATTGGCTACAATCTTGAAGATATTTGTGAGCTTATTTCTAACGGCTGGATTGATAGTAAGACCAAGGAGCTTTTGAATATGGGAATATGAAATTGGATTTGTAATTCAAGATAGTATTCGGACGGATTTGACCATGTCGTGATAGTTCCGTTCGCTTTGTGGGTATAAATCAGTTCGCTCTTTCCCTTTGTGTATCTTGGGCAGTCATCACCTTTGAAGCGTCAAAGAAACAGTCGGAATTTCTCATCTACATTGCATACCGACCGCAAACATGAAGACCATACTCATCCTCGGAGGATCCTTCGTCGGCGTTGGTACGGCCCATCGAATCCTGAAACAAGCTTCCAAAACCGGACCAGCCGTCAAGGTCATTCTCGTATCGCCCAATACGCATCTATACTGGAATATCGCCGCTCCTCGAGCATTACTACCGGGTCAGTTCACGGATGACGAGATGTTTCAGTCCATACCGGAGGGATTCAAACGGTATTCGAAAGATCAATTTGAGCACATCATCGGTTTCGCAAGTAGCCTTGACGTGCCCAACAAAAAAGTGGAAGTCTCTGCTGATGCTGAGGGGACCAAACCAGTGACGACAATCAGATATGATTTTTTGATCATTGGAACAGGATCTAGAAGCAAAGAATTTGATGAAGATGTCAAAGCGCCATTCAAAGGGTTGGGCTCAACCGAGGCGACACAAGATGCGCTGCATGAGTTTCAGGACTTGGTTGAAAAGTCAAAGACGATTGTCGTTGTTGGTGCTGGTCCGACTGGCGTTGAGACTGCCGGTGAGTTGGGTTATGAATATGGAAAAAGCAAAAAGATCATTCTGGTAAGTGTCTCTCCTTCAAGGATAAAGAGGTTCTTGCTAAGGAGAGCAGGTCACGAGCGGCAACACCGTGCTCGAAACCGCCATACCTAGCGTATCCAAAACGGCATTAGGCATGCTCCGAGATTTGAACGTCGAGGTCAAGCTACAAACGAAAGTCAACCGCTCGTCCCGTATCAAGCGCGAAGGCCCAAATCAAATCGAGATATCCCTCTCCGACGGAACCACACTATCCGCCGACCTTTACATACCTACATCTGGCATCGTACCCAACTCATCATACATTCACGACAAATATCTCAATGCAAGTGGTTTCGTCAAGGTGGACGAATACTTCCAAGTTAAAGGTCTTGAGAATCAGCACGTCTGGGCTATTGGAGATGTCTCTGACCTGGAGTCACCGCAATTGTTGGTCGTAGATAGACAGTCTGGACATTTGGCCAAGAACATAGGTCTTATTTTGAACAATAAGCCCCCCCTTTTATACAAAGGAGGCATGCGTGGTAAGTTGCCCTATTCTGAAAATTGAATCTCGTGATCCTTGGTGCTGATGCTGTTAATCTAGGCATGGGATGTCAGATTGGCAAGAAGGCCGGTACTGGACATTTAGGTTGGGTCAAGCTGCCGAGTTTTATCGTTTCATTTTTGAGGAAGAATTTGTTTGTTGAGAAGCTGGCGTCAACGGTGGATGGTTCTGCATATTGATGTTTTGATTTTTCGATACCTTTGCTGCCGAAACTTGTCCTTTGGTAGGTTTGAATGGATTTTGATGATCGATCAATGAGATGATATGCAGGCTGAGCCGTCCTGTCGGATCTCCTAAAAGGTAACAGATCGGTCGGATCAAGGTCGATCACAGGCTCGAGCCCTAAACCCTAAATTGGCCACTTCACATGCTTTGTACGCAGTACGTAGTCCCAATGGCATGGCGAACATCGTGGAGTCGCAAGTCGTAGCACAAATGATTTGTCGCGGCATCATTGGCTTGTTCTAAGTTTTCCTTCTCATGCAGTGTAATGTGCTAACTGTGGACATCGTACATGGATAAGAGCTGCCATGCGTGATGTCCCATGTTTCTGGGCCTAAGCGTCAGGCTGTAGATGAGTCGAATTTTCACAGTCCGATCTCGTCGGCCGTTCTATTTACGTACGGTCTGTTCAAGAGCAAATGATTGCCTTTTTTTACAGACCATCAAACTCTGAACGTTTGATCAGGTTGTCGCAGCTGCTAACTGTTGATGTGCATCGGTCGCCGGCTCCGAAGTCCTCGTACGATCGGGATCGAGACCAACGGTTGGATCTCATGTTGGCGCACTAGACTATTGTTTACTAGCATGATAGTCTCCATTTTTTTGACGGCTATTGGTCAATTGGAAGTGAGTGAACCACTAACATCTCGTCGATCGGTTGCCGTAACCCCCCCACACAGTCTAGATCTGTTCCAGTAGACACCGGAAAGAGCGATGCAATCGAGAGAATGGCGCATTTGTCAATCAATGACTGCAATGACTTTGTGTGTTACGGTATGGAGTATAGTGGTTGATTTGGGAGGTAGAAAAGTGAAAAAATACACTTTCAGGCGACTCCTTCTTTTCCTCCACGTCTTCCGACCGAGAGCGACGTGAAGGCGCGGCATACGTAATGCTGCACCAGCCACACTCTGCTGGTCCACAGGCGTGGCTGGGCAGACCCGAAACAGTTAAGACGAGGCTTTATTAGTGCTGCCTAAATCAGTACGAGATGTGCCTGATTGGCCGATTCCGGCGCTAAACAGTCGATGGGATCACGGCTAGTCCTTTTTCGGCGGTGTGGAGGCCAGAGCAGAGCTATCAACCACGGGCTTGCTTCCTTCCCTAAGTACGGGACTAAGCCAAGCTATAACGAACCAAAGGCCAAGAAGTGGAAACTTGGGAGGTCTCCTGTTCGTTATAGACGGGTGCAACCACAGGCTTCCTCCGTTGGAGTCTCCACCTTTCCAGCTGGCCGTCACCACCATCCCCCCTCGGTACGTACCTTCTCTTGTTGCGCTTTTCAGGTCAGTCCACCATTATTGTCCTCTTTTCATTGCTTCTCTCCCTTCTCTCGCCCTCCCTCTCTTTCTTACTTACCTGTCTTACCCCTCCTTCACCTTCACTTCTCTTCTACTCTCTTCCTGTTGACTTCTCATCTCCATTGTTGACTACACCATAACTCCCCAATTGCTGACTGCTGGTCGCTGTTACTCCGCGGTCCCTGAACCGCCCGGGACCACTGACGTCGTTGGACGATTCTGAAACGACCTCTTTGTCCGTACCCAACAAGCATTCCTATTCAATTCTTGTGCTGTATATCTCTCGATAGACTCGCACTTTATAGAAACAGACATCATGGCCGTCGACAGCTCTGAGGCCGAGACGAAACAACAGGGCATCATCGAAACCGCCCAAGCCGCTGCCTCCGATCCCCAGTCGAAAATCCAACCAGAGTTGGTCGAACAAAAGCTCGTTGAAGAAAGCCGCAAGGCCGGTGCCGTTGCATACCAGTTCAATCCGGACGACTCGCCAGAAGAGAAAGCAAAAGCCGCGAATGCCGTGAGTCTATGATTTTGCCTGAGCTTTGTTTGGCACGATGGCTAATATGAATTGTTACATGCAGAACCTTCATCCCGATTTCCACAAACCAAACAAACAAAAAGGTCTTGCGTTGGTGTCGGATAAAGTACGAATAATTAATTGCTCTTGCATTTGATGATCAGGAGGGCTTCTAATACAAATCACAGGATATAACGGGCCCCGCTCAGTACGACCTTCCGTCTACCGATAAAGCCACCGAGGAGGTCAAACAAGTTGCTATCTTG
Source organism: Talaromyces verruculosus (assembly GCA_038993655.1). Classification (NCBI taxonomy): domain Eukaryota; kingdom Fungi; phylum Ascomycota; class Eurotiomycetes; order Eurotiales; family Trichocomaceae; genus Talaromyces; species Talaromyces verruculosus. Next base: position 374,899 of record JBBVQN010000034.1, on the reverse strand, counting down.
AACGAGAGCGATAAGAAATCGGCGCAGAATGGACAACTGACAGAAGATCAACGATGGTCTCGCGATCGCACAGGATGGGCGCCACAATTTGTCCAGCCAGACGAAAAGCGAGAAGAAGCCGAGACACTGTTGGACCACCGTACCTTTTTAGAGGAAAAGCTCGGCGACAAGTTCTTTGGAGGTAAGTTACTCTCTTGCTGGCCTTTCGGATTTCCATCTGGACCACCGGAAGGATACCCTGGAGGGAGTGATTTGGCGTATGCCCACTGGTGTCCTCCCGGGGTTAAGGCTTTGAATTCCTCAGTTCTAACGATTGATTTCACGCAGACTGGTATCACAATGCCGCCGTTATCGTCTTCGCCTGTCTCTCATCGTGGATCATTGCAGTCCTCGGAGGAGGCCTAGGGTGGGTTTTTCTAGTGATGGCAGCGTGCGGGACCTATTATCGAACCTCGATCCGCCGAGTGCGTCGCAATTTTCGGGACGATATCCACCGAGAGATGGCTAAACAACGCCTTGAGACGGATTCAGAAAGCCTGGAATGGATCAACGGTTTCTTACTGAAATTCTGGCCAATATATGCCCCCGTTCTTTGCGATACCATTATCAACTCAGTCGATCAGGTACTGAGCACCTCCACACCGGCATTTCTCGACAGCCTCCGCATGAAGACCTTTGTGCTCGGCACCAAGCCCCCTCGTCTCGAACATGTCAAAACTTACCCCAAAACCGAAGTCGACACCGTTATCATGGATTGGAAGTTCAGCTTCACTCCAAATGATACCATGGATATGACCGCCCGCGAATTGAAGAATAAGATTAACCCCAAGGTGGTTCTCGAGGTCAGAATTGGAAAGGGTTTGGTTAGCCATGGTCTCGATGTGATTGTGGAGGACTTCGCTTTCTCCGGCTTAATGAGAGTTAAGATGAAGTTGCAGATTCCATTCCCCCACATTGAACGTGTGGACATTTGCTTTCTGGAGCGCCCGGAGATTGATTATGTTTGCAAGCCTCTTGGCGGAGATACTCTCGGATTCGATATCAACTTTATCCCCGGTTTGGAAGGATTCATCAAAGAACAGATTCACGGTAATCTTGGACCAATGATGTACCAACCTAACGTCTTCCCTATTGAGATCGCAAAGATGCTTGCTGGCAATCCTATGGATCAGGCAATTGGTGTTCTTGCTGTGACTCTTCAAGGTGCTTTCAATTTGAAAGGATCTGGACGAATCGGCAATACCATCGATCCATACTGTTCTATCTCTATCAACAACCGGGACGAATTAGCACGCACGAAAACGATTCGAGACACAAACGAACCTCGCTGGAACGAGACCCATTACATCATTATCACTTCGTTTACCGATTCATTGACATTGGGCGTTTTCGACTACAACGACGTCCGCAAAGACCAAGAGCTAGGAATTGCAACCTTTGCACTTGACAAACTTGAATTCGAACATGAGCATGAGGGTCTGTCTTTGGACATTTCATACAGCGGTAGAAGCCGTGGTGTTTTGAAAAGTGATATTCGATTCTTCCCTGTCTTGGAAGGCCGAAAGCTTGAAGATGGCACAGAGGAACCGGCACCAGAACTGAACACAGGTGTCGCACGATTTACTGTGGAACAAGCGAAAGAGCTCGACGGAAGCAAGAGTCTCATTGGATCCCTCAATCCCTATGCTGTTTTATTATTGAATGGCAAGGAGCTGCACGTGACAAAGAAATTGAAGCGCACCAACAACCCCATCTTCCAAAACTCATCCAAGGAGCTGCTCATTACAGACCGAAAGCATGCCAAGTTGGGTCTTGTCATCAAGGATGATCGCGACCTAGCGACTGATCCGGTCATCGGAAGATATCAAATCAAATTGGATGATATGCTCAAAATGATGGACAAGGGTCAAGAGTGGTATCAGCTTCATGGCGCCAAGACAGGTCGTGTCAAAATGATGGTTGACTGGAAGCCCGTTGCTTTGCGTGGTATAGTTGGTGGTGCCGGTTATGTGGCACCCATCGGTGTGGCCCGTATCCATTTTAAAAGCGCCAATGAATTACGAAATCTCGAGACCATGGGCAAATCAGATCCGTATGCGCGTGTTTTGCTTAACGGTATTCCAAGCGGTCGCACTGTCACTTACAAGAATAACCTTAATCCCGTATGGGATGAAATCGTTTACGTTCCGGTCCACAACGTGCGAGAGAAGCTAACACTAGAGGTGATGGACGAAGAAAACCTATCGAAGGATCGTAGCCTTGGCGAGGTCGAAATTGCATTGTCGGACTACATCCACGAGGACGAGAATGGCGAATATGAAGTCGACGAGGAAAAACAAGACATTAAGGGTGGCCTCCGCATGAACGGACGCGGTGCTGCTAAGGGATTCCTCAATTACAATATAGCTTTCTACCCAACCTTGAATGTCTACGACCCTGAGGAAGATGCTGAAGAGGAAGAGGAAGAAGATGATCTCGCTAGTCTTCCCTCTCGAGGACATTCCAAACAGAACAGCGTCGACTCATCGCGCAAAAGTAGCGACGCCCCTAGGCCTAGCACGGATGCCAAGTCAAATGGTCGACTTAGCGTGGACACCGCGGTTTCTAAGGCTGCGACCAATGGGGGTTTGGCTCCTCCCACATCGCCAAAGGCAGTGGTACAGGAGCGTCCTAAGATACACATCGAGGCTGCAGACTTGACAAAATACGGTACGTATCAGCCTCCACTGGCCGATGAAATTGTTGATTGTGACGTTCTAACATGCTTCTAGAGTCGGGTCTCATCGTTTTCAAGCTCATCGACGGGCAGCTATCACACACTAATGTTCAGCTTGAAGTTCTCGTCGACGATCATATGTTCCCCTCGTACACTTCGATGAAGATCAAATCTCGAGAGGCAACATTCCAAGATGGTGAGTCTGATATCCTTTTGGCTTACCGTGAAATGTGGCGGTTATGCTAACCTTTTTTTTTCTTTTTTTTTTTGTTAATAGTCGGCGATGCGTTCATTCGTGAATTGGACATGTCGCAGCTCACCCTTCGACTTGTGGAGAAATCCAACGATAAGGACGAAAAGCACGTGATTGCCAAACTGACGGGTGACACATTGTCTACCTTGCAGCGCTGTCTTTACACTCCTACTGAGCTATCGCTTCGGGCTGATAATGGTGCGGTTAGCAAGGTCAAAGTCAGCCTGCGATTCATCCCCGTGCAGATGAAATTGGACCCTCGCGAATCGATCAACAACTCGGGCGAACTACGTGTCGACGTGCTGGACGCTGCAAGCCTCCCATCTGCGGACCGTAACGGATACAGTGACCCCTACTGTAAATTCAAACTCGACGGCAAGGATGTCTACAAGACCAAGGTCCAGAAGAAGACGCTTCATCCTGCATGGAATGAATTCTTTGAAACGTCAATCAAGTCTAGAATCGGCGCCAATTTCCGAGTGGACGTCTACGATTGGGACTTTGGAGATTCAGCAGACTTGTTGGGCGGAGCTGATATTAATCTCGAGATGCTCGAACCCTTCCACCCACAAGAGGTCAACCTTGACCTAGATGGAAAATCGGGTGCCATTCGTCTCAAGCTCCTGTTCAAGCCGTCCTATGTAACAAAGACACGACAAGGCCAATCCACAATGTCTGGTACTTTTGCACCGGCCGGTAAGATCGTGGGGGCTCCTGTGAAAGGAGTAGGCATGGTCGGCGGTGGAGTAGTCAAGGGTGCATCCTTCCTTGGCCGGGGTTTGAAGAGTCGATTCACTCATAAAGACAGCGATGGTAACGGAACGACGACACCTGCGCGCGAAGAGTCTCCTCCACAAACGCCTAGCAAGTCTGAGGGTGGTCTTGCGCGTGCACCGGGGTTAGTTATCGAGCCTAGCTCACCTAGCCCTTCTGTCGATGCACCCGAGAGCTTGAACCGTCGCCACAGCCGCACCAAGAGCGTCAAGTCCCTGCTTGGAGACAAGGGTACACCTGGATCGATTGGCGCTGAGGCGGGGTCAGCCATGTTTACTATCGTCTCTGCCAGTGGATTCCCGCCATCAGCTAATTTGCGCTGCCATGTTCGTCTATTGGGTTCCAAGGGTGCCAAGGAAGTGCACAAAACAAAGGCAATTAAGAGCTCCAGCGGTTCTGTTCAATTCGACGCATCTCACGAGACGTTCAAGGTCCCTCATGTTCCGGCGGATGCCCAATACCAGTTGAAGGTGGTTGACCACAGCACATTCGGATCGGACTCCAGTCTCGGCGAGGCACTATTTTTTGTCGACGACCAAGGGTCTGCAATGAGCAAGGAGAAGACCATTACTGTTGGGTCCGGCAGCGTCGTCATCAAGAGTGCCTTTGCTGCTAGTGATATTTCCAATGGCCGACCCAGCACGTCTCATTCCGTGAACCTTGAGGCGCCGGATGCTAATGGCGACACTCCTGATAAGAAGCGACGCAGCTTCTTGTCGAAGCGCAGCGTCAGTGGTGTATAGAATATCAGTGATGTGAAAACTATCCTTCGTTTGGCAATGCTAATTGTCTGTTTAATTCTGTTGTATACCGTTATGATATCCTGCTTTTTTATTCTTTGGTATTCTTACTGTTTATGATGTGGTATTGAGTGATGTCTGGTTCTCTGCAACGATCCTTATCTTGTAGGTTGATGAATGCATACAGCCTTACTCCGTACTATCTCAGTGCCTCAGAGTCTCATGTACAGGCTTCCTGGGTTGGCAGACTGACGAAACAATTGTCGCCACTGCCTCTCAACATTGAATCGCTTTGTCTTGCCAAAATCTTGGTCGCGACTTGTTAGTTAGTGAGGTGACTAGTGGATGGAAGCGTGAAATGATTAGCGATCGGGAAGAGTTACCCATTAACCGCCAGGTACTCTGATTACCATCAAGTACTACTTTGTAGTCATAAAAAGAAACGAAGCGATAAACAAGCATGCTAGTTAGAATCGCCGAATGGTATGCTGGCATGATCTGCGAAGGGAGCAGCGAACGAGCGCTCCAGCGGCTGCCGCACGTGTGTCCTCCATGTCCCCTATTCTGTACGTAGTTAAAAGAGCTCGGTGGCCCAAGCTCTCAGGCAGGTGCCACAGTGGGAATAACCCGTCATTCCTCCTCCCTCGCTCCTGCCCTCCCTCCCCTGACCCCTTCTCTACTTATTTCTCCCTTCTCTTCTCTTCTCCCTCTTCTCCCTCTTCTCATCTACTTCTCATCGCTCAATTGTTTATCACCATTCGTGCTACACACGTACAATCGCTCGTTCTCATATCCACCATTTACTCCATACTGTTGCGTCCCGTGTGGCCAGAACATTCGTACCCCCTCCAACTTTTCCAAGGTAAGCTGCATACGCCGTACCGTCTTTTCTGCCTTCCACCTCTACTAGGTACTTGAAGGTGGCCCCCTCTCCAATTGAAACATTCTACACAGACACACCCCCCCCATGGACTACAAGCCAATCCCATCAATTGATGCGATGGCAACAAGACAATCCATTGTGTCGTTGGGGCGTGGCAATGGCACAAAGAAGAAAAAGAGAGACATTGCCATCCTCTAGTCAAACCCAAGTCAAGCCATGTTGTCATCATTATTCCTTACCTCACTCCCTGAGCTTGCCCGACCATTTCTCCCGCCTGCCGCTTTTTGCCCCGCTTTCACCACCAGTCGATCTCTCCCTTTGAGTCCAAGCCTCTCTTGTTGATTTTACTCTTTTCTTGTTTCATTTCAAAACTAACCGACTTTTCCCTTTTTATTCTCTTCGTGTACAGACGAACACAATCTATCACCGATTTACTCGTTATCCGTGCAATTATCGAGAGCTTGAGTAGCTCCGGATCATACACCGCATTCTTCAGATAACAACAACAGACTCTTGACGAGCAATTATGGCCGCAAAAGCGATTCCTGCTCACTTGAGAACCCAGGCGGAGTCTGGCGCTGAAGGCGAGAGTTTCCAGCGCAAGCACCATGGCAAGTCTCAGTCTCATATGGTATGTACACGATTTTCTACTTTTCAGGTCTTATCTGCCGTTCTCTGGATTGAATCCGGTCCGAGTGGGGGCGAAGACGGTTGAACATAGTGCTAATTTTTGAAGGCTTTCGAAAATGCTTCCACCAGTGTCGCTGCTTCTCAGATGCGAAATGCCTTGAACGCTCTTGCCGAGACCGTCGAGGATGGCAGCACCAAGAAGCGCTTCGAAGCTGAGATGGACAACTTCTTCGCCCTCTTCCGCCGTTACTTGAACGACCGTGCTAAAGGCAACGCCGTCAACTGGGAGCGCATCGCTCCTCCCCAGCCCAGCCAAGTCGTTGACTACAACGAGCTTGGAAACTCGGCCTCCGTCGAATTCCTCAACAAGCTCGCGGTTCTCAAGCTCAATGGTGGTCTCGGTACTTCCATGGGTTGCGTCGGCCCCAAGTCCGTCATCGAAGTCCGTGAAGGCATGTCTTTCCTTGACTTGTCTGTCCGCCAGATCGAATACCTCAACCGCACATACAACGTCAACGTACCCTTCGTTCTCATGAACTCCTTCAACACCGACGATGACACCCAAAACATCATCAAGAAGTACGAGGGACACAACATCGATATCATCACATTCAACCAATCTCGCTACCCCCGTGTCCTCAAGGATTCCTTGCTCCCCGCACCCAAGAGCTTCGACTCCCAGATCTCCGACTGGTACCCTCCCGGTCACGGTGACGTTTTCGAGTCCCTCTACAACTCCGGAATTCTTGACAAGCTTCTTGAGCGCGGTGTTGAGATTCTCTTCCTTTCCAACGCCGACAACCTCGGTGCCGTTGTTGATTTGCGCATTCTTCAGCACATGGTCGACTCCAAGGCCGAATACATCATGGAATTGACCGATAAGACCAAGGCTGACGTCAAGGGTGGTACTATCATTGACTACGACGGCCGTGTGCGTTTGTTGGAAATTGCTCAGGTCCCCAAGGAGCACGTCAACGAATTCAAGTCCATCAAGAAGTTCAAGTACTTCAACACCAACAACATCTGGATGAACCTCCGCGCCATCAAGCGTGTTGTTGAGGAGAACGAGCTGGAAATGGAGATTATCCCCAACGAGAAGTCCATTCCCGCCGACAAGAAGGGTGAAGCCGACCTTTCCATCATCCAGCTCGAAACCGCCGTCGGTGCCGCTATTCGCCATTTCCGCAATGCTCACGGTGTCAACGTGCCCCGTCGTCGTTTCTTGCCCGTCAAGACCTGCTCCGATTTGATGCTTGTCAAGTCCGACCTTTACAGCTTGCAGCACGGCCAGCTCGTCATTGATCCCAACCGTTTCGGCGGTGCTCCTATCATTAAGTTGGGATCTGACTTCAAGAAGGTTTCTGATTTCCAGAAGCGCATTCCCAGCATCCCACGTATTGCCGAGCTCGACCACCTTACCATCACTGGTCCGGTGAACCTGGGACGCAACGTCACTCTCAAGGGCACAGTCATCATTGTTGCCAGCGAGGGCAGCACCATTGACGTTCCTCCTGGTTCCATTCTCGAGAACTGTGTCGTCCAGGGAAGCTTGAGAATCTTGGAGCATTGAACAAGTATTCGATAACGATCGGACCCAAAAATTCTTTAATCATTTTAACATTCTTGTTGTGCGTTCCCAGCTACTCATATTATCCCGTTGTTCTCGCGGTTCTACTCATACTTTGGTTGGTGTGTCTAGTGATAATGTTGAGGTGGAGTTGACCTTGTTCTCATTCTGTTGAGTGATAATAGATATTACATTACGCAAGGAGAGAGGCTTTTTATCTGCTTAGTTTATTTTAATAAACGAGTATACCTACAAATAAGTTCCCTCAAACATGCAGACAATGAGCTTAGCTCTGCTAAGTTACGGGTAGGGTTTAGATGTCGTGGTAACACCGTTTGAGTGTTTGTACTTGACGTTCTCACAAAATTACTTCTCTTGCACCTTCGCTGTCCTTCACACCTCTTACCCTTCCGTAAACTTCACTTTACTTCCACTTTCTTCCTGTTGGCATTTTATTTTCCTCGTTGATCACAACATAAATCCCCAATTGCTGACTGCTGATCGCTGTTAATCCCACCTCTTCCGATACAACCAGGAGCACGCGAGTGTCATGATTCGCAACATTATCGAGTCCTCTTTAAAGGTACGGCGAGATGAGTTGAATGGACCAATGAGAGCGCGGCTTGGTAGGTTATCTAGTAGTGGGGAGACGACAGCATCATGACTGATAAGGCGAATCATCACTTTTTCTTGCTCCCTTATGCTGTGTGAGCCAATTGAATAGATCGTGAAGGCTGACAGATAATCTACATGGCCTTTTAGCTGGATCTACTCCGACATCTGAGAGACGGTCGTCTAGTAGAAAATGCCCGCGGAACCCCGAAGACGCCATAACGGCGTTCCACAGGCCTGCGAACCATGCCGCAAGTCCAAAATTCGCTGTGATCACGAAAGTCCGAAATGTTCACGGTGTGTCGTTCGCAGCTTGAATTGTGTCTATCATCCTGCGCCTATGACCAAGCGTCGTCCGACGCATGCATCGAACCTTGAGACGACGGCGTATGAGGGTGTTGACTTACGGCGATCCGTTGAATCCCCACACACGAGCACGGAGTACTCCTTCCCCTCTGCACTGGATTCCAGCCTGGGACATTCAGCAAACGCTTATAACTCTGCTTCAAAACGGAACTCGCTATTCCAGAAGGAAGTAGGTCAACACGAGACAACTCGATTCTCTGCAGTCTTCTTCGAGAATCAAGATAGTTTCGGTCCTGTGATTGATGATGTTACGAATTCCTCTCTCCTGGAGCCGGGTCAAGAGCCTAGCCAAGAGTTTGATGTGAAGAGGAGAAAGTACTGGCCACTCATGGAGTTGGCTGTTAATACACTCCTCAACTTCCCTACGGCGCGGACGTGTGAGAGACTTGTGGAAGGGATTCATTATATTTATGATGTCTGGGTGTCCCCGACCATGATACAGCAGTGTCTGGACCAGGTATGGAGGGAATACGGCAATTGTCTGGGCGAACATCGGACGCGCGAGTCGGTATCGAGAATGGCAAATGATCTCTTCCTCAATGACAAGAAGCCTCGTACGCCTCCTGATAACGATTTTGATCACATCGGTTGGATTAATTGGTTCGCCGGGCCATTGCTGCGATGGGAAATGATAGGTATCCTCTTCAGCTGGGCCGGGATGGCCTTCAGACATCGACAGGAATGGGATCCGGTTTTCGATTTACCTGAGCAGCAAGGGCGGAATCGGAATAGTGCTGCTGAGAGGATGAGAGAATGTGCTAGTGCCTGTGTGAGGTTTTGTGAGGATCATTTTGAGATTAGCGATATCATGGTTATTTGCATGAAGAATAGTATTAAATTGCAGAGCATTATCATTAGTGACGAGAGTAAGTTACGCGTGTTGACGCCGTGGTCGAAATTGAGCTGATTTGGTGTAGGTGATCGGGTGCGAGTCGACTATGGCACTGTCGGTAGTGCTTTCATAACAGCAGGATTACATCGCCTACCACAGCTCAAAAAGCTCACGCCGTACTCCCAATACCGAGCATGCATTGCCTCGTCCATGTACTACCTTGACAAATGCGAGAGCCTGTTTAATGCACGACCACCTATGCTGAGTCGGCATTTCTGTCAGTATTCACTTCCCCTCGACCTGTGCGAGGAAGATGTCTACGGGGGTCGCGAAAGACTGGAATCGGCTTTGGCGAGACTCGACTCGAATGGCTGGAATACGGATGGACGAATCTTTACGACGACTTGGCTGCGAGCATTGGCTATGCTGAGTCCCATCCGAGAGGGTATATTGGAGCTTTCATTACGAATTAATCAGCAATTCACGAAAGAAGAAGTAGAGTCAGTCTTCCGAAAGCCTATGTTTCTGTCTATTTTCACTGACTGAAGATTACAGAGACCTGATTATCCAGCTGAGGCGGATCGTTGCTTCATATCCTCCGCATATTCGGTATGACCGTAATTTGGAATGGCCCTCGAATTTGAGTTCAAGCTCGCAGGCACGAAGCGCTCATCAAGTTTACATTATCAATCGCATACAGCTGGATGTACTGCAGTGTCACTTCCTCCTACAGCGCCTCCTTGTCTCACGGAAATTCAATGGCGGCCAGGATTTGTTTGATATTGCCCAGGAGGCATTGTCTATCATTACGTCGCTTTGGCTTCATCGCGATCAGTTACAGGACGTGACTCATGCGTTTGACTGGATTGTAAGTTTACCGCTCGCATGGATTTACGGTTACTAATGTCGTCTAGTCTGTATCATACGGCATGCCCTGTGCAGGAATCTTATGCATCGAGCTTCTCAGAGCGAGTAATCTGGCACCTCCTTCACCAGCAACAGAGTCTTCAACGAGGGATGCTATCCACGCCCCTGTGCAGCTCTCCCGGTCTCAGGTTATTCAGAATTTAACCATGTACAAGGCTTTCCTTGACTGGATACGACCTACAGATAACAATGCACAGCTCAGTAGCAAGTTCAGTAAAGTTCTTCAGAGGATCATTGACACAGTCTTTGACTCTTTGGGCCCTCTGCATGGCGTGCAGACTCAGCACAGGCCGAATGAGCAGTATTATCAGAGACAGTATGAGATGCATGACCAGCAATCACAGAATCTTGCCACCAGTATAGATGCTGAGCATGATTTTGATCTTGATCCTGCGCTGATTGCTAGCAATGATATGGACTGGCTAAATACCATCGATTGGACACAGGGTGGTTGGTTGGAGCAGAGTAATCAGCCCTTTCTACGTTGATCTATCTCGACGGAGCGCTATATTCAATTGCTTGGACACCCATGATATATTTTCATCATGCCTCCCTAGCACCAAATTGCTAAGCTCGAGGCTGGAGGTCCTTCTATCTACCGCCCGGGATAAGTTCTTTCTAGGTCGATATCTTCCTGCCATGGTCGAACTGACTATTTACATGGGGCCGGTTGAAAAGCCGGCATTAATTCGGACTACTATCAAGTGTCACAGGCGATGCACAAGCCTTTTCTCCCAATCCGGGAGGTGCATTTCATGATGGGGTTATCAAAGATAAGAGATATTAAAAGCACTCCGTGTTTTCGGAGTGCTTCGGAGTGCCTATTTTCAACTTGTCGGAGCTTTGTGGGGACCTGATTCTAGGGCACAAATGGCAACTTGATGTTGATAACGATAGTATTATCGGCATTATGTTCTATTATTATGTTAGGTTTGTATCTTGTGATGCTTTGTTCAAATCGCGTCGCTGGATCACTTCATTCTCTCCATCGAACAGGACGGCCAGCAACTATTGCCCGTAGACTAGGGGATTCCTAAGAGCAAATACAAGTCATGGATCTCTCTTCTCTGACCAACTCGCTTCCTACGGGTTGTCTACCCGTTGAGAATTCAACAGTTCCTTTCTGGCATCAAGATCTCCACGAACTGCATGATCACCGAACAACGGAACAGCTTCCCGAATCCAGCGATGTGGTCATAATAGGCGCCGGCTACGCAGGAGTCAGTACCGCTTACCATCTAGTTAAAGGCGACGGGGCCGATAGCAAACTATCCGTCACAATCCTAGAAGCACGAGGAGTCTGTTCTGGCGCAACAGGACGCAATGGTGGCCACCTACGGCCTGACATGTACAGCCCCATGCCCAAATTCATCGAACGAGCGGGCATTGAGCGAGCTGTAGAGGTGACTGAATTCGAAGTTGCGCATCTCAGCGCTATAAAGTCTCTGGTTGAAAAGGAAAATATCGACTGCGATTTCACCCTCACCAGATCCATTGATGTATGGTGTAATGAAGAAGCTGCCATTAAGGCTAAGAAGCTATATGACACCCTGGCCTCGCGCAATCTGGATTACATGAAGGATGTATTCTTTGTTCTCGGCAAGGATGCGGAGGGTATCTCCGGCGTCAAGGGAGCCAAAGCTTGTGCCTCGTTCACAGCAGCCACTCTCTGGCCGTACAAGTTGATTCTACATCTCACTGAATCAATTATTAAGACTGGGCTGGTCAACCTGCAAACTCATACGCCAGTAACGTCGGTCACACGGGCACCTTCAAGCGGGTTTATCGTTACAACTCCACGCGGCACGACCTTGGCCCGAAAAGTGGTTTATGCAAATAACGCATATGTCTCGGGTCTTCTTCCGCAGTACAGTAAGGCTATTGTGCCCTGTAAAGGGTTGTGTACTCACGTCTCTGTTCCGGAAGGCACAACACCGCCGCTGCTGAACAATTCCTATATCGTGCGCGAAGAGGACGAGGTGGTTTCGTACCTAATCCCTCGTGCTGATGGCAGTATTGTCGTTGGAGGAGCCAATTCAAAATATCACCCGTTCCTTGAACAGTGGTACGACAATGTCGATGACTCAGTTCTCATTGAAGAGGTAAAGAATTATTTCGATGGTTACATGCAACGTATTTTCCGTGGGTGGGAGAACACCGGCGCTCGAGTAGATAAAGTCTGGACGGGGGTTATGGGTTACAGTTGGGATTCTAATCCTCATGTTGGTGCTGTTCCGGGGGAAGAGGATCAGTATGTTCTGGCGGGATTTAATGGACATGGGATGCCTGTGGTGTTTCTCTCGGCGCTGGGAATTGCGAAGATGGTTAGAGATGAAATTGAGTTTGAAGATACTGGGGTACCGAGATTGTTTCAGACGAGACAGGAGAGACTTGATAAGGCGAAGGGCGGTCCCCCAGGAGGAGATATACTCTCTTAGTATGCATAAGCCATGCGAGATGCATTCGGAAGATTGAGACTTAATATCCCAATCGTGAGTTTAAGTAATACTGAAAGTACAGCTGAGCATTTATAGTCTCATTTCTAGAAACCTCAAATATATCCAAGGTTATTTATTAGTTACTTGATCTGTTGTAGCAATTGGGGAGGGTCCCGAGGTCTCTTCGGACTTCCTCAATCTATTTGGATTTGATCAAAGCCGATGAAATTTATAGTAAAGCAGTCAATGTTTTGAGGTCATGTCATAATTAGAGTACTGTTTACTATAGTGCATACAGTGACTCTCGTCAACCCAACCTTAGTATTTCAATGCTAAACGCCGTCTACTCTACATCTGTGCTCAAGCTGAGCTCTTCGTATTTCTTGAAATTCTCTATCTCCCCTTGAAGCCTTGCAAGGATGGCCGGGTACGCATCTGTGCCGAGCAAGATCCTCAAAGGCGGGTTCTCCATTATAGCCAAATCGTAAAACGCCTTTGCGGCCTTTTTGGGGTCTCCAGGTTGGCTTCCGTTTCGGGCCATCATGGCGGCTTTGGCATCGAGATGGTCGTATGCTGGGTGGCGGTCGGTGAAGGCCATCGAGGCCCCGGCCCAATTCGTTCTGGTTTAAGATATACTTAGCCATGAAGAAGGAATGAATGACTTTGAGGTTCTTGGAACTTACCTAAAACCACCGGGCTCAATGCAAGTAAACTTGATACCCCATTCTGGCTTCACCTCCTTTGAGAGTGACTCTGTGAACCCTTCAACAGCCCATTTACTTGCAGCATACATACTGAAGCACGCAGATCCACGTTGTCCGCCTACACTGGTGACTTGTTGGATGACGCCACCACTGGGATTTTGTGTTCTCATGACGGCCATGGCTTCCCGCGTGACATTGGCAAGTCCGAAAAAATTGACTTCCATTTGCATCCGGATCTGCTCGTCGGTATATTCTTCAAAGCATCCTGCGAGTCCGTAGCCCGCGTTGTTTACGACCACGTCGATGCGCCCAAATCGCTCAATGGCCTTGGCGAAAGCCGTTTTGATGCTTTGAAGATTCGTGACGTCGAGTTCCAAGGCTAGGTAGTTGTTTTCGGTGATCTTGTCGAATTTGAGAACGGATGGTTTGCGTGCTGTCGCGATGACGATGTCGCCACGATCTAGGACCTCTTGGACCAGGTCGTGGCCGAAGCCGGTCGAAGTTCCTGTAATTAGAAAGACTTTGGGCATGTTTCCCAAACTTGATATCTCAAAGTATGGATACCGTCCGTTGAAGATGATTCCGAAGCAAGGGACGGTTTGTGATGCAGGAATAAGACATGACGATTCAAAGCAGAAATGCTCGGAGACATGCTGTTATTCACCTCTTAGTACTCCCGAGAAGTGAGTACCTTGGTATCGAAGTACTACGTAGTAGAGTCGAGGCTTCTCACCCCGTAATTGAGCACTCCAGATCACTCTGATCAATTGCATCCATATCCAAATGAGTGGAGATATTCTTATCTACCGGAGTGGACTCCGGCTTTAAGTCCACTCCTTCGGACCAAAAGTTTATCTTTCAAGTCTTATCTTGCCAATCCCCCTGCCTTTACCCTTGCTTTGTTTTTGCTTCATCTTGATTGGCTTGGCTTCCCCCCGGTCTCTACCGTCGTAATCGTCTGTGTGCCGCTTCTAGTCCTTTGGATGATATCTGAGCATATCTGAACATCATCTTCAATTTGAGAATTAGCATATGGCCTTATCTGCGTGGCTAATTTCTAGAGATAACAACCGCAGAGCTAGGCTCGTTGGATGTGCGGTTAGGAGACGGTGAATTAGGGGTCTGGGAAGCTATAAACTAGAGCTGAATCGTCTGGGGTGTACGCCCATGGTCTGTTGTCACCCCAGAGATCAATACCTAGACCATTATTTAAGTCTAAGGGGTTATTTCCTTAAAAGTACTGTCTCAGTCAAGATGTCTTCAATTAATCGGTCCATTGAGGGCAACCCCAACGAACTCGTCCACATGTCAGGCCTTGACGAAAAGGCCGCGCCTCACAACATCATGGCACCCGTTCCCCTGGCTGACGAAACCACCGGGGAGTTCGAAGAAGTCGAGTCTGCGAGGAAAGGCCTTCATCAGCGACACATTCAAATGATTGCATTGGCCGGCACTATTGGAACGGGTCTCTTTCTTGGCTCTGGTCGAGCAATTGCTCGCTCTGGACCCCTGGGTGCCTTTCTGGGATACTTAATCATGGGTGGTGTCGCCGGCGCCGTCACCCTCGCTGTAGGCGAGATGGGCACACTTATGCCTCTGAACGGGGGTATCGTCCGTTATGCCGAATACTTTGTCGATCCTGCGTTGGCGTTTGCAAATGGATACAACTTGGTTTACTCTTATCTTGTGTCTATTCCTGCTGAGATTGTGGCTGCAGCCGTTCTGGTGCAGTTCTGGTCGGACCTGAACAGTGCAATCTGGATCACCATCTTTGGCCTACTCATGCTGTGTACTGCCTTGGTCTTTGTCCGGGTATATGGAGAGCTTGAGTTTTCCTTCTCTATGTTGAAGATAATGCTCATTATTGGGCTCAATATTATGGTAAGTAGTGTCTGGAAATGGGTGAATTGGTCTGCTAACAACGCTGTAGGCTCTCGTCATCACCTGTGGTGGCGGCCCTAACCATGAGTCCATAGGGTTTCGATATTGGCGCAACCCCGGTCCTTTCGTTCAGTACCTTGGGATCGGTGGCTCACTCGGTCGTTTCCTCGGCGTCTGGACCTCTTTGAACAATGCCCTTTACGCATATTCTGGCATCGAAACAATAACAGTTGCGGCGGGGGAGACAAAGTCACCCAGACAAGCTATTCCGCAGGCGGCGAAGCGTATCTTTGCTCGTATATTGATATTTTATAGTATGTTCTTCAATGATAAAGAAAATTAGTGAATTTCTTGACTAACACTGTCTCATATAGTTATTTCAATCTTCATGGTCGGTCTCGTCGTCCCTTCTAATGATCCCGATCTGGGCCATTCCAGCGGCACAGCATCTACATCGCCCTTCGTCATCGCAGCCACTCGAGCAGGAATCAAAGTGGTCCCATCAATCATCAATGCTGTCGTTATAACCTCGGCCTGGTCCTCCGGAAACTCCAGCATACTCGGAGGATCCAGAGTATTGGTCGGACTCGCCAAACACGGCAGAGCTCCCAAGTTCTTTACTCGCCTCAATAGATTCTCAGTTCCCTGGATTGCAATTTCTCTATACGGCCTGTTCATGTGTCTGGGATACATGTCCCTATCTGCTACTGCAAGCACGGTGTTCGACTGGTTGCAGGATCTTGTTTCCATTACCACCCTGACGAACTGGATCACGATTCTGATTACCTATCTCCGTTTTTACTACGGCTGCAAGAAGCAAGGCATCTCTCGGAAGTCTCTACCTTGGGCAACTCCCCTCCAGCCATACATCTCATGGGCTGCTCTTATCATTCTTAGTCTTTTCCTTATTACAGGCGGCTACTCTACCTTCATCAAGGGACATTGGGACAACGAGACATTCGTCTCCTCTTATATCAATATCCCTTTGTTCTTGATACTTTACTTTACATACAAGTTTGTCTATAAGACAAACATTGTTCCTTTAGAGGATATCCCTATTCAGCCGTTTATTGATATTGCCAATCGAAACATCGAGCCGCCGCAGAAGCCCAGGAGAGGACTTGCCAAGCTCAACATCTTGTGGGGTTAAGGACAGACGAATCAGTAAAGGTACTTGAGGCATCATTTTGATAGGTATTGTGCTTGTGGTGCCGTGCGGAGGGCATGAGATCTACACATTTGGCACGGCTTCCAAGGTCGAGCATAGGTACGAAAAATATTCCTCGGTGCGTAATTATATCTTGGTCGTACATAGATGGCAGATCTGTCTCATGCACTATATAACTTTCCATGTATTACACTCGTTCATACTCTGATATCAGATGTTTGAAAGCTATAAGATGAAGCCAACCTTGCAAGATTGAATTTATCCTCCAATTCTTAGTCGAGATTTTTTCAATACGCCCATACCTTTCTACTTTCCTTGCTAGGTCCTCTTGCAGCTACCAGTAGAGCCCTAAAGCATGGAACAAAAATGATCACAGCTGTCATATACTTTAAGTTAACGGTTCATTGGGTGCCATGCACGAGTCGGAAATCTGATGGGTTACTGCAGTGACAGATAGTCAATGTATGCCTCTACCTACCAATGTCTCATCTATCTATTTATCTATGTATGGATAACAGTATAAGCCGGGCTTGTCCCCTGTTACTACCCAGGCATCCTAGGTTAGCCTATTCAGCCACTCCGGGCTCGATGATCCACTCCATACTAATAGAATCCCTGTTCAATTAAAAGGTTTCTTGATAAGGAATACTAAATTCAACTACTTGACCTTTTAATTTACAAGATAAGGTCTCCCCGGCGTTCACGTACTTCTATCCACTCCGTGCGGAGTCCCCACTCCGATATCTTTCCTATCATTAGACCTAAGATTGGCGACGGCTTCTACTAGAGAACATCACGAAGGAACAATACAGACTGTCAATTCTCAAAAAAAACGTATCTAACTAAAAGTCATTGAGGACCTTGGTGAAGCGTTCAAAGTTTATCTACACTTCGTCTTGCCGACTGGCCTGCTCAACACCCAGTTTGGACAAAAATCTGCAGCCAATCGCAAGACAATCATCATTCTTGTTTCACGATGGCTGTCGTTGACATTGTCCCGGCCAAAGATGAAGGCAGCCGCACTATTGAGCAGCAGATCAAAGTGTCGAGCTCCTGGTGCGGCCCTGGGCCTGCCGCCTACGACTTTCGATCGGACACTATCACAACGCCAACCTTATCTATGCTACAGCAAATCGCGCACTCAACATTAATGGACGATGTGTACCAAGAGGACACCACGACGACGGAGTTCGAGAAGTTCATGGCCAAACTCACAGGGAAAGAGGACAGTCTCCTGGTCATGTCAGGGACAATGGGAAACCAGATCGCTCTCCGCTCGCTCCTAACGCAGCCACCACACGCAATCCTCTGCCATGTTTCATCACATATCCTCAACTCCGAAGCCGGTGGTTGCTCGTCTTTTTCTCAGGCGCACATGCAACCATGTACCCCGGCCAACGGGCAATATCTCACCCTTGAAGACGTCAAGCGTACCGCGGTAATCAGCAACAATATCCACGTCGCTCCGACCCGAGTCATCTCGCTCGAAAATACTTTAGCAGGTGTTATAACTCCCCTAGAGGAAATTCGTCGGATATCCGCCTTTGCTCGCTCGAATGGTATCAAAATGCATCTTGATGGCGCAAGACTTTGGGAAGCAGTGGCAGCGGGAGCTGGCTCTTTGACGGATTTTCTAGAGTGCTTCGACACGGCCCAATTGTGCTTCTCCAAGGGTCTAGCGGCACCCATTGGTAGCATAATCGTCGGCCGGAAGAGTACCTTGGAGCACTGCAGATGGGTGCGAAAGAGCATTGGTGGCGGCATTCGACAAGCTGGAATCATCTCCTCTGCGGCCCGTGTGGCAGTCGAAGAGAATTTTGGTACGGGTCCTACTGGGAAAGGAAATCGATTGCGCGCAACGCATGACAAGGCCAAGGTTATCGAGAAGATGTGGGCTGATCGTGGTGGAATATTCACACGGCCCGTTGAGACCAATATGGTCTGGTTGGATCTATCACACAGCGGCATCACTGTGGATGAACTTATATCCACTGGCACGGAAGAGGGGGTCAAATTGATGAGCGGCAGAATTATTGTCCACCATCAAATTTCTGACGAAGCTATAGTCCGGCTTGGAAAGGTTTTTGACCGTCTGTTGTCGTCCAAGGAGAAGAGAAATGGTGAGACCCAAGAGGCACAATCAGTCTATCGATGAGGGAGGATGAATATGGATATTACCAAGGCGTTCGACTATGGTTTTTAGTTTATTAACATATAAATTGACAAGATAATGCGAGCAATCATTTGAGACTACACAAGTAGCGTTAGGATATCCACATTAGACGCTCGAATTGAGACTTTCGCCGAATCAAACATTTGAAGCTCACATGTAAGTATCTAGGTAACGTATCAGATAAACGAACTTTACATTGATTGATACATCGTCTTTTATCAGCGGTGACCAGGTCATCAGGGCATCTAGAAATGTTACATAGGCAGGCTTGCCATATAGTTGATGTAGATATACAAGTTGGTGGTGTATATGGAATGGATATATTTGCACAGATCTCCTTAGAGAAACCACTTTCGAACATTTATATCATTTTAGACGCAGATATCCTCTATCCTTCATTCAATCAAATTAATGGCTTATAAGTCATTCCAGACTAAAAAAGTGGTAAAATGGGAGTCGAGGGTGTAAGCCCAACTGCTGAGCTAGGCTTCACAATTATAATCTGGAAATGGATGCAAAAAGTATACGGCGAAAACTACCATATAGTCTGATCCATCAAATTTTGCCAGACATGGCAATCATTTTTTCTGCCATTTCGGGCAACGTATCTGCAATGACGTCCATCTCGGTATTGAAGATCTCAATACAAGACTCCTTCTCGTATATGGAACAGTACGCGCCGCGGAATCTATTAAATATGCAATATTAACATTTAGAGTCTTCTTTTAGTAGAGGAAGTGCAACTTACCCAGCTTTGACAGCAGCGCTGACATCCCACATATGCGCAGCGGCAAACCACTTCTGATCCTTGGGGGCAAATTTGTCAAGCATGGGTTTATACGACTCCATGGATGGCTTCATTGCAGAGAGCAGGGCTGCACCTGATGGAGAAGAATTGCGCGGCAAGAATTCATGACAACTGACAAGTTTGTCCGCTGGCATATCGAAGCCTGCACGTTTGAAGTAACCACCAACTCTTTCGGTGTCGCCCGTGGTCAAGCACCAGATTGTGAAACCGTTGTTTTTCAATTTTTCCATCATCTCTCGGCAACCTGGGCGGAGTTCCAGACGGGAATATCCAGCTTGACACATATCTCTCTCCTCGTCGGTTGCGAATGATCTCGGATCTTCGATCCCGGCCATGAATAGGACGCGGTAGAAAAGCGCTTTGAATACCTCTTTGTACGGTGTGTTGCGCCCGGACATGAGCAGCATTGTGTGTTCGAGCTCGGCCGCTTGCATCCATGCGAATCCGAGAAACTTGGCTGACACATTGTACGATTGCAGTTTCTGCCCGATAGCCTGCTCGATGGCGTTGAAGAAGGCGTCGAATGATACGCAAGTACCGACGACATCGAAGACCACATGTTTTTTGGGGGACGTCATTCTGTGAACACCAGTTGACAGGGCTTTTGAACAATTGTAATAAAGTATTAGCTATGAACTAACTATGCATATCTGGCGATTATAAATACCCTTGGAATTCCCGGTTCTTTGAAGCACCGGTTACTCATACATGTACAGAACCTCATTATATGCAGTTACATTATCAATCTTCATAACACCAAGGTCCTCATCAATTGAACCCTGGAAGCATTGATAGACGATGGATACATTGCAGATAAGGATGGAGAGTGGGAACTCCGTGAAGCAATTTGTACGGTGGGGTGCTCCGAGACTACGGAGTAAACCTCGGTTCACATATTGTTTGTTCGCCAAACATCGAATGGAGGAAGAGAAGTGAACCTATCAGCAGGTTCTCTGATTTCGCATTAAATGTTCAGGGTAAGCTTCTAAGCGAGTTTTGAGATCTGCAATTCGTTTCTCCTCTTACGATCAGCTTGATACTGAAAAAGAAATTTAATACTGTGTTGGCAGCTCATACACTAGTGCTATAGATGATATGAACATTCTTAGAAATGCTAGGATATCAGAGCGAGTTTCTAAGAATCATAGACGATGGTAGATTCAAGTCATCAATGTTCCCATTTCGTGTTGGGTATGGTAAAAGACCTAGGTGACTATATAATATACGAACCATATTTTCCCTGCCAGGTGGGCGCTCAGCAACAGCTCACGATCTATTGTGCAGATTGTATCTAAAATCAATGTAATGCTGATCATAGTCTAGCCCGCACTACATGACAAAATATTCGCCGAGTTGCAGCCTTCCAAAAATCCCTGCATGGTCCTTTGTCTGGACTAGTCAGCTGAAGCCGAGATGGCGTGTTGAAGCTATTCACTTGAAATAATTGCGGCTTTCCTCCGAGCATAAAACGCGGTCAACCCACTGGACAATAAGACAACAACATCTCCTCTCTGCCTCTGTTAGGTAGTTTATTCTTACTCTTTTCAAAAGTACATACCTCTGCCGTCTTCGAACCACCATGACGAGGGTTTAGCTATTCTGCATTGCCAAAGAGGCCAAGGAGGCAAGCATATCCCATGTGCAGATGTTACTACTAGATACAAGAAATGTAATTGAGAGTCATAGGTCACTGGTGAAGTTTTGAACCACAAAGCCATAGTAGTTATATTTTCCTACTGTTCTGAAGCATTGATATAAAACTGTTTCTCTGCGAAAGCACGGACACGAGGACCTAGGGAAAGGAAGACGAAACTAACTAGGGAAAGAACGGCACAGATAATCGCCTCTAATGATATAACACCGGAATGACCAATTGCATTAATTGTACAAAGCTCATGAAGACCTCATACGAGCCCGCTATTACCGGTTTGCCCAGTATGCGGTCGAGGCCGCCCATACTTGGACATTGGCACAAACAGACGCCTATATCGTCGCAATATCAATGATTCCTAAACTTCGCAAAATTTGCGGACCTACAGTATAATTAGCTGAATAGCGATGCTGGTACAGTAGCATACCCAGCAGCTGCGTATTCGCATATTAGAGAAGGGGAGTCCTCTCGTACAGGTTCATCCACTTCTAGCGCACCTATGAGGCATATTATGAAACTAAGAAACATGAGATCGCATTGAAGAAGAAACTAGAACGTTTTTCCTCTTTCTCTTTCGCTTTCGCTACCTACACTTGATCAGCTAAGTGAAGTACCAGGGCTGCCAGATGATAACATTTTGAAACAGATAGAAGCAAAACAAGGGCGCCAACTTGTCAGGCTATTCAGGTTTTTGAAACGCATACGCATCACCCCCGAAAGCGGCGACGGCTCCTGCGAGGATGGCGTGGGGATTTATCCTTCCAGGGTACAGTTCTTTCATCTTCGCAAACAGTTCCTCCGAGCTTGAGCAAGATTTGACAGCTTCTTCAAAAGCCAGGATGTAGTGTCTTGTTGTGTGAACGTTGAAAACACCATCAACAGTCCCCGGCCTCTTATGCCCAGCCACCACTGTATGGGGCGCTAGAGACTCAATTTTGTCCAAAACACCAAGCCATTCTCGCCTCTTTTCGGGTGTATTTGCCTCACCGAAGAACTGGTGAACATCACCATAGACAGAATCCCCTGCTACAACGAGATGTATACTGGGTACGTGCAGAATTGTCGTGTCATATGTATCAGTGTGTCCTACTTCAATGATCTGAAATTCATGACCCTCGATCTGAAATGACTTATTAGACCAAGCGGCGGGTACTTCCTGAGGCTGATAAATCTGCCCGTCTGGGAAAAATCGTTCCCAGACGTTATCGAACCGTGCCGGTTCAAGCTGGGTCTTAGCGTGGGCTACTGCAGCAGGTGTAGCAATTGCCTGGGCTTCAGGAAAGCGCTTGCGGAGAAGAGGAATGCCAAACCAATGGTCACCATGACCGTGAGTGATATAGATGTACCTGAGAGACCTTCCTGGAGCGGTTTGTTCAATCCAGCGAATGAGTTCTTCGGTCTGTTGAATCGAGATAGGTGTATCGACTAAGACAGCCTCAGATTCGCCTTGGATAAGAGTACAGGAGATCGGGGAGAAGGCGCTTGTCTCGCCCCTCCTTTTGATTGCGATTGGAAGGCGGCTGGATACCCAGACATCGGCACGAAGGATTGATGGCATTTTAGATGAAGAGTCTCGAAGTATAGTTTGGTCAACAAAGTGGCATAAGAGTGCAACGACGTTACCTACCGGACGTCAAGGGAAACTTAAACTGGCGTTAGCGGTTATCCTGATTCTATCTGACAGCATAATCAGTATGAACGTCAAATGCTTCTAGAAAGGGACCTCGGTAGCCAAATATGATATCACGTAAGCATAAACGAGCATTTTCTACTCGCCGAAGCACGTTGAGAGTAATTTGCCGGACCTACACTCTGTAAAGGTAGTCATTACGAGTGAATCGCATCGCAAGCAGTGGCGGACCTTCTCATGAGCTTTTGCCGAAGATGATCACTCCCTGCGATTACGTGATCCTGCCCGAAGTAAAGCTACTTCGAGTGAAACCGAGGCTCCCTTTCGAAACCCTCGAAACGCGAGTCCAAGAGAAAATTGGCATCGACAGTATTCAGGATTTTGAGAAGACTATGCTGAGAGCTGTGCCAATGGCCTGTTCATGGCTTCCAGATCACAGGTGTATAAATCTTAGAAGTATGAGAGCCAAGCCTAATTCTTCCCCCTGCAAACCCTGAGGATTTCGTACTTTAATATCAGATTTTAGAAACCACGTTGGAGCGTCGCGGCATGATCAGATAAGCAATGGGCGGCTTTCCTTTCCGCTGGCAACTCCTTAGTTTTGCGATTCGTGATATGAGAATCTGCGTTCCAGTCTTGGGCCGCTCATTTCAGAGACCTAAAAGCAAGGTCCATATGGCCTTGGTATCACTTTGACCAGAAAGCTACTAAATGGTGGTTGTGCAACGCCGGATTTGATTACTGACCATGATTACTAACCATTTTAAACCTTAGTTATTTTGATTCCAACATATTCTGGCTGAAATAATATCTCTCTGGATAAGTTAAATGTATAGCACTCTTTGCTTCCCTATACCCGTGAATGAGATAAGTAGAAAAAAAAACATTTTTCTTTGTTATGATCAAGGTGCTGACTGCTTTTATTGTGCCCAGCCGTACGAAGGACGTTCCGCTTATTTATCGTGCTGGGCTCCATAAAGTTAGTAATGATGCGTGTAGACATATTCAAGAACAAGTTGAAGCAGAATAAAGCATGAGCAGAGACTCCGGTTTTCAAGCCCTACAGGGAAAAGAGATTTCGCGCGGCTGCCACTATTGAGCCTTACCAGTGTCTGCTACTTCACAGGCCTAGTAACTATACGGTTCACGAATGCAGGAGACGTAGTACTACCATTATCAAAGTTGAAAGCATGAGAGGTCAGCAGATACTTTGGAGGCAGTATCTTACCGAATCAGTGGGCTCTATGAGAGTGGCAGCCCGAACTTCATAAAGCTCTTTTTCCCAAAGTCTTGTCACGCAACGAGAATGATCTTTGGTTTCAATTGAATGAGGTGTGCCATAATAGGTCGTATCAGTGAGATAGAAGAGAAGAGCGTGGCTCTTCAGACACAAGACGACTTGTGAGCCATCTATGGCAGTAAATCGAGGGTTATGATGGCTGAGAGGGACAATAACCACCCGCTAATCATACCGAGGATGATTCAAGGCTACGAATACAACCTAGAAAGGTGCTCTTTTTATTCCTGGACTTCGACCTCGGCTAAGCGCTGCGTTTCCTCTGTTGGGGGAGAGATAAATAGTTGGTAGAATTCCAGATTAACTCCGCATCATCTCCGATTGCCTCCAGATTACGTTGGCTTTATACAATCCATTGAGATTTTTATCACATCATGCCTCGTTGGACTTTCGAACTCACCTTTGATACCTTGTCGAAGGTCGAAAAAGACACACTAGTGGCTGGTATCACCGACGGTTATGTCAAACTGGGTATCCCAGCCTTTCTCGTCAATGTCTTTTTCCACGAAAATCGAGTTGGTACATTTTACAGCGGCGGCAAATCACCACCTAATACTGTTTTCTTCTTTATCGACCACACAGCCCGCTCTTTTCCCAGCGAAGAAGTCCGCCTTAGCTTTATCGATAGCATAAACGATCTTGTTAGACCAATCCTTGAACCCAAGGGTGTCAAGTGGGAGTACAACATATATGAACATCCTGCAGATAACTGGCGAGTGAATGGTATGGTTCCGCCAGTGCAGCAAGAGAACCTATGGCAACAATGGATTGATCGGAACGAAGCGGTGAAATATGGGAAATACCTTGAGAAGGAATAAAACGCCAGCCGAACCGAACCATCTATATATTTGAGCGACTGTGGTTGTCAAACCGTTTAGTTTCTATTTAGATGCTTCGCCTTAGTGATCTATCAAAATGTAACTCGGAAGATGGTGGATGATTAAAGATCTTCCTGTGAAGTATTTCAGTAATTAAAGTTTCCGATAATTTATGGCACAAATTTTTATCCTGATCGACGTCGGGGAGAATAGAAGCATCTTCTGACAATACTTTGAGACAACCAGGGCGGAAGGAGATTCAGATGAAGTGCACTCGACCAACGACAGATTCGCCAACAAAGCCCGACAGCAGGTGAGATTTTTCAGAGAAGATGATTAGTGATGAGTGATCCATCCCCGCGTGCCGAGGCCTTGGTCAACTATCAAGGTTGCTTCTTAAGGTTAGTCATCTTGCTGCAAACCCATATATTCTGATGGTTTTGTCCTATTGCAAAGATCAACCATACATACTCATCGAGTAACGAGGTTATAATATGCACCGCGGAGTGGAAATCGAAACATATGACGGAACTATTCTTCGAGGGTGGTTCTATCCTGCCGGAGCCAAGGCCCCAGTGGTGATTATGTCTGCAGGGGTAGGCAGGCTGCTCATTCTTATTCATACTAAGACGTGGCTAATTCTAATCCAAAATTAGTTGTCTGGGATTAAGGAGCATTTTCTTCCCGATTACGCTGAGCGGTTCCAGAAAGCCGGATATGCGGTTGTCCTCTACGACCACAGAAATTGGGGGAGGAGTGACGGAACACCACGCAATCATTCCAGCCACTATGAGCAGACGCAAGACACGCGCGTTGTCGTGTATTACACTTTCACTCAATTGGACATCAACCCAGCCCGTATCGGACTCTGGGGCTCCAGTTTTTCTGGAAGGATTGCCCTCGCCGCGGGTGCGATTGACCCATGAATCAAGGTTGTGCTCAGTCAGGTTCCTTTCTTGTCTGGCACTACCACCAGGTCGCGTCTCCCAGCAGCAGTTCTTGACAAAGTCTTTGCTGATAGAGGCGAGACCACCTCTTCCAGCCCTACATACATTTCTATCTATCCAGAATCTCTGGAGGATGCGCAGAACCCAGCAAATGGAACCATGATGGGTACCGAAGAATGATTTCATCATTATGATTTTTCGCGCACACTGGAACCAAACAGGGAAAACAAGATCACTCTCCAGTCTTTGTTCCATGCGATGCGGTCCGATCCACAGAATTATATCCCCCAAATTGCACCCAAGCCGCTTTTCATGACGGTCAGTCTCAAGGATTCTTTGATCAACCCACAGATACAGCTCATGCATTTCAGGCTGCCGTTGAACCCAAGGGGTTGCTCAAGTTAGACTGTGGCCACTTTGAAGTTTATCGCGATGGTTATTTTGAGATAGATGTTGCTGCTCAACTTGCGTTCTTAGATAAGTATCTCTAGATTATTTCTAAACCTTAGCATGCAATAGATGGGTTAGTGTCTTAAAGGGTAGGTAAAAGTTCCAGATCTCGATCAACTGGGCCTCTATGCTTTACAGTCAATGGGATGTCTTACAGTACAACCTGATCTTGATATCTTGAGAAGGATAACAGCGGTATTTATGAGCTACCAGTGTTTTACCTCCCGATTATACAAATGCCAAAGATTCATGCTCAGCGACCGCCAAACATGCCTAGGTACAGCGAGGGCCTAACTATATATGCAGCTTCTCACACAGCCAACTCTTCAACGCAAGACCCTGTTGGGTCTCGTGATTCTCAGCAAACATACGCCATATAAGAGGTGCAATGTGAAACTCTTTCTGGCCAACAATCAAAGTTGTATTTGGATTCAGTTTCTGCATGCAGTCAGTCAAGTCGATATACCGAATTCGAAGAGAACTGCAGATCTGACTAACGCTGAATTTTTCCACCCAGGTTTCGATCGGGTCTAATAGCACCCCGTCACCCCCGGCGAGCACAAGAGTCTGTTCCACTCGAGCACTTTCCCACCACAATTCAGGTGCTTCAACCGCTTCGACATAGTAGTTTGAGGATCTTCCTTGCAAGTACGCATGAGACCATCTAGTCGTGACTTCCACTGAATCGATATCCTTATGTGCATTGTGCGTCACGCTAGGCCAATCATGACGGAAGGATAGCCAAGGTGACAGGAGTACGGCCGCTTTAAGAGGTTCCGTGATCTCTAATTCGGGGGCATCTGGAGAGGAATGGCTCAGGTGCGAGAGGAGTGCCAGACATAGATTAGCCCCCGCTGAGTCACCGACTAGGATTACCTCTCTGGGTGAGCGTCCAAGATCCTTGATGACATATCGCAGAGCTTCCACAGCCTCACAGAGCTGTGTTGGATATGTCGCGTGTGGCGTCAAGGTGTACGTAACATGTAACCATCCGGTGGTGATATCTTCATCGGAGAGCTTGTTGGCTACACTCTCCCAGAAATCGAGATGAGCTTCCGTTGCATCCATGGCGAATCCTCCGCCTTAAAACCATTGTCTTCAGTTCCCGTCTATCAGTCTTAATCGGGTCACAGGTGCCTACCATGAAAGTTGATCACTACGTACTTGGCCTTCGGGGAACCAATCCAGAATCCCTTCAAGCCATGCTCATTTGACACGAAACTCGGTTCGATCCGGTTGTTCCGGCAGTATTTCAAATATAGCTGGTCATACGACCCGAAGAGAAACCTAGATTGAAAATTAGCGTCTAAAGATACCCGGACAGCTGCATACACACTGAAGCTGGATTGGACTAAATCGTTCAGTGAGCTGGCAGGGCATGTCAGTATTCATCCTTCTGGGAATTTCCATCTCAATCAGGGTGAGCTTAGGTACCGATTTAATCGCTGCTTGAATAAGGTGGTGACGGTAGCTGTCTGCCCCGGACGTTCCGCGAAAGGGTCCAGTTATAGCAGCCTATAAGATTCTTGCTCCTTTACAAGCGTCTTTAGCAGGAGTTTCGAAAAATAAGACGGAGCTGACTTACCGACTGAGAACCAGCCTAGCCAGGCGTCAAGCTTTTCCGACATTCTAATAGCGCGTTTCATTGTGTTGATGCTCAGTCATTTATTCATACAATTCCTGAATCCTGTACCATGGGCTGCCACCGCAAGACTGCCATTGGTATAAGTACTAACTATAAGTTTATGGTTGGGAAGTTGTTTTTACGGTTTGATTAGTATTCAAGTTGCAAGCCGAGGCTTTGAGTGAATATCCAATTCTAGAAGTAAAATATACAGTACGCAACTAACTTCTATGGAATTCACATGGGCTAGTATTCAATACTTCAAGACAAATAGCAAGAGTGCCGAGCACTCCGATCCTTCTGCACACACGCTAGATTCTACATCGAAAACATCCATCAGTCCCATACCGCACAATCCTTTGGAAACCATAGGTGTGCCCCCAAATCCAAATTCAGAGTCTCCAGTTCGAAGCCCGCCCCGACATGAAATCCAAGGGGGCTTTTAAAAGATCATAGTCCTATCCTAGCAAGCTTTTCCTGTCCCTCATCTGTGAACAGTAGCAAACCATTATAATACCCAACCGCCCAGATTATCGGGTACCGCCAGTGGAACCACATCGGGTGTTCTGTAGCCCCAAACCACCCAAAATGCCTATCCAGGTTGTAGCAAAGATAGTTACACGCACTGAGAATCAGTAGCGATAGGATACCGGTGAAATGAGCCGCTTTTTTCCCATAGTAGTGGTCGACAATGAAGTAGTCTATCAAGCCGCCCATTGCCCCGCCCATGCCTAGCGGACAGAAGATGAGAGTCCACATGATTTTGTAGAAGAGATCCACGGTTCCGGTCATAATGAATACGCCGACAGCGAGGAAGATGGTTTCGGCGAACAGGGAGTTGAGCCAGAAGAGGAGGAAGGGCCGGATGTAGATGATGCGTCGTTTCTGCGCGGATTTGATATCATCCGGCGTGGTTATAATTGTTTGGTAGGTGTTAGTAAACGTCATGATGTATTTCTCTAGGAAGCATATAGATATCGTAGTGCCTGTCGCTTACCACTCGATACGTATTTGGGGCCCATTGTGATGGTTTATATACTTTCATCAGTCGTGCATTCGTACAAATAGCCGCTGATGCTATACTTTGAATGCGATCAAGAATGCAACCGAGGTGTGTTCTTCCCTCTAAGCTATTATTTCGCTCCATTATCATGATGAGTGATCATTCCGATTGCCGAAGCATGCTATGGACGAGACCGAAGCCCCCTCCCCACTTTGTACTTACCACTCCAACTTTTTCGGCCTCGTACTCTGTCAATCTGGATGATTCTGAAATACTACGTACGCAAATAGCCATTTCAGAAGCACAATCTTATTAGGACCCAAACCGCCGTAACCGCTAATACAATGATGAGTGGAGTGCAGCCTACCGGTACGGCATCGGCTCCGCAGCCTCCGTCATCTAAAACAACAGGTCTAACACACGAGTGCACGAAGCCCTCAAGCCCTGAAAAGAAAGAGGTACATATATAAATCTATTCAATTTTTTGCATTTCCAGAAAGAAAAAGAATGCATGCACTGACACAAATATAGCGACGCAGGAAGCAGGTTCTCCAGGCGCAACGGGCGTACAGGGCACGGAACGAGGCTAATACTACGGCTCTGAAACAACGTGTTGACCATCTAGAGTCTGCTCTAGAAAGAATGGGTAAGGCAGTTGTTGACTTGAGCGATATCCTGGCCGAGGAACGAGTTCTTACCTCACATTGCGGATCGTCTGCGGGAAACATTGAAAACATGCCTTGATTCAGCGAAGTTTGGAAACGAGCGTCACGAAGATGTTGGCCACTCGCAGCCAAATGACATATCCCCAAGAGTACAAAGTCCGGTAAATAAGCAATCTTCACTGAAACATGATCCCAAAAAGTCTCCTCTGCCTATTGATTCGACCCGGCGAAGCGCTCACCCTCACAACCAATTTCTGCCATTTGAGCTAGACAGCGCAGCATCTGTAATCGAAACACTGGTTTTTGTGGATCACCTCAGGATAACTTGTTTATATCAAGGATTCTTGATACTTAGCAATCCGTCTATTCCTCTCGACGCGTTAAGACGGCCGTTTCGACTGTTTCTATCACTTGTCAAGAGGGAAACCATTGCCTCGTTCTTCTACACATGTTTACACGCTAGGCTAAACAACAGAAAACCAGAAAGGTTTAATGAGATTCCTTTCTTCAAACTCGGAGGCACTGGTACACATTATCGTGGGGCGCTCGTGTCAAACCGGAACAAGGCAGGGCTAGAAGAACAACACTTTCCTGTAATTCACGGTGCTCTATCGGCTTTTCCGCGAGAGGTTCAAGAAGAGCTTGAAGGGGAGTGGTTTGATCTTTGGGATTTGGTGGGATACCTACGAGCTGAGAGTATCACTCTTTCCATAGTACCGCCAATTGAGGAGACCACACATCGGATGGTGAATGTAGTAGATTTCACAGCAGGTGAGGCCCAAAGTTCCTGGTTATCTGACCTGCAAACTGAATGAACCGCCTATATCCATTAGCTTTAGTCGAGAAGGGAATATGCCTAGGGTACAGTCCCGGATTCAAGCGGAGTGATGTAGAAACCGCGATCACCTTGTCTACCTGGACATGAATCGCAGCGCTTTCAACACACAAGCGAAGGACTCGGTATTATATTGTTCACTCTCTAAGCTTATAACATCCCCGAACCCTGTCTTCCCTTGATGTTTCTCGACCCAGCAACCACCAATGTCACCTGCGTACTGGTGGATACTAGCTCCCCTTTCTGATCAAGAATCACGACATCCAAGTCCGCACGGCTCCCACGGAGCATCCTAGTCACCACCCGCGAATGCAACCATTCCGCTCCCTCCGGAGGAAGTCTGGCTTTCAGATCAATATTCATTGTGACATTCGGGTACCAGAACTGATACAACTCCGGTTCTATCGTACTCTTGGTGGCGTCCTCTTTCGCTTCCAGCGCAAGAAGCCGACTTGTCTCCATAGCTCCCATCCGGGTTAAAGCCGCAGGAAAAATATCAGCCAAGTACATCACAGCTTCATTGGACCATTTAGCCGGCTTCCCGCCAGGCGTAAATTGTGCCCACTGATCGATTACTTGCTTGGTGCGATCTTCCAGTGTTTTCGTCAGTAAGCTGTGCGATGGGCTGAAAGCTTGGAATGCTTCACGGCAAACAGCGCGGGATGAGCCTTGGGGCCTAGCACCCAATCGCCATCTCTTTCTTCCTCTGCTAGCCTCATGAAATCAATGGAACCATCTGCTAAAGAGCCAGGTGGCATAGGGGGGTCGGAATCCCACGTTCCCTTAATAGCCGGGCCCTCCTCTGTATCCGGTGGACTCAAGCTAATATATGCGAGCACGCTCAACTCGAGGTCGCTTCCATCGGCCGACTCGTTTGCAGTTGCAAGCTGATCCGGCTTTTGAGAGATCGTGACATGTATCGTACTGACTCTCGCCCCCAACTTGATTTCCTGCACTGTCAGGATCGCAGGCCCAGCGAATGTTCGTCGCAAGAATGAGATTTGCAATCCGATCGGTTCCGGCGAGCTGCCTTGTCTTTCGTTCAAATCGTGCTTTCTAGCGAAATGGACCGTGGCGGTTCGATACAGGATACTCGTTGTGTAGCCTCCATGAGGAACTGGAATGGGGCTCATATGTTCGCTTATGTGGGCTCACCTCTAATGTCGTAAAAATTGGTATTGTATAGTTCATACCCTTCCCAATACACCAGGCCGGGTCAAGATTTGCCCTGTATGTGTTCGAATTGATCGGTATCACGGCGATGGCTTTCTCAGAATATGACGAGTGACTGGGTTCAACCATTGCTGCGATTGCACCCTTCAGAGTTCACTGGATTGCGATATCTTTCATTCAGATTTTGTTAAGGTGCCTCGACTCAGAAATATAAAAATGCTTCGTTTTCAAGTGCTTGTAAAGTTTAAGTATGGGCCGAGGAAGCCAGAAAGTTGCTTGTATCACTAATCTGTCTGGGCACATACAATTTACCCTGGAGAAACTCAATGGAGCTAAGCCGTAAGGCTTCGATGAACCCCACATTCCTAGACATCTGCCTTTCAAGCGAGCATTTCAGAAGTCCGTTGGGGGGTTCTAGTTTGGAATCGCCCGGGGAGGACATGTATAACAAAATCCACCTTGCAGAATTGTTCGTTGCCGAAGAGTAGTCGTATCCAGAGAATAGGATGGTTTTTGCTTTATTAAGTCGCCCTTCTCTATTCTCTCTCCAGATATTCTCTATATTTGACTGTCTCGCCTCGATCAGGTATTGTTATTGTATCTGTGTCTATTTAAATATGAAAGTTCTGGCATGGGTTTGTTGCCAATACCATACATGATATATAGTGCCTTAGTAAAGAGGTTTCTTGGCAAATTCTTGCATATTATCACGACGACTATTTGGCATCCAATGCGAGAGTGGACTTATGCTCTGGCCAGTAGCTTTGGCCACTACCATATCCGGAATAGCCTTGAAGCGATCCTGTTGCTGTTAGTTAATTAACATCTGTGGTGAATTGTACGTGGGCCATCTTACGGCAGACTAATGCTGACACGGCGCCAATTGATTCAGAATTATCTTGATCCATCCGCAACACTAGTTATAATTAGGGGAAAAGTGACCTTGCAAGTTTCTTACCCTGCTCACACTCGAACTTGAGCCTGATTGTCCGAAAGTTGGAGGAAAGCGGCGTGCTTCTCTCCTTCACCTCTTCACTTGGCAAATTCTCTCGCTGTTTGATCGCTCTTTTGTCTTGCCTTCACTATTATTCGATACGGTTCTGACCATGGTCGAACCGACTTACCCGTATGACACCCGGCTGGTTAGTGAGTTGCTCAAGGACAAGCGTAGAACCCGCAGCATCCGCTCCTGCTTTCCTTGCCGACATCGCAAGCTTCGATGTAGTGGCCAGGTGCCGTGCACGAGCTGTGTTAAGCGCAGCCATGCAGAGCTCTGCCGCATGTCGACAACAGTTCCCTCCCAGGCAAACGATGATCAGCATCCCAGTCTGCCCGCAACACCACGGCAGTCAAATTCCCAAGCGGGAACTAAAAGTCAATCAAGTGAGCCGTTCGGTTCCGCGGCAATAATTGCACGACTGGAGAGAATTGAGTAGCAGATCAGCAGTCTGAAAGAGGGACTGCTTCCCTATACCGAAGTTGAATCTTTCGCTGGTTCGCCCTTCAGCTTTGCAACAGCTTCCGTTCCCACGCGGACGCGGCGGAAATCACCAGGGCGCCAGGTTATCGAGGATGCTACTGGCGCAACCATTTTCCTGGGAAGCTACTCTGATTACCCTTCGGTCCTAGGATGCCGTGAGCCCGATATGGTTTGGGATAATCTTGTCTCGGATGGAGAGGTTTGTTCCCCGCGCCTATCCCTTCATTATCTTATGGGGCCGTAGAGTATTTTCGGCATTTTGAGTAGCCCAATGCTCGTGGATATCAAAAGAAAGGTAGGAGTAATGACAATTCAATCGTCGAAGACACTCAGGAACCCAACACCAGTATTCGACTAATTGACTAGGTGCCTCTGAAAAGTCGGAAACTGTTCGGTGTGGAACGTTGCGAACTTTGATTTACCGAGGAGATCGTGTATACCTGCAATATATTAGGTCCTACGGACACGGAAGAGGTACGGGAACTAACCATAGCCTAGCTCATGAGATATTGTGATTACTCCTCGATGGCGGAGAAGCGCGGGCTGACAATTGCAGGGTGTTGAGACGTTACATACTAGAGCCAAAGCAACAGGAGTCCGCTTTCCATCGTTGCCAGTGTAGCAGAACACAAATGTACGGCCGAGTGGGGTCGATATCGACAGGGTCTTTCAGAAAATAAGCGTATCCCAATTCCGTTATAATGTGCTTGAGATACGGTTGTAGCCATGAAACCATGAATAAATACGTGGGCAAAGATGTCTAGCCCCAGCCCTAGCCCTAATTGTACTAACCCGATATCGACCAATTAGCGTCGAGGGGACCCTTAAGCCCTAGCCCTAAGTCATCTCACCTACAACCCTCAGCACGTATGTATCACGTTGCTATTGCGAGACGTAGAAGAATGGTTTCCTATATTTTTCGCCTCATGTAAGACATTCCATATTGGCTGTCGATCATGGAGCCCACCTCGATCTTGTAGCCTGCCTTACGGTTGACTGTACGGATCTTGCACGTTACAATATAGTCTGGTAAAAGAGGAAGAAGGCAACAGGCCATTACACGCTAGCTAGAAGTACACAAGAGTATATTACGCTAAAATCATACATCTACTTCTTCCCCGTAACCTGATCATCCCGTCCCAACGTCATAGTTTCATATAAACACAACATCTCACATAGCCCCTTGGAACCTTCCTGAGGATGTTTTTCTTTCTTTGGTTTCTGCATTTGTTTGTCTTCCTCTTCTGTCGGTGTGATCGGCGTTGTATTGGTCGATGTATTACCCTCGTGGTTTGGTCCGTCGCTCATACCATCATGCTCATGTTCATCACCGTGTTCACCTTCAGAATCGGGGGAATCATCCGAGTCATCTTCTAGTATCTCCTTAAGACCTTCTGGTAGCTGGTTCCATTTCGACTCGCCGTTCTTCTTTGACTTACTCACAGAGCGACGGAAGATAGACCGTACCTCTCGTCCAAGTATTGATCTCGTCGTGATAATTGAAAAGGCAGATGTCAAGGAAATACAATCCGGGTCGGAGATATCAAACACGTCAAACTCTAACAGAAGGAACAATGCGAGGTTCACCGCGTACAATGCAAAGACGTGTGATCTACTTATGCCGTATTCCTCCTGATGAACTTGGATGAGTCTGGCGATTGCGCGTGCAGATGAAATCGCTATGGATGCCGGGTCTTCGCCCCCTTCGGGCATCTGAGATTTTGGGGCGTTTCTTGGTGTTCCTAAATCTGCTTGTCGGTGATGATCATTGTGTCCACGGGGACAGTTAAACATGCTGATAAGCATAGTGTGATATCGTATACTGTCTTGTGTTAATTCCATATCTGATTGTCTAGATTGTGTTTGTGACTTACTGAAGGAGGAGTATATGAGGAGCCGGCTTTTTCGACATGTGAAACTCTTCCGGCAGACTTTCATGCCAATTTTTCATCCTCGTATACAACGAATTCACAGCAGTCGAAAGTCGCTCATTATCATCATCGATTTCATCTGCAAAAAGTGTCGTTGAAATGTCCCTTGATATCTCGCTCAATGTACACGCTTTATCAAAGTAGGTGACAAAGAAGGCTTTTCGAGGTGGTTTTTGAGATGGGTAAGGCGTCCAGTAATCTGCATCTCGCTCTATGCTAAGTGCAGGCGTCCTAGAAAGGCGGACATTCTGGATGCGACAGGGTTTGAGAAATCCAGTATGAGCCACCCTGATCATCGAGAGAATTAGCACATACAGAATTTTGTGGGAAAGGCGATTATGTAAAACTGACGTGTCAAGTTGAAATAATCCCCAGACTGTTTTTACCGACGAGTTGTAAAAGTCCTTCGACTTATTACTTAGATCGATAGTCTGTCCTTTGCCGCCTGTATATCCCAATTTTTCTGCAATATCGATAGCTTTGTAAAGCATAGAGTATCCCAGGTCATCCTGCCCAGTCATCGAATACCTAGAGAGCATCACATTAGCCCGACGTAAATCCGTTTAGAAAAAAGCTGGCTCAGCGCATACCTTTCATATAGAATCATCGTCCCTTGTAACGTGGAAAGACTCACATCATCCCCTCGCTGCTTAAAACATTTCTCGGCTTCTTTCAGGAATTTGGCTCCTTTACTGGTGACATCGCCGGGAACGCCGTATGCTTCAGAATACTCCGAATAGCTCTACCATGGAACGTCAGTATTTCAAAGGGCGTATGAAGGATGGAAACAACCAACACAAGCATGTGCTAACAGAGCATTCACCAAGAATGGCGAACAAAACTCAGAGTTGAGATCTCGCGACTTCATCTGATTGATCATCACGTTCAAATCCAGAAACGAATAGAATGGATAATCCCACGTGAAATACAGCGAGACCAGATGTGATACAAAAGCATCGTCGTCTGTGGCAGTCGTCCAGGGACTTGCCGGTACCTGGATAGGTGGAATAACACACAAGAAATTGACATCCATAACCTGGCGTCTGAATGAAGGCGCTGATCCTTGCATATTCGCTCGACTTCGGAGTTCTTTAAGCTGTGCTGCCGTTTCTCGTTTCGCTTTACTCGGTGGTTCCAATGTTTGTAGCTGCACAAGGACTTCATCTATAAACACGCGAATTTCTTCCGGGGTCGCATCACTTCGTATCATTTCCAATAACCTTTGCGCTTGTTTCTCGTCTGCCGTCCGGATCACTTTGAACAAATCGTTGAGCATATCGCGGTGGTATTCCAATTCCTCCGCCGTTCGTTTGGCAGCTACACGCCGTCGCTGATCGAGTGACTCGTCGAATATACATTCTCTATGAAGAGCGCGGCAATTATCGCATGGAGGCGTCCCAGAGCACTAAGCAAGTACAATCGTCAAGCATATACACCAAAACCAGAACAAAGCCTCGGGCATACCTTTCGTTTCGACTTTTTACACGCCAGACATGCCGTAGAGACCCTCTTCTTCCACCCCGGTCCCAAAGTCCGTCTCAGTTCAGCCGGCGTCGCCCCTTGATCAGGAAATGAAGGGCCCGGCACAATCGGTCTGAAACTGCTCTGAGCACCAACTATCTGTGTACTGCCATGCTGATCGTTCTCTCCTGAATTTTCCTGCTGATGTTGCTGATCGTTTTGTATTGAATCCATGTGTGCTGCATCAACGCATGCTTGCGCGTTGCGCAGATGTCGTGACGAATGCCCTTAATAGGGACGCTTCGGGCGTCGGCGGTAAGTAGTACTGTGGCTGCGTGAGTAATATATTGCAATTACTGGATTTAAAGTAGTAGATCATAATAATGAAGGTATACGGAGGACGTAGTTGGTCTTGCCCTATGGCATGCCCGATGACGTCGTGCTGAGATCAGCGGGAGAGCAGCGCAACCACCGCGAATTCTCCATTTCTGCTGGAAAAAAACAGGCTTACCACGTAGGGCAGTTGGACCACCCTTGCTCCCTAATCTATGCTTCATGATACGGATTCTAGCTAAACCAACATTTATGTTTTAGTGTTTTGGTTAAACTCGAACCCTAAATAAAATGGTCGTAACTTCCAACCATTTAGGCATTTTGGATAGGCTAGCTACCTGATATCATAGTTTCTCAGCACCTATTACTATGGACTAATACACAGCACATGGCCGTCCCTGTTCATCATCCTGAGTAGATAAATTAGTACAATATACGATGTCATCAATGGCTTGAAAGATAGTGTATAGGGATCTTACTTGTTCCCCATTCTCATCTGGAAGACAGCAGGCCACAATCTGATTACAGACCACATAAGAATTACCTGGTTCGATATTCAGCGCTTTTCAGTGTTAAAGTATGGGTTAGGGTTATATACCAATCAAAGGCGCACAGCCAGAGAGAATGTTGATGGGAGCGATATCGGAAAGAACTTGGACGGCCACATTGTTTCCACTAAGAACACTGAGAACGCTATCAACAGTTGACGTCTGCTCAATTGTTGGAGCGTTGTCATTGTTGGCGTGGAATCCGCTACAGCAAGAAAATTCATTTTTGCCGCATTTATCCCTGGCATCTTTGATGTCGATATTGGGGGCATCGTTCGGCATATTCTTCCCTTTGTTGCGAGGCACAGCCGCAACATAAAGGGCAAGAGAAGAGAGGATTGCTAGGGTGAGCTTCACCATTGTGATAGTAAAAGCTGAGGCTTTCAGAGAATATTGATGAGCTGTTAAGATTTGGCTCCTGTGCAGGAGAATCAAACGTATTACCAGCAGGGAAAATAGTGTTTATATGCTTTATACAATAGTTCGAGGTATTTTGTATGTATTTAATAAGATTTATAATGGGTACCAACCTCATTACAGCAAAAATGTGTCTTACTCTAATTATGTGGCTTACACCATAACATTTAGTAAAATGCCGATTCAAATACCGATTAAAAGATCCGGGTTTACTACCCACCCACTGTACATCTTAATTCTGGTTTGGGCACAATAGCCGCTAGAATGCCAGTGCAAGGGATATACAACTCTAAAGGAATGTATAGGGAGACAGGAATTCATGTGACACAACAAATCTCGAAAGATAACAGAAGGGATGGCAATGATTGAAACGTTCAAACTTCGTCGAATTTTGTGATTTACTTGAAGCATTGGTCTTAAGCTGGCTTGAAGTAGATTAAACATTCCTCGTCCATACTTTTATAACACATCTTTGCATCGTATGATTCGTATCATTTTTCCAAAAGTCCCTGGTCAAGGTATTCCTGTGTTACAACGATAAGCAGATATCACGAGACCTAGTCAGATACTTGTTTAGTTTCGCTAATAGTATACTGTATATCAATTTTATACATCATAATAATAATAAGGATCCTCAATCAGCAAAGAATGAAAATTGAAAGGTCATGAATTTAACTATCATTATTGATTATGAGGATCGAACATACAAGGGGCTAATCGTATCTTAATTTAGAATACGATTGAAAATAAGAGATATAAGAATATATCAACTCAAGTTCCTCAAACTGCTGGGATCATCCCCAAGGCATTTTGAATCGTATCCCGAACCCTGATGTTTTGGTTACTCTAAATATAGCTACAATATCTATATAGCATAGGAGGGCCACTACAATGGAATTTTTAGCAGCTCCGAGGTATTGAGATGGACATTTCTTCCCTTCTATTTTGAGGAACGCGTGAAAGAAACACGGAATGTAGATCGAGTATGCACCATCAAGGTTTGGCAGTAAACTGTTATACGAATTATCTTGAGTATTCAGAGGAATTTGTATCTGGAAAATCTCAAAAATGTGCATCGTTGAATGCATTCCTACATCCCTTCCTTGTAAATAAGCTGATTAGAGATCATTGAAGATGTTATAAGTACCCTCTTCATGTGCGTCCGGAGTTGTATATGATCCATACGATCAGTGCTACAAGGATTGTCAGGATGAAGCCCGCGGTCCTTATCACCTTGACCTTATCATGCTACACTATGGCCAATTTAGTGGAGGGACCAGAGCACTTTGTGAAGCCTGGCCTAAGCCTTGTTCAGGCCAGAAATAAGTGTAGCAAGAATGAGCTCTCTTGTTGTGGAGACTTTAGTCAACGTGGTGCAGATAAAAGAGCCCTTATAGATGGTGCTCTCGATATCTTGGATGGTCTTGGACCAGTTTCTCTTCTCTCAGGCTGCGCGCCAATTATTGGTATGCTCCTTAAGCCCATTGAATTAAATAACAGCTTCTGATGTGTACACAGGAAACAGCCATGTCCAATGCAATGATATTGTCGCTTGCTGCTTGCCAGAGAGGAATGAAATGACAAAAAGAGTAGGAATTACACCCTACTACCCAGAGAGCATAAACTAACTCAAGCACTTTTCACAGGGTGAAAAGCCGGCAAAATGTGCCGTGCTGTAATACCATTAATTTGAAAGCATATGCCGTTTCAATTAGTGGTGTATTGAAAGTTATATCATTCTTGGAAGATTCGAGTCGAGAATCAAGCTGAAAGAATTTTTGTGTTTATATATAGTGGGATCTAGGGCTCGGGTCTCTCTTGTCTTAATATTTCATGCAACATGTCAAGCCCCTAGCCAAAATTCCTATCATTAGTTTGCGTCAAACCAAAAGATGGTGACCAGAGAAACCATCACCTCACCGTACGCACCCTGCATCGAAACAAGTGACTCCGAACTATGTTTACACGCTCTAGAATGGTAAACAAGGCTTCAGTGGACACGTACTATAGGTACTTAAATATATATCTTTTCCCTAGGCCACTATTTTAGGGGAGATAAGCAGAATTATAAGAATAGTATATAGGCTAGAGAGGTTTTTACAGCTAATATAGCTTTTCTTTTCGAAATTGAGACTATAACTATAATATATATAATGGAAAGAGTAAATAGCGTATAGGTTCCCTTTAGGCTTGATGCCTCCAGGCATAATAAATTTACTACTACTACAACTACTACTATTCAGCCACCAAAACACGACCGCGAAACGGATCCTACAATCAGTGGACATTAGAGTCGTGGGACAGGACACCCTTGGAGTACTTTCAGACCAGCTCTGTTGAAAGGGGGATATCGCTAGGTTTAAGGACACGGAAACGACACAGTCAAAACAAAGACACGAAAAATACAGTGCGACCCAGCGTGCTTGATCCCACACAGAGAACGACGAGGTACTTTAGTTAGTAGGAGGGACAACACTGTGTTACTTAGCTATTCTAGGTATAGAGAGGATACAAGTGGGCGAACTTCTGCGAGACACAGCCAGCCTTATTAGAGAGATCTTACAAGGTAGCTTGAAGTAGATTTAATGATCTGTGGGGCGCAGCATATAATAAAAGTGATAGAAGACTGAGTGGGTAGACTGTAGCTATAACACTTTCTGTATGGCTCAAGAGGACAGACACGCGCGTCAGTCTACTAAGAGAATATAATTCTAAAAATAGCTATTAAGGATAGAGTCTTTAGAGCAGCTATAAAAGTAGGCTTAAGGTGCAAACTGGTATTGATTTATGGAACCAGCTATACCCCATAAAGGATGCGGAAAAGGATCGAAGGGGATGTAAAGTGGAGAGTCTATATAGATAGACATGCTGCTATCTCTATAATATACAATTAGACTTGCTTAGCTTAGGAATACAAATCAATACTTGGCCGTCCATGCAGCAATCAAGTTCGCAATCTCTACAGGAAGATTAGAACAAGAACCTGAATCTAAATCCCAATCATCACAGTGAAAAGTGAAGCTATTCCCTCCCCAACCCTCCCTCCCTTCCAAGGTAGATCTCGCTGCAGCCGCCGAAGGTAGGACACTGTACACTTAGAGAAGTCAGCCTTTAAGATCATCTACCAGCCAACACCTTAACAAGGGAACTCTTAACAAGCCAACCAAAGAAGCCAAACACCAAGCACACACATATTGAAGCAACTTATGGGCTATCCAGATCTGTGGGAGATAATTATATAATTAGTACACTAGTACCCTTTAGGTTAGCACCGCCAGGCATAATAATATATCTATCTATCTATTGTTCAGCCGTCCCTCATTGAAAGTCACTTCTCGTGGTGAGAGACATCAGAGGATAGGGTTGGAACTACCCTAAATTCAACGTTCAAACTTAACCTTGGCTAAACAAACGTGTTTTATTTTAAATAAGTTACTTAGAAATAGGTTAGGGTGCCCTCTGGGGTATAATGAAGGTGTTCACCTAAAAGAATAATAGTTCTATCTTATCGATATTCTTTACTAGTCCGATGCTTGCGTCTACATGATTATTAATTTCAGCCTTAATAATCTCAAACTTAAAGAGCTTCCTAATACTCGAGTTACTATTCATATTCTTTCTCTTTCATTTATACACAGTCCCTCAACATGCATTCTTTTAGCTCTTTTACAAAAGAGCATGGATCGAGAGGCACATTATTTGCAGACCTCTCAAACCGCAAGTAGTCACGAGGTCTTCTAATTAGAGAAACGTAGAATGATTCAATCTCTCATAGAATTTATAAACACATGGGATTCCTATTAAATGAGAATAAAGAAAGTACTATCATTGTTATATTGCTCTTGGTGTTCTTTCCTAAACTAGATACGCGGTTATTCAAAAGATACATCAACTACCCATATGATAATACCATTGCTAACAAATGAAATACATCATCCTCAATTTCTCACTGAAATGTTTGTTGTAGCGTCGGATGACCTGATAAGACGCTTCAATAAGCCCTTCTCTCTAGTAAGGAACATCTTACCACTTACCTTATGATTTGGCCAAGGTGGTTCACAAGCAGTCATGCACGTAGCACCATCCACCACAGCCCGTTGATCCATCTGGGCATTCACAGCAAATACGTTCGTCAAAGACATTATCACCGACGGTCGGATGAGCTACTACCAGAGTAGTTATGGTAGCAAGGAGAGTAAAGACAAGAGATAGCTTCATTTTGCCTATAGAAGACATTAATGTTGACCAGTTAGAAACCAAAATAGGCTTAATGCTATTCTTTAAGCAGAGAACCATGGGAGAATAAGTAAAACTTACTCTAAAAGTAGAACTGGAAAGATTATACGGGAGAGACTTCAAAATTCCGGTAATCCTGCGATATGTTGTTAGAATTCTTCTTTGCACTTATTTGGGCCACGACTAACTGTGATGGAGTGTCGATGTGTCTTGAGGTAAAAACTGAAAAACGAGAGAAAAGTTAAGGGTATATATAGGAAAACCTCCCTTCTTTGTGAAGGCTCGTTCTTACTTGCACCTTCCGGCAACCGTTCACCTAATTTCAAGATCCGCTCTCAGATGCTCGTATCCCTTCGTGAGGGGGGGCTAGCATAGCGCTAGTGTACGCTAATATCCCTTCCATGGATTCTTAGTCTCTCATTAGCCATATCAGCCATATTAGCCCAGACGCCGAAAGGTCAACACAGTCTCAGGGTTAAACCAGAAGAAGTTTTAGCTATCGAGCTAATCAAGCACCCCGGGTGTGACAGCCTTCCTTAGCAAATCACGTGTGAGGGTAGTATTTAGTACGACTGCGGGTGAGCCCCACTCGTACTCAATATTCTCGTCTTTTTAGTGCAGCGGTTATGGCGCGGAATACCCCCGCTACTGGGATCGTGACACCGGGGCCCAAATCTATAGCTTCCTATTGGTCAAAATAGCGATAGGCCCAGAATTCAAAAACTGGCAGAATATCTCTCATGGAAACCCCGATGAACGTCAAATATCTTTTATTCACTGTGAGGCCAAACAAAGACGTGAAAAAGTTATGGAATCAGCACATATCTGTGTACGGAGTTATCTAGACATTCAAAGCACTGTATTTTATGTCAATATAAGAATCCTAAAAGCGAAAAAGGAGGTGGGATAGGGTTTACAAAGTTTATGTGTAAAGCCTGCGACGTGCCACTTTGTCGACCTGGATCCGGAAAATCGTGCTTCCAGGACTTCCTTACAGGTGAATTCTATATTTATTACCCTTTTAGGATATGTGAATAGCTTCCAATCTGTATTTTATATTCGGTATTAAGGATTTTGTAATTTGATCTTTCCCTCTAGTAATTTGTATGAGACCACGATCCCGAAAGCAAATTGGAAGCCAGGGCGGTGAAAGCTCCTGAAGGCGGTCATGCCAATTTAGCCAATAATATATCCGGATTATTTAGTTTACACTAGCATACAGTAGTATTAAGTTCTGAATAGAATTTTTGAGGCATTTTGGGCCCGGCCATTAGTAGCATCTTCCACGCTACGGCAATTGATCTCTTGACGAATGGATGCTTGCCACGCATGACGCTGAGATATAATTGTGTTGCGTATATTGCCTTCACTAGAAGCTAGGAAGAATTAGTGTTGCATTCCCGATGCACTATTGTTGGTTAGAAAGCTTAAACGCTGAAGTGAAAGTAACGTATTTCACGGGTAAGCGGGTCGCACCCCTAAGTGGTAGTAGTATCATCCTCCCCAGTAGACTCAATCTTCGTATCGTTCGCTTGGAACACTCATTTCCCCCTTTTCTATACACTTTTTCAAGGCCTGACACAGTATCTCATGGGATGGGAATGGCCCGTAATATCTCTCTATTCTGTGATATGGAGTGTGGTGCGTGTGGTGTCTAACTAGGTAGGTGAGGGCGCAGGCGAGAGATATAGCCCTCGCCTACGTAGCACTAGGCCTAAACCGGTACCGCCATCTACTGCTATAGGGCTTCCGTCAGTATCATCAGACCAGGTTCAATTTACAGAAGACCGTACCCAGTCCCCCTTCGACGCAAGAGCCTGGAAACAAGCCTGCAGTGTACTCGCAAGTCTCACAGGTCTTCAGAAGCTATACATGCATCTAGGCGGAGATCCACTGAATGAACCATGGCAGGGGCGAGACAACATGAAACCGATACTGGGATCATTGATGCAGATTCGCCAGCCGGGATTGCTGGTCTTTGAAGTCAGTGTTCCCTGGAACGAGAATCCTGAGACGGAATATAACGTTAAGGGTGCGCCGTTCGACTTGTAACTCGCCACAGTCGGTGTGTCTGTCGCAGGAATCGATATTCGAAGGGATTTGTATCTGGCATCTGAATCGAACTTTGCTCCGTAACCCCGGAGCACAACAAATATGGCTTCACGGAATGCGTACTTATATCCATCCTTATCTACAATGTATTCATCTTTTAATATTTCAATTAATAAGGGCCTTTGGTCCTAGGACCGAGTATTGATAATGTAAGGGCATATCATGTGGTTCTTTACAAACCATCTTCTCGAACGAGTGACCAGCGCTTGAAAAAGCCACGAGATATAATTGCCAAATAGACATAGTTCTTAACTTATATTTACTAAAACGATTCAAAAGATTTGTGTGTACAAGCATGGTCAACCGTGTCCCATGCATCAGGCGGCACAGCCTTGGTTGAAGATTTCGGCATTGTATAGTCCGAGAAAGAATAGTCACATGACGAATTTTGAGACTGTTCGTCTTTCAAAATTTGCATAGATGATACTTATGTTTGCCTGAACATGTCATCGGCCCAGTCCTCCATCTGTATATCTTAGGGCAATATTCTTTGCGAAAGAACTTGCGCTCATGTCGGCAAACCGCTGATGGATTAGGCCA
Organism: Talaromyces verruculosus; assembly: GCA_038993655.1. Taxonomy (NCBI): domain Eukaryota; kingdom Fungi; phylum Ascomycota; class Eurotiomycetes; order Eurotiales; family Trichocomaceae; genus Talaromyces; species Talaromyces verruculosus. The sequence continues at coordinate 330,276 of JBBVQN010000034.1, read as the reverse complement.
CATTCGTCGGCGTGTCTTCGGAACTTGTCCGACAGAGCATTGAGTCAAGTTAACTTAAATGTCTCTTCTACATATGCTATATTTTCACGCGAGGATCCCAGGTAGACGAGGGTGGACTCCGCCTGGGTAGTCCGAGCAGCATGTAGCATTGACCGAATTGGAGTTATTCTTATACCACCTGCGACAAATAGGTATTTTTTCGCAGGCTTCAAAGGAAAGTGGTTTGGGGGGGGATTGACCAAAAACTTTCGCCCTATGGCGTTTCATTTCACGATGAATGAACTTCGAGCCTCCAGACCCTTTCTCTTCGAGAAGCACCGCAATGGTCCATCTACTCTTGTCCGCGGGATTGGAACTCACAGAGTATTGTCGGTAGCCCAATTGTCCTACTGGTACGTCGATATGTGCTCCAGCTGTCCAGTCAGGGAGGTTTGCTCCATCCTTAGCGATAAGCGAAATCTGCATAATGTTCTTCGCGACCATGCTGGCATCTTCGACCTCAACTACTGTCTTTCTAGGCGTCAGACTGGATTCTCTTAGTGTTTCCGGAAACATTGCCAATGACAAGCCTGACGGTTGAGAAGGGATATCCCATGAAATTGTCAATGCATCCAGGCCTCTCGCTTCGTGTACATCATCATATCTGTTATTGGCATCCAGTACAATCCGTATATTAGCAAGCCTTTCACGCAAAACTTTGAAGTCATTCCGGAGGACCAATCTTGCTAGTGGCGCTCCTAAGCAAGCATGAATGCCTCGGCCGAAGCCAAGATGTGGTGAAATTGATTTTTGATCAAGTATTATGTTGTTGGGGTCGGAAAAATGAAAAGGATCTCTACTACCAGCGTTATGAGATACGATAACATCACCCGCCTCTAACTGTTTATTATGAATGACGGTGGGTTGAAGCACTTCTCTTTTCATACCAGTAATAGCCGACTCAAAACGAAGTAGCTCCTCGATACCTTGTGTAATTGATTGGTCGTCCTTTGTCATCTGTCCCCAGAGCCCGGCTTCGAGCAGATTTTTCAGGCCCATGCAGACAACATTCTGCGTTGTCTCATGCCCGGCTAGTAGAAGGCCCGGTACCATAGCTAGGTGCTCGAAGTCGGTCATGTCAAGATCTGCATCTCTCTTGTTCCAAATGTGGATGATAATATCTTCACGTCTGTCATTTTTGCGCTGCTGGAGAGCAGAGCGACGTACTCACGAATATCGATAATCGCTTGTACTTGATCCTCAAATGAGCCACTCGCAATGGATGCGAAACCACCAAACAAGGCAATGCTTCGCCCTATCCATTCCCACCAAGTAGCATCTAATCCAACCACGGTACAGATAACCTGGAGACTTGAAGATTGTAATACTGTTAGTTCCTGTTAAATGAATAAAATCAGATTGTCCAACGGAGAGACACGAGCTGGTAGTGCAAAATTCTGCTTCAATTCTCTCTCTCCCTTTCGCACGAATGCGTCTATGGTTTGATGCGCCATGCGCTCAATAACAGGTCCAAACCGTGCCAAGGTGGCACAAAGAATGAACTTACACTCCGACGCAAACGATCATGGTCTGGGTTATCGGCGCTGAGAAGAGTGCCAGTAGTCGGTACTTTATCGAATCTTCCAAGAAGGAAGTCTGGCGGTGATGGTATAGTAATTCGTGACGAGAATATCTCTGGATGATCGAGAACAAAGATGATATCCTGATAACGTGACACAACATTGGCCCCCAGAAAGTCACTATATTCCATACTCTCCTTTTCTCGACTGGTGGCCAAGTCATCAAAGAGTTTGTTGGGATCTTGGAAGGGGCAACGCCCTAGCTTCGTTTGTGATTGCGTGACCATCATGATGTTCTTGTATAGGTTATAATCAGATACTAGTTTCCTCGCGAATCTCAATCTCGACCCTTGCACATATCTGTTAATATGATTGAAGTAAGTATGTTTAAAAGTGCGCAGCTAATCAACATATAGGACATGCTGAGAGGTGACACCATCAATTGATGTTGTTTTTACGTATAATGCACATATTCCGATGGCCATGGCATGGTGGGGTGTAAAACCACTGGAATATGTCAACGAACAACTTCCGAATGAGTAAAATCAGGCTATACCGAATGTACAAAACGCCTTCACCGTCGGACAACCAACTCTTCACCTGTATTGGCGTGGAAGATAGCAAGGTCACCAGACTCAACTTTATCGGAAAGTGGGTGCTTGTTTGGGCGTCGTTATCGAATGAGACGCCAAGGCTATTCGGTTTGGGTGGCGGTGGGTTAGGGCTACGATTGGATCTTGTACTCAACTTGGGAGCAGAGTCTCGGTATCGATGCGTAGTCCGCAAGGTCTGGCTTATCATTCCGGCTGAAATAACAAGTGATAGTTTTCCACTAGATAGTATACCAACCGCAGAGGTCGATCTTTGAGGCTAATTGTCATTTTGGCCTTGCACAAAGTACTAAAACACACTATCTCCAAGCGGGAAAATCCAAGGTAACAAAGCAATAAAGAAACGGCAACGGGGCGAAAGCAGAGGGAGAAGGGCCAGCGATGTCCTTTGTAGGATTTCTTCCGAGAGGATACACCGCGTTATTCAATCCTCCAAAGGTGTCGAAGCACGAAGATGCAATTCGTCTGGGGCTGCTCGGTACATCTAGTATAGCGTAATTCAATTTTCAAGCTCATTTTATCTGGTTGCTAAACGTTATGGGCTGTCAAGACCACTTTCTGTCGTCAACCTGGCCAAGTCGCACCCCGAGATTATTGCGGCTGCAGTGCGGGACGCCCAACGTGCTGAACAATACGCGAAGAAGTACGATATACAGGCTGTTCACGCATCCTATCAAGGTACTGCCATTACACTCAAGCTAACCAACTGTCTATTATATAATGAGAAACTAAGGATATGACTCTGTCTATACATTGAACTACCGAATCACTTACACTTTGAATAGGCATTGCGTCCATTGCAGGCGGGAAAACATGTTCTGCTTGAGAAAGCCTTCATGCTCCAACTCAGAGGAGGCCAAGCTCTTGTTCACCCATCCGTTGGCTACGAAAGCAGGTGCTCCTGTACTTCTAGAAGCCTTCCACTATCAGTTCCACCCAGCGTGGCAGACCTTCCTGCAAGAAATTCGGGAAACCGGGGGTACTGTGAGACATGCATTCTCACAGCAGAAAGCAGTCTTGCCAAATAAGAATCCACGTAAATGAAAGGGCGAACGAATGAGCCACGTCCTCATATACTATGTGGCGACGAGAATTTACCATAACCTGCTCCGTCTATATTGCTCCACGGGTGACAAGACTGCCGATACTTCATGTAAACCTATACTTTGAGCAAGCCGAATAGTAGCACCTACTGAAGCGAGTAACCATTGATACAGAGTGTGTGAAAAGGATCCTACCTATCAAGATCCATGCACTGTTAGTGTCGAGATTGTTTCGGAGACATTGCCCTATCAAGGCCATCGCTTGAATCTGGTCTACAGTGGTCTGGCTGAAAAAAATTGGAAAGGCGCAAACAATGAAAGGACGAACAAACTAAGGATACGGTTAGTGAAACTAGGTTGGCTATGTGTTCTAGCGGAAACACGGACGAAAGACTTTAGTTCGCAATTCCCTTTCTTGAATAGGATCGTCTGAAAATTGCACGCCGCAGGCCAAGACCGCAAAAAGCAGGGAAACCCAGGAAGAGTCTGGCTCTGGTGACGATTGCTCTTGCACGTCGATTCTGCCGTCCCTACCGTAATGTTGGGACGCTCGTTGCTGGAGAAACTGGAATAATGAGTTGGAGAATTCATCAATCGAGACCAGTGCCGGGTAAAATGGGTAAGCATGTGACTGATACGCTTGCCAGTACCTAGAACCGTCAGTCAGGATGCAAAAAGGCAGCATCAAACAAATAGCCTTACTTAATAATATCTTCATCATCTGGTAGAGCCACACAAATGTCGCGGGCTGTTGCCCGCGTGCCCCCTAAAGAGATCCCAGACGATCTTGTCCATAACCCCGTAACTTCTAAGCAGTTGAATCGGGGTATTCTCACCCTAAGACAAGTAGCGTTCAGCAAATTCGATAGGAAAATCCACAATCCAGCCTCGCACGATGAGCTGATTATTCGGAGTTGTACAACTCTCTACTTGAAGATATGATCGGTCTTCAATGGCCGGAATATTGCTTGAGAAGGCTCAGTGGTTATGCTACTACTTCGCACTATGTATGGGATCAGGAGGCTATTTATTACTCGCACCTATACTCTGTTCTCTTTTCATCAATGAAAACGTGATAATTTTACGCCGCAGTACCCGAATCCTAGCAGTGGTTATATGCCACACACACCTTCAGACTGCTCCCATGAGTCGAGATGTTGGCTTGAGTTATCGAAAAATGATACTATATTATAGCGGAAGTCGGGATGAATGGACATCACTCACAGCTTTTCTGGGCAGAGATCCAGATATTCGAACTTATCTTCGAGACTTTGGAGCGGCTCCCGGCAAAGGCAAAGACGATTTAAAAGAATAGATGAGTTCTTTAAGTCGTGTATACTGGAGGGGGTTCCTTTACAAAGGTCTGTTGTTTCTGAACAGGCTCGTATTAACCCTAAAAACCCAAAAATAACTAACATCGGACACTAAGCCTACAAAGGCCTAGTGTACATGAATCATGATGCCAAGATGCAGATCATTTTCCCTTGTGGGTCCGGCTGGCAAAGTATATTTCCAGGGTTGTTTAGGGTTGTCTCTGACTTTTTCGGAGTAGCTAGGGTTAACTCTCCTTGTTACTCCGGCCAAACAATGAAGAATTCATGTATGGGTAGGGAATAAATCTCAGTGCCTCATGATTCGAGGTTGAACAGGAACGGTAAAGTGCGTTGATAAATCATGATTTTGATGATCTACGTTGTGTATGTACTTATGCAGTACTACTGTAGCACAGGATCGGCGACTACCACCGTCGTACTGAAAGAAAGATCTGCCTAAAGTTGTATGATCAATGTAATAATACTATGAATTGATCTTGAATAATGAATCGAGAGTATTATTTCAACTACCTAATAAAGTATCAGTAGAATCTACTACTAAGCTTTACGGATGTAGCCTGCTAAGTACCACCAGGCAATATGTAACAACGCAATGCCCGTATACATGATAGAGGTACCAATGTAACGATTATACTTGCATAAACAAGTCTTTTATTACACTGCGAAGTGCAGTGTTTACTTAGTTCCTTCCACAGGAGGAGCAGGACCATACTCATCAATATCCAAGGCATTCATCTCCTCTTCCTTGGCGTTCAAGTGACGGAAAGTAAAGAAGAAGATGATACCAGCGGAGAATGAAGCGCATGCCAAACCGGTAAACATCCACATGATGGCAGGGTCGTAGGCAACAGGGGTCAAGGCCTCACCAATGGCAGATCCGAATGCGTTGGTCAACAGGTACATGGACTGGACGAAGGACTTCATGTTGGGAGGAGCCTTGGTGTAGGCGTACTCGAGACCAGAGACAGAAGCAAAGATCTCGGAGATACCGATGAGCATGTAGGCAGGAGTCTGGATGGCGATGTGGATGTGGTTTCCCTGGGCGACTCCGTCGATTTCGGAAGCGGCACAGAGAGGAGCCTCGTAACAAGGACCGGCTTCGTAGATGTAGTGCTGAACAATAGCAGCGTACACCATGGCCAAGGAGGCGACGACGAAACCGAGGGAGATACGACTGATGGGCTTGAAGTCGATGTGCATCTTACGGAGAAGAGGGTAGACAAAGGACTCGAGGATAGGAATGAACACGATGATGGAGATCGGATCAAAGTTCTGCATCAAATCGTTGGGGATACCGTGTCCCTCCATCTGACCAGCCTGGGTAACAAAGTTGTTGGAGAATTGACCGTAGACAACCCAGTAGATGGGGTAGAAGCAGAAGACCTGGCAAGCAATCAACGCACGCTTGACTTCGTCGACAAAGTGGTCGTCCCAGCGCAAGTTGCTGTTGCCACCATGCGCTGCTTGCCAGCTTGGCTTGGCAGCATCCATGTTGAAGTGCTTGATCATCATACCCATGGCCCTGAAGGCATCGGTGATAATGGAACCTTGTGGTGCGCGAACAACGTAGTACTTGCGGCCAATAATCAAGACGGCAGTACCGACAGCAAACATGCATGTGCAGAGAAGGTAGGCCGACCAGAAGCCAACGTCCCGCTCCATGTAAGGAGTGGCCAAACCTGACAGCGAACCAAGGTTGATACAACCGTAGAAGATCATGTAAATACGTTGGACGGTGACGGCGGGGTCGATGATCACTCGCTCGCCATCCTTGTTGGTCTTGACGGCCATCTTCTTGCGAGTGTACTGGTCGGCAATCAAAGGAGCAACGTTACTCTTGATACCACCGGTACCGAGACCGATGACGATGACCGAGGCGACGAAGCCACCGAGACCAGCGCCATGCTCAAGGGAGACGGGAAGGGAAGTGAAGAGCAAGATGAAGAGACCAACGAGGTAGACAGCACAGAACATGGCAATGGTCTTGTACTTGCCCAAGTATTGATCGGCGATGATGGCACCAAGGATTGGAGTCACTGAGATATAATTAGACTCATGAATTGAGACCGTGAATTGAGACCGATGGTCAAATATTCAACTAACCGTAGCACCAGAACTGGAAAAAGGTGGAAAGACCAGTAGCACCCTGGTGACCCATACCGAGGGCACCACGACCCTCGCTACCGTCGAGAGGACGCTGAATGTAGTTCTGGAAGATACCAGACACACCGTAGTATGTGAATCGCTCACAGAGTTCGACCATAGCAACCAACCAGGCAGACATGGGCAGATTCTCCGCAACGTGCCTCAAGCGAAGCTTCTCTTCCTCGGTGGGGACCTCTCCATCGGCGGTGGTGTAAGGGAGCTTTTCGTCCACCTCGGGCAGGCTTCCTCCTGTAAAGTCCTTGGTAGGGTGGGAGACACCCTCAACATTGTCGAAGGACTGGTGCAGTCTGGTAGTCAAAAAGGTTAGTATGGCATTGCGCCACGTGATCACATTGAAGACACTCACTGTGCAACCTCGACCTCGTGGTCTGCAGCTGACATGGTGAAGAAGTATTTTTTGTGACAGAGCTGCAACAGCTACAAGACGACCACAAGGATGATGGAGAAGAGAGGGATGGGGAGAGGCTCTTCTGGAGAAAAAAATCTCAACAAAGAAGGGAAATCGGCGCCATTAATACTGCTGCGCGACCACGCCACGGAAGATATTTTTCTTGGGTTCCATCATCCATGAGAGGAGTGCCCGGTGCAACCGCGACCGACCACGCGGACAGGGCCTTATCTGCGGCAGCATGGGGAGAGCTGGCTCAGACAGCAATTGTTGGTCGGTGGCATTGAGCTAGTGTGCGATGGAGCTGCAAGCAGTGAGCGTCTGGACAAATCAGACGGGTTGGGATGGAAGGGGAAGTGGCGATGGGAGCGTTGTGAGAGGTTGGCAGGCATTGGGTTCGGAGACGACCGAGCAGAGCCCACGAGACGCTTGGCCGGATTAGGCAGTTGTTCCAGGGCGGACTGCGTGCCAAGCCTTACAGGGATTCCGCTGGTCGCGCTTGCCGTTCTTGGCACGCGCCGATAAGTTGCTTGGCCAATGTAACCTCATCTCTTCCTGTTGTTTATGAGAGTCTCTTATTGATTATTAACTATCATTATTCCCATCCTGTCTAATTCATCATCTAAGTCTGTCCTGATTTCTGCCGGGCTATTTGGACAAAGAAAAAAAGTGATCCATCGCACAATAAAAGCTCAATAAAAAGTACGTAACATCATGATCGCCAGACCCCACCCAGAGACAAGCAATATCCACGACCCCGGAAGGTTGAAAGGCGTCCGCAGGCGTTCTTGCAGTGTACATAGTAAGTTCACTCGGCTCACGGCGCACGCTGAATCTCGCAGCAAATACTACTCGCCAAGCTTTAAGAGAATTTTCTAGGGGCAAATCCCGCCTTCGCCATTTGTCGGAGACGGATAAAACAACGAAATCAGCGGTGGGCCTCAACCGAACCCTTAGACAGGGTACCAGTGGTCTGTGCCAGCGAAAAAAAAAAAAAACGAAACCACATACGTACGTACTATAAGACAACGCACCTATAAAACACACCAGACGACAGATGGACGCTCGATAAGAAGCATTGTCTTAGGTAAAAGCAATGTTGAGCCAAGACTTGGATACATGAATGTCCCCAATAACATCGTCTCATGCACCATGCCAATGCACACGGTCCCTTGGCAATTTGCCAAATCCACCAACACTGGGCCTGAAATACGCACCCCGGCTTCGAGAAGACAAATCGACCTTCCTTATCTGATGCAGGTATCCATAGATCGATCCAGAAAACGTGCTGTTTGTCCACTTTGTTGAGTTCAGGAAGTATGTACGTACACGCTCGGGTATGCCATGGGTCGATACAGGGACAAGTGGACGGCTAAAAGCCGATTGTTAACCAGCACTTTGCCGAGGAAGATGTTTCCATTTAGTGCTAACAGTATCGTATATTCGGATGCCGTCGTCTCTGATAAGCTGCAAGGATTTCTTGGAATGTCGACGTCCTGACTCTTGACATGTAGTATATTAGCCAAGCCCCAATATCATGCTTGATGTTGATGCTATGACTGATTGATCGCGTATCAGTCTATAATCTATCTTCATCTAACTTATGATCTTGGCGAGATAGTGCACCGCTTACATTCGGAAAATACAGGCATCTTATCTATGAACGTTACTGAACTCGATCAGACAATCGCAGGCTCACGTAACACGTTATGTGACATTTCATCTCTGACTGACTGATTCAGGTCAATCGAGGCCAATCAGAGCCTATCAAATGTCCGGAGTGACATTGCCAATGTTGCTAATACAGTCCAGCTGTATGGGCTACTCCAAGTCTCCAACATGGGTGGTTCAACTGATCAGCCCCCATTTTTTCTTGTTTTGGTATGTTTACTCCTCAAATGGCCTGGGGTATGACCCTCAGGCGTGCCGCATACATGATACGTACTATGCAATATTCCACCATGGCTGTAGAATCATGCACGTCTGTTTTAAGCTCTGCGGATATTTCCAAGATTTCCGGTTGACGACGGATATCATCTATTTCAATATTCCCTCAGCGTCTGTCTTGGTCGATGGTGCTTGAGCAGCGTTGGTTCTCACCTTCCAGAAGTAGATTTTAAGTTCCAGTTCAGGGGGCAAGCTCTCCAGACAAATCGCTCATTTATCACAAGGCAGGACAAGTACGGGCCTTAGTTACCTACCCAGTCCGGCATGAGGGGAATCGAGCTACATGCCCGTACTCTGGAGTCTCTGGTACATACGTACCTAGGCACACTTGATCTTAGTTACTCTCGGCCAGCACATGTACGTACATAGGTCCAAGCCCTAGAGCGGGACATGCCGCCAGAGCTGGCTACTTTCCTACCTAGCCCTAGAGAAGGACATGCCGCCGACCCTAGTTGACTTCATCTTTCTCAACCGTACCCTGGCCTATATCCTCACTCCATCACTTGCTTCTCTCGAGACTCTACAGGCACGTCCAGCGTAATCAAGCTCCTGTCCCTACTGACTGTATGATAATCAATAGAACGAGAGATGTCCTAGGTACTCTCCAACTGAATTGCCGACTTCTGTCGAGGGCGTGATCCAATGTTGTCGTATTCTTTCCAGAAGATGATTTGATTTGATTCTTCCAGTCACAGACGTCCTCAAAATGCGATGATGAAGTGCATCTGAAGCTGTACAAGATCACTATTCGAGCTGGTTTCTTTGATGAGCAGTTGGATACTCAGGGCTGATCGGAATTTACGACACCGGGACCTGAAACTGCATATAGTTGACTGGAACAGAGCGGACATACATACCCAGGTACTCGGTGAGGTCGGAGTATCCCATGTTAATGTTGGGTGGACGAAAGTAGCAGGTATACCTAGGTAAGCACTTGGCCATTTGCACGTCCCATCAGGTCAACAACCCAAGTGCTAGGTGCTCTAGGTAAGCTTTCTCTTGTATATTGTCAAGCTACAAGACAATCAAGTGCAATAATCAATGTTCATTACAAAGAAAAAAAATGTAGAATATACACGCTGTTCCAGTTGCAAGATCTTTAGAAAACACGAATCTGCCCCTTGCCAGGCAGGTACAGTAAAAGATTCAAATCAATGCAAAGATCAACCTCATAGGGAAACATCATTATCAATGCATGGTATCGCTTTTTCTATCTCCTTCCACACCTCACTCCTCACCGGTCGTCGTTCGTCCCCAACGGATACGTCTTCTGTCAAATGTCTATGTTCGTATCGTCCGTTAAACGCTGTATTTAGCCTTGGCGCGAGTGCTGCCACTGTGTGCGCTGTCGGTATGGCCCGAAAACTCAACGACATCCGCCTCCTTCAGACGCAAGACCTCCTTGAAACGACGTCCGATATTCTCCAACACCTCTTTACCCTTTGCAGCGGAGCGAGCCTCAGTGCTCTTGTCGCCGGGCAGACTCTTGCCGACGGTACGAGTCCAGAGACCGATACGATAGAATCCCTTGCGAACATTAACCACGACACCCATAACCTCGTTGTCGTCGTCGTTTTCGAGCGTTTCGCCGATGGCGGCGAGTTGGGCGTGCAGCCAGAGCTCGTCAATGGGGACGGCACGCTTGTCCTTGAAGGAGTAGGACCATTTACCGCCGTGTTTATTTTGTTGGTCTTCCCATTCGGGGCGGATGCCTTTTTTGAAGAGGTGGTAGTCGGCTTTGAGGCCGAGTTCGGAGGTGGGAGTGATGTTATTCTTGAAACCACATTATTAGCAATGAACTTCATACAAGTCATGTTGAGAAGAAAACTCACATAGATACCCCAGAATTCTTCGACTGAGCTGAAGGTCACCACTTCCTTGAGCAAATCGTTCCAGTTGTCACCCTATGCACTGTTAGCCACCGCTCAAACATTATAGCCTGGATGTCACGCACCTTTCCACTGGGAGGCTTCGTAAACCACAAAGTCCATTCATTCATCAAAGGATGCTTCACATTGAAGTTCTCGGGGTCGTGGAAAACAGTGACAATGTCACCGTTCTGCGCAGCGGTTTTCTCGTTGATGGCAGGGGCAGTGCCGTTCTCGGTTGCGGTCGCCATGATTGCGGTATTCGTAGTTGATGACTCCCAAATCCGAGTTGAGATTCGGGAGTAAAAGAGTTGACGGTGTGAGAGAGAAGAAAGGAGAGGATGTCCTTCAAAGGGAAGGTGGCAGTTGCCTTTCGGAGTGGGATGATGGGAAGGAGCGCAGGGCACACACCAAACACCACCAAACAACAACCGACGGTTTTAAAAAGGTCGAGAGAAAAGAATCCTCTGCACCAGGCAGACCACAAGTCGTAATTTGCGAGTTTATGGTGAAAGGCGACAAGGCCTGTTCAAGTGGTGAATTTGTCGAGAATTCACTTTGCCGTCAGGCCCGTAGACTCGGGAAGCGGATCGCTCAAATATGAAGCAACTTTTTTTGGTTGTGGCCACCCAATCTGCGGTTGCGATTCCTCACCGCCCGGGATATACAGAGGCAAGGCATTATTTACTTACTCCAAGAAATTATCCTCTTTTTAAGATTGCACTGGATTCATGAATAGATTGCTGCAATCCACACGCAAAATTTATTCCAAAACATCGCTATACCAAACAACCATCTATGTCTATGGAGTATGTGTTGACATCGACATGGAACCAGACCGATATACCAAAGTCCTATCCCTGAACATTTTTCGCTAGTCCTATCCCAAACATATTTCCGCTAAATTTACAATAACAACAATCAAGCCTTGCTGTTGACAAAGCTCAAGTAGCAGTTCCATCCTAACAAAATTAGCAAGCGTCCACAACACCATCGTTTCGGAGATCCACTCACCCAAGCTGACCACGTTAACAACCAAGACACGGTACTCTAGCGGAACAAGGGCAAAGTTGCCCAATTGTACTGTTGACCAAACTCCCAAGTTGGTCTTGTATGTGGACCAGTAAGCCTTGCGCAACTTCTCCATGGGGTCGGTGCCCTCCATGATGGACATGGAGGACAAGAAACAAAATAAGTTGACGGGTGTGAAGAGGAGTTGATCGGCGGCGACACGGGCGACGACTGTTGCGGCGGTGCTCTTGAGGACGACGTGACGTTGGAGGACGCCGTACCAGGCGGAGGCGGCAGGACCGAAGATAGCTGTAAGTCTGTCAGCTTCCTCCCCGTCAAATAAACGAATCCAAGAACTGTAGACATACCTCCTCCGTAGAGAACCATGCGGCCAGTTCGAGCATAATCATGCTTATCGAAACCCTTCTTGTCAACAGCCTGCTGAGCTAGCACATCTCCGGCTCCGAAGAGTGTCTATAACCGACAAACATTAGTACGCGCATGCCAGGAATCGCAATCAATGGATCAGAACGCACAGCTGTGGTGATGCTCGAAGTGAGCAGAGGCCGCTGGGCCATTCTCGCAGCGTACCTAACAGCATTATCAATATTTGGCTTCTTGAGCAATTGCGGTCAACATGTAGGACAGGACCCACCAGCGCAACATTTTGCTATGTAGTGAAAAGATTGACTGAATTGAAAAGAATGGACTGCTGCGAGGGAAGTATGTATATTATTTATTATTGATGGATGTACTTAAGAAGACAGGAAAAAAAGAACGACGATTGAAAAGGATGGGATGCCATGGAGCCATGACGACAGATTAATAGTCAGTTGCCCAAGATGAGAAAGCTGGTAGGCCGAGATAAGCAGACTAGGCCCGTCTGCGTTCCTCAAAGGTCTTCCAGAGTCCCAGGGGGTGGAGGCAGCCTAGCCAAGCGCGCTGAAAATGCTGGAGATCTGACATCCAACGAGCACTAACTCGACTAAAAGAGAAGAAGATGGGGAAATATCGAGCATCCAGCCAGTCAGGGCACAGAATGATCGGGCGCAAGCCCGGTGAACGGGGTCACCTGACAGTTTAGCCTTTGTTTCTCTCGTTGCTTTTTTGAGTTACCCTCGCATCGGCTCTTATGTAAGCAACCGCTCCTACCGCCTGGAGGATACCCCCTTTCGGGCATTAGGGCTTAGGGCTGTTATCTCTAGGGCTCCCGCCCGCTCGCTTAGACCCAAAGTCCGCCAAGCAATATTATTGGTCGGCCACCGGAGCCACACTAATTGTTCTGTATAGACGGTAAACTTCCCAAGGTGGGCTTCTACGAAAAAGTTCCGACTTCGACTTCGACTTCGACAACCGTCTCGACAACCCTCCCTTTCGTCCCCGGTCGACTTTCCTACATATACAGCAATCATGGCTGACGCTACTCCTCGACGTGGAGGTTTCGGATCTCGCGGTGACCGTGGTGGTGACCGCGGTCGTGGTCGTGGTCGTCGCGGCCGTCGTGGTGGTGCTAAGAGCGAAGAGAAGGAATGGCAGCCCGTCACCAAGCTGGGCCGTCTCGTCAAGGCTGGCAAGATCACCTCGATGGAACAGATCTACTTGCACTCTTTGCCCGTCAAGGAATACCAGATTGTCGACTTTTTCCTCCCCAAGCTCAAGGATGAGGTCATGAAGGTACGATTGGATTTGGATTATCGCTGTTGGATCGGCCACTCGCAATTGGGAAAGAAAATATTGAGGAGGAAAATTCTGCACAATTGGTTGAGGAGGCCTGGTTCAATTGCGAAAATCTGGAGATCTATTGAATAAGGGAGCAGCGCTGATAACTTGACCAACAGATCAAGCCTGTCCAGAAGCAGACCCGTGCCGGTCAGCGCACCCGTTTCAAGGCCATTGTCATCATCGGTGACGGTGAGGGCCACGTCGGTCTCGGAATCAAGACCTCCAAGGAAGTCGCTACCGCCATTCGCGCTGCTATCATCATTGCCAAGCTCAGCGTTTTGCCCATTCGTCGTGGTTACTGGGGTACCAACCTCGGTGAGCCTCACTCTCTCCCTACCAAGGAGAGCGGCAAGTGTGGTTCCGTCACTGTCCGAGTACGTTCCCTTCTTTCGATCATTGGGAGACATTCATACTAATCATATCAGCTCATCCCCGCCCCCCGTGGTACCGGTCTCGTTGCCTCCCCCGCTGTCAAGCGTCTCCTCCAACTTGCTGGTGTCCAGGACGCCTACACCTCCTCCTCCGGTTCCACCAAGACCCTCGAGAACACCCTCAAGGCCACTTTCCTCGCTGTCGGCAACACCTACGGTTTCCTTACCCCCAACTTGTGGAAGGAGACTAAGCTCATCCGCAGCCCATTGGAGGAGTTTGGCGATGTCCTCCGTGAGGGCAAGCGTTACTAGATTATTGGTTTTATGAGGGGTTAAAAATGCATAAAATACCTATTTCTTCATTGTTTTAATGGCCGGACATGACCTTTTCTCGATTTCAAAAACAAGTTAAATCGAACCGACCTGATTGTGATTGTAAAAGACAGGCGGGGGCTTTGGCTTGATCTATTAGCGTAGAAGCTATCGAATACAAGCTTTTGATCCGTACTATTCACTTTATCCTGTAGCCACCTATATCGACACCTTCAAAATCAGGCACCAATATACCAAATACCATGAACGAAGCGCTTATGGATATTTGTATGAGTATGCAACACCAAAGAATCAAATGAATTCAAATACATCACTTTGAAGTTTCGAGATGGAGCTATAGCTCAGAAAAGCATACTTTGGTAGGCGTCTAGCAGCACAATCCATGGATGTCATCTCTTTTGTTAAGAATCCCAATTGGGAAGTCGACATGGACAAGAGGAAGGGCCGCCAATCGCCATCCAATTCTTCAGCTTGAGCAGAAAATTTGTTCGTCTTTCTTATTTACACTGGCCTCTGTCTGATAGTTTGTTGTACAATAGCCTTCATTCTTCTTATTCCTTATAATGTTACTGCCTTCTTCTTGGATTCAAGATTCAGGGGTTTTTGTTCATCCCAATGTTTGCTCTACTCACATTTCCGCTTTGCGCCTGGATGTTCTTGTCTGATGACTTATCCCTTGGTCATCTTGACTATCCCTCTGATAATGGGCTCATAATTGTTGCGCACAACAAGCAAAAAGTCTGATTTGTGACTATTTGGACTGATGTATCCAGTCACTTCTCACTGACTGTTTATTTTCCAGACCTTACCTGACGAATAACCTGTGACATTTACTTCCATTCATTGAACTCTCACTTGGTCTGCCAGACTTGCCATATTATTACTGTCTTTCATTTCAAGCACTTTCTTAACCTTTCCAGCGATTTCAGAAGCAAATATTGAATCAGCATACAACCCAATACCTAGGAAACTCACCATGGCTCGACAAGGGAATAGAAAAAGATCAGTCCTCCCAAGACTCAGCATGTCGCGTCTCAAACGACACAATGAGCGCAAATCTGGCTCCCCTACGAAAGGCATGTCTGGCCTTGAAAAGGATACCTCGCAGGAGACAGTAGGTAAGAGCTCCAGAAACGACAACCTGCAACATGCTATAGTGAGATGAGACTGAGCAAAGAACAGACAGTTTTGCGCTATCTCATACTAGCACCTCGTCGCGTTCGTCATTTGCCTTGGGTGTGTTATGAGTCTGGCGAGGATGGAAAGTTCATCTGACTGACATGTTCAACCAACGTACAGAACCCCCTCAACATGAGGCCAGCCCACCCAGTCCAGAGTACCTCTCAGAAGCAAAACCCCTTGTTGGTCGCCGCTCACTGAATGACCCACACAGGGAACCCATCTTCCTGGGCGTAGACTTTGGAGCCCTACTCCGTATTCGCGGTGGCATCGCCGCTCAGGAGACACTTTGGATCGACCTGTGGCAGCATTTTGCTCCTAGCAAGAAAACCGTCCCTCTCGATGATCAATGGTTGAGCTGTTTGACCTCTTTCAAGAGTCTTCGTTGTCTGAAAGTCAGTGGGATGTTAAAATCGTACCAGAAAAAGCTATTTCAAGCGATCTGGCAGATGGAGCGCCTCGAAGATCTGCAGTTGAGAATGGCAGAGGAGCCGCGCTTATCGCCAGAGGCAGAGTTGCGCTTTCGCCCTATTGAGGAAGGATGGTCTCCTCAAACGAAGGACGCTCAAAGTCATGTTTCATCGTAAGTTCCGTGTAAACAACAAAGTTCAAGTCGTTCATAGAGTCTAACAGAAGATACTTGCAGAGGCGAAAAAGGACGCATTTTCAAGCAATACGGCGACGCCGAATACCTCGACAACTGCGTCATCGAACTAGCAAAACCGAATCTCAAATTCAACCATCCAGAGTATAATACCTGGATGGCTCGTCTGCTCCCCATCGTCCATCTCACTTTACGTGGCTTCGTGGTCGACGCGGTCCCGTTCTGCAGTTGCTTCGATGCCGACAGGCTCCGCTCAATCACATTCACGGATTGCTATGACGCTGGATTCTATCTCCCAAATAACATGGAACATGTGAAGCTACATCTTGGTTCAGACGATAAACACAGAGCCATAGAGGGAAGACGGGTTTCGACGGATCAAGAGGTGAAGCGTCTTACTTACAAGGATGGGAAGAAAATCGGCGAATCCCCTTTTGTGTCTTCGTCGTCATCGCAGGATGATGCCGAGCGGTCGGGTTATAATACAAAGCAAGGCTCACCGTCGTCTATTTCGCGCTACACTGCTTCGTCTTCGCCGACTTCTTCGTATTCGTCCTCGATCTTATCCGGGCAGGGATTAAGGAAGCCTCGCCTACCGTTGGAATTCCGAAAGCGTGTAGTCAGTTCTGTGATTGAAGAAGACGAGGGAGAAGAGTGAATAATTTGTCTCTTGAGAGGAAGATCTGTGTCGCTGAGACTTGGAGGTTTTGCTTTTTTTTCTTTCAGCGTCGACATCTCCGCGGTAGGCACTAGATTCCTTTTACGATGACTTAAATGCATTACGACTCATGCCATGAAACCATCGCTATGATAGCAATTACGACCCTCTTTTCTTTTTATCTGACTCTTGTCGTTGCTAAGTATTTTGCATTTTCGGCGTGTACCTGTACTATACGGAAATAACCTTGGAATTGACTCGACGTCTTGATATATTTTTCCGCGAATGTAAACCCTAACATAAGGTACCGGGCCAGTCTCACATCAATATCTCAGAATCATTCTAGCCTTCCAAGGTTAGTTGGCATTTTACCCCATTGTTTCAGTGTATTATGCGTATAAGAGAAATTTTCCAAACATAGATTTACTGAATGTACAGACAAAAGTCTTGTAAGGGTTTTCCCAGATTGATGATGAATGCCAGCCGTTTTAAGCCGTCCTTCAATATCTCCTCCTAAGGTCCTCCAGATGTCTTGTGACAGGTACGACATTAATCAGATAGCTTCATACTTTTAGTAAGTAATTTTCCCGTAGCTGTCTAACAGACAGACAATTCTATGCACCGGTTCTGTGCCCTAAAATCTTGGGTAAACAGTCGTGGACGTCGCGTTTGATACACCTTATCCCTCTATAAGATCAACTATCCATTCCATTAAGCGAATGAGCCTTTCATCACCAAGACCATGAATTAAGGCATTAATCTTGTAAATCTCACCATCGCACGATTTACCGAGATACCAAACATCCTCCAGAATTGCTATAGTGGAGTAGAGATGTGCAAGGATCGTCAGACTCACCCCGAGCAGCAGTGCGTCGACATGCCCATGCCGCGAGTCCAAGATCGAGATGAATTCTTCGGATAGGTCGTGAGGCCACGCTGAAAGGGCTGCGTCTTCGAGATCGAATTGTATCTCGAGATCTGTTGGCGATGACGAGTGAGGATTGAGTGGTTTCATGTGTAGAACGTAAAGAATTCTCATGTAGAGGCTTTCGACTACATCTATGGCTTGTTCGCATGCGCTGAGGGATGTCCGACCACTGTGGTCGGATCGAGGAGTAGCACTCGCAAGTGAGGTCTCACTCCCCTCAAAGTTTTCAGAATCATGTAAGGCTGTGCATATATCTCGTAAATCCAACAAAGCGTGATTAGCCCCCAAGGCAAATTTCCGAAGCCTCTTCAACTTTATATTCTGGTTGAGCTGCACCACATCGGAGAGTATTTCAGTCTCACAAAGCTTCCAATCGTCGTTGGCGTTGTTGAAGAAAAGTAACGATCTGAGACGGGATCGTCTCACCATTGACCAGAATTGACCCATGATCGATGTAACGCCGCGAACAAGGTGGAGCCACTGTATTTGGAGCGAGGTTGATGAACCTCTGAGAGTGGAATTTTGAGAGGTGCCCATTAACGGATCGAGGTCTTTGATTCCGAGGGATGCAAATGCGAAACCAACGACTAACATGGATCCCGCCAGCAGGGCTTCTGCGTCGGGCTCGACGGTGGCGCCAAGTGCGTCTTGCAGCCCGGCGAGGCCTTGTTGGTGATGTTCCATAATTGAATGAAGCGAAGGGCTCCAGGAGAGGGAAGGGTTGGATTTCTCAGTGATCAGAATGTCCGCGCCAGCCAGGGCCAAGACCAGGTGCATCAAAAAATCATTGGTCGTAGCCAAATCAAGAAAAACTCGCTCCCAGACCTCCGTCTTGATCTTGTGGAGAGTCATCTTTTTGGAGGTGTGCAGGATGAAGTGTTGAAGTAAATTGAGATCACCCATGTTTAGGCTGGGCCCGATAATTTGTGGCTCGTCTGGAGCTGAAAACTTGAAACTCAACGGGCGAAAAGGTACTCGCTGTGTGTCAGTCTGGATACTCTCGGATGATGGCCCGCGAGAGACAGGCCGCTGCCTTCGTCTCTGGTCTCGCTCTCGCTCTTGTGCGCCTCCTGGGCTGGGGTAGACGCACTCATCACCCCGAACAGAACATGCATTACACATTGGCCGTACCTCATCACACTGGATATATCAGCAAGAACCTTATATCGAGAGTAAAAATTGACATTACCTTGACGCGACGCTGCTTGCACTTGTAGCAACCATTGCGGGACTTGGTGTGGCTGATGCGTTGTTTAGGATGCAGATGCGACTTTGCTGCGTTGCGAGAAGTATCTTCCCCAGGCATCGTATGTAGTGGCTCTGGAAATAAATTTGAATGAAGCAGCTTACGAATTGATCCCGATTCTAAGCGAAAGGGTAGGTATTGGACAATTTCAGATGTGAATGTGGGAGGAAAGTTAAAGTTGCAAGGGCGACGAAAAGTGTGGAAGTATTGACTACCCGTATGGCTTAGGGTTATTAGGGTTATTACTAAACATCGAATTCACTCTTATGCTGTCAAAACCTCAAAATACTATTCTCTATACTGCCTTTGCTAAAATCACTAGAATAACGAGAGATTAGAAAAAAAAAAAAAAAAAAAGAAAAAGGAAGCAGTCTATGCGATGTTGTGAACTCCAGATATGACCGCCAAACCACATACGTGGCTAAAACAACCTCGGGATAAATGTATCAGAAACAAATTGAACCTTAAATTTTATGCTCCATATGGCTTTGGTCTCTCCTCATCCGTAGACATAAGCTGCAGCGCGCTCTCTCGCTTGCCGTCATTACTTCCGAGAAACGATCCAGGGTAGACGACCGCCAACACAACCCCAGTCAGAGCCATAAGACAAGCATCGAAAATGTACAACAGATATTCTCTTCGCATAATAAAGCCATCATTGCCCTCCACGAATTCCGCCACGCGAAAGATCGATCGTACGAGGATGAGGAAACAGGCAGCGTAGAGCGCCCACATCAGGGATTCCCAGGTCTTGAATGGAGATGAAACTTGATTTCGCGAAGGGTTTCGCCTCTTCATACGCCAGTGGAATACAGCCGATACGACGACGAAAAAACCGAAGAATATGAGTTGAATGACAAGGCCGCCGATGACGATATTGGCGCCGGTGTTCATGGCCGCAACCGTTCCAGCGGCCATATAGCCACCCCCTAATGATGAAGATTAGAATCGGACCGCAGGATAGTTAGAACGCACTCACCTCCACATTGAAGCAAAAATGAAAGCACATCTCCAATCACAAATAGCTTCGTGAGGAATCGCACGGGTACGATAGAGAGTTGTTGAGAGTTTAGGGATACCATCACCCTACCCAGGGTCATGTATATGGAAGCAGCGAACAGGGGCGGTGCGACCAGAATCAGCATGGTCTGTACGATATATGGACCTAGGGCTTTGGTGTTGAAATGCGAGAAGATGCGAGCAATGTAACCGGCACATTCAACTGTTGCGTTGTTAGTCTTCCTTGAATTCCTCCCGATTCCTTGCAAAGAGTCCTCACAGAGTAGGCCGATAATAAAGGGGATGAAGAAAAAGGCGTGGCATCGCCATAGTCGAATACAGTGGAAAACCGTGATTGCTAGGAAAATCGCTGCGAATATGGATGCTGCTGCGATTGAAGGGGTGTAACGGTAGAGTGCGAAGTTGACGGTACTATCGCTGCTCGAGGTAGAACCCATGGTAGGCGGATTGACAAACGAAATATACAAGTCGATGAAGACGGAAAGAGTTTTTTCACAATGGAGGACGAAGAAGAAAAGCTGGCTTCATATGTATTTAAACTCATTTTGAATATAGACATTTAATCTCAGAAATCTCTTGTAGCTCGGATTCAGACTATGGTGCGAACGCGAGGACGCGAGAATACGAGAGCGAACATACGAGAATACGAGAAAGCGAGAGTGCGAATATGAGAATACGACGACTTGAAAATTTTAGTAGATCTTTAGACTGGCAATGTACCACGCTGAAACGAGACTTATCGCCCATGAACTGCAGAGCTTACCACGGTACATTCACCATCATCCATGGATATCGGTAATATTGAAGATTTTGAAGAAATCTTGGCGTAAGTATTGGAATCTGCCAATGGATAAATTCCAACTTTTTAAATCATAAAATCTTCATTCAATTTTGTTTTCGGCTTAATAACATCTAGAAGAAAAACAGATTGCATATTCGGAATCCATCCTTTTCATACAGCGAGCAAAATAACTCAAAAAGCAGTGTTCATCCCTTACTCCAAAATAGTTCACCGTCGCAACATATCCTCATTATCTTCGTAATTAGAACGATTTTGACACGTCTCTTGACGCATGTCCTCTTTAGTTGATGGTAAATATAACCACTGGGCCAATCTTAGCATTGCCGACACTTTTGTGTTTGTAAGTTTACTTGATCACGAAAAACCTGCGTTCCTATGAACGTCTCCACTGGTTATACACACATATTAAGCTCCATCGGTCTCGCCAACGCGAATTGCGCCTTCGTGGCTGATACCTTGGGACCAGAAACCCTCGACGAAGAGTTGTCTGCAACGGTTGTTAAACACCGAATGAAATCAGTTCCGAGGGCGGTTAGAAACTCACCTAGATTCGCTACTATCATGACCTAGCAATAACCAATATCCGAACAGACCCTGAGTCAGGATATCATGAATTGCCCACGCGACCGTTTCAGCATCGACACTGATGCGCTGGCTAAGCGGTGACGCAGCAAGGATACTATTTCCGTCAGCAAACAACCCTACCCATAAGGATACAGGGGACATACATCGGATAAAGCAAGAAAACCAACAAATTCGCACCCGCAAACGACGTAAACAACGTGCGATGCTGATCTGCGCCTCTCCGCACGGAACGAGCTCCATTAACACCAACCTGGAACCCGATCGTCAAGAAACTGATAATCACGATGGTGTACCAGACCCAGCGGCGCTCGTCATGCGTGAATGTAGCCGTAAGTCCGGCGGCGAACATGATCAAATCTGCGGCAATGGCGACGACGAGGTTTGCGCCATTGAGACCGCCGAGGAGGGCGATGTTGATCAGAATCAAGGGCGTGGTGATGATCCAGTTTAGATAGCGGACCCAGAATATTTGACGCAGGTATTCTTGGTGCGTGTCTGGTACGTGTTTGTGGGGATGGTGGACGATGGAGTGTTTGTAGGTTACGCCTTCGCCGGTGGCCATGGCGAGGTAGGAGAGGAAGGAGACCGTTGTGATGAGGGCTGTGAGGGTGTGCAGGAGGCGGGTTTGCTAGATGTCACTGTTAGTCTTTTGACGTTTTAAGAGTTGGTGTAGAGAAACGTACAACTCGGACTCGGGCAGCGAGGGAGTAAAAGGCAATCGACGAAATTGCCATGAGCACGACAACAACCCTAATCCCAGCGTGAGCATTCTATTCCCATCCTAGTTTGATATGTGGTGTTTACCATAATGTTCGCTTCCCAGTATCATGAATATGCTGCACAACAGGCCACTCGCCCGGAATCACCGTCGGAATCGGTCCAACAGTAGGAGTTGAAGTGGGCAGTGTAGCCGTGTGCTTGAGTATTTCTTCCATGCCGGGAACTATCATGTTGTTTCTTTACTCGCCAAGGTGATGCGTCGTATGAGGAATATGGTCAAATGTAAAACAAAGGATAAAGTTACTTGGGATACTTGACGTTAAATAGCTAGACGAGGCAATATGACGACATGACCACCGCAGGTATGCTCATACACGCCACTCCTACATTCCCCTCCTCTCTAATACCCCCAGCAATGCTTCAATGTGTCACGGGATACTACTTGTCTCCATTCCAGGCATCAACGTTTCGAATCCGTTGGCCATCCTTGTTTCTGGAGTACATATACCTTGTAAAGCGGCATACAAAACCTGTTCTGTCCGCGCGGGAGGACGTAGTGGTACCAATGATATAGTAGTAGGTTGGCTGATGTCAAGCAGCAGTCATCTTTACGCGAGAAAATAATCCGAACCGATTGATCTAGACTTTCTCCTTGACTGCCACAAAGGGTTAGCGGTGGCTGAATCAGGAAAAGAGTGCAGATACGTCATTGACCGCGCCAACTTAATCGGGGGGCTAGCCCGATATGGAAAGACATTGGATTACCCCGGATTTTCGCTTATCTCTTATCTTCTTACTTATCGTACATGTTCTATCTTTAATACATAATATACATGTTGGAGATTCGATTATACATCGTGAACGGCGCTGAAGAGAGCAGTACTGCTAGTTGCCGTCCAACCTGCTGATGACGTCGTCACATCGCTTACACAGAGGAGCCTCCTCCGCCACTGGTTCCGGGGCAACATATCGCCAGCAACGGGGGCATTTAGCCTGATTCGGTGCATACACGTGCACCGTTGCCTTCTTTCCAGAGTTGGGCAGCTCGAATTTCTCTTTATAGGTCCATTCGGCACTTGCGATATCACCGGGAAGATCCGATCCCTTGACGCCCAGAGAAATTGAGGATACTACGAATAGATCCGGAAGTTCATTGATGTATCGCTGGAAGATATCAAGAGACGCATTGTCGGGTAGCTCAAAATGCACAAATGATTGCAGGGACGATCCCATCTGTTTCTTCGACCGGACCGATTCTTGAATGACTTTCACAGCTGTATTGGCTGCCATCAAGTCAATAAAATCGTTGCTGATTGCCTCGTCAACCCATTCGTTAGGCGCCGTGCGAGCGACTCGTTGCAGAGGATGCTCAAGGTGGGCTTTGACAAGCTCTGGAGTATGCTCCCAGGACTCTTCGACAAGTAATGGTGTGATAGGAGCCAACAGTTCTTGTAAATAAGTGTAAATGTAGAACAACGTCGTTTGTGCTGCGCGCCGACTGGCACTATCTTCAGCCTCGGTGTATAATCTGTCTTTGAGAGTTTCCATATAAAAAGCCGAAAACTCCAGATTGGTCCAGCGGTTCAAGGCATTGACGGCCCTGTAGAACTCGAAATTATCAGAGGCATTTCGACAGGTCTCCACCAATCGAGTCAATTGCATCAATGCCTGGCGATCGATTTTATGAAGATCTTCGTATTGACGCAAGTTCGCAGCCGGGTCAAAGTCGCTGAGAGCACCGAGGAGTAACTTGAATGTGACGCGGTATTTGTGCAAGCTTGTATTGACGGTTTGCAAAACCTGTTGTCCAATGACAACATCACGAGTGTAGTCGCTGCTGGCAACCCACAAGCGCAGAGCATCAGGTCCAAGCGCATCGTAAACTGGGCCAGAAGGTTTTTGTTCTTTGGCGCCCTTTGATTTCTTCTGCTTTAGGGGAGGAAGAAGCGTGCCGTTCATGATAGCCTCTGGTAGTATGATATTTCCGATGGATTTGCTCATCTTGCGAGCATCCTGATCGAGGGTAAAACCGTGGGTGATGAGATGCTTGAACGGTGCTTTGACAGTCGAGGGTTGGACCTTTCCAGAAGCAACTTGATGTGATACGTAAGTAAGAAGACTGGACTGGAACCAGCCGCGATGCTGATCAGTCCCTTCAAGGTAGATGTCTGCAGGGCGTTCCTTCTTGAGCGATTCGTCCTTTACTTGTGTCCAACTGGTTCCGCTGTCAAACCAGACATCCATCGTGTCCGTGCCACGGCGATAACCAGGAGAATCTTCCTGCTGAAGATGTTGAGGTATCCACGAAGGATCTTCAGGACTGTCTGTCCACCACGCATCAATACCGCGGACTTCAATGACATTCATGATATGAGAAACAGTCTCCTTAGTGAGTACCGCTTGACCGGTAGTCTTGTCATACAGAGCTGGTATAGGCACACCCCAAGCCCGCTGGCGTGAAATACACCACTCAGTCCGATTCTGCACAAAGTTCCTTAACCGTTGTCGACCCGTTGCTGGAACGAAATTCACTTCCTCTAATGATGTCAAAGCAGACTCCCGAATGTTGGCTACGTCGGCGAACCATTGTTCAGTAGCACGGATGATGATAGGCTTTTTCGATCGCCAGTCGTACGGATATTTGTGCTCGTATTTGTGTTGATTGAGAAGCTGGTTTGTCGATTCAACGTATTGCAGGACCAAGGTGTTTCCCTCGTCTAGGACGCTTTTACCTGCCAAAAAGGATGGATAATGCGGCATAGCTTCGTTCGTAAAACGGCCTTCATCGTTGACAGGGGCAAAAGCTCGGATTCCTTGCTCAAGACATACTTCATAATCATCCATACCGTGACCAGGCGCGCAATGAACCAAGCCAGAACCGGAATCAGCGGTCACGAAATCAGCCGCAATGATGGGCTGTTCTGGGATTCCTTCTCTAGGAAATAGTGGCCTATAAGTTGTTCCCTGGCATAGTTCGGATCCTTGGATCGAAGGAACAAGGACTTGGAGGTCTTCCTTTAGCATGTCTTGGAAATAGCTTAGTCTAGATTCTGCAATAAGCAGCTGTCCATGGGTGCTTGATTGAACGATCAAATAGTTTAGCGATTCGCTAACGGCAATCGCCGCATTGGCGGGAAGTGTCCAGGGCGTTGTAGTCCAAATCACAGCACTTAGAGCTTCGGTATCAACCAATGGGTTATTTCGAATCTGTTCCGGCACCTTGATCAACGGAAACCTGACAACAGCAGCTGTTGAGATGTGATTCTCATTGTATTCCAATTCAGCCTCGGCCAATGCGGTCCCCGTCGACGGAGACCAATAAACCGGCTTGAATCGTCGATAAATCAGGCCCTTCTCAACCATCTCTCTGAATATACCCAATTGATTCATCTCAAATTTCTTATCCAGTGTCTTGTAGTGGCCTTCCCAGTCTCCCATAACACCCCATGCTCGAAATTCGCGCATTTGTTCCTTGACTGTCTTTTCCGCGAGTTTCCGTGCAGCTTTGCGGATCGTCGCTGCGGAACCTGGGCCGTTGCTGAATTCATTCCCATCTTTTTGTTGAACTTGAAGCGCCTTAAGCTCAATTGGCAATCCATGGCAATCCCATCCTGGAACGTAGTGTACCCGCTTCCCGCGACTCAATTGTGTCCGGTTGATGATGTCCTTTAGGATTTTGTTGAGGGCATGCCCGACGTGTAATTCGCCATTCGCGTACGGAGGGCCGTCATGCAGTACGAAATTGTCGCTAGCTGGCCGATTTTCGCGCTGCCAGGCGTACAGCTCGTCAGAACATCGTCGCAAATACTTCGCTTGGTCCGGGACAGGGACTCGTGCGGGAAACGTCGAGCGAGGGAGCTTGAGGGTTGAAGTCCAGGAGCGCGTCATGTCATGCTACTTTGTCTACCACCTCCGGGGTAGCGGCAGACATGTGCGCCTGGGTATGTTGAATTGGTCGAGATGACTATGTTGATGTCGTAGTCAGCCATTACTCGGAGTCTGAAATTATTTCGGGTGTTTACTATAACAGCCAATGGGAGAGCTCCGCTGAGACCCACCTTTTAGCTTCCGCCGATTGTCTTTTCTCTTCTCCGCTTCTTCTTCTCATTCTTCCAGTGTCTTTAACCTATACTCAGACATTTAGTAGACACGCTAAAGATTGGCTTTGGAGATATTGGAACCCAGAGAGCTGGTGATCTGGCTATACAGCACACAGCATACTTTAAATGATGTTGGATCTGGCAATCAATCTTAGGGCTACTGGCTGCTGAATGGTTTTCTCGCTCTGTTTCTACCCTATACTTTTATCACAATTTTGCCTGGGACCGACTGCCTCATCAATGCTTTAAATGCATCCTTAGCCTCTGTCCACTCAAAGACTTTCCCAACGACAGGCTCAATTTTGTGCCTTTCCATTAAGCCAACCAGCTCATCGTACATCTCCAAACTAGCAGCCATTTGACCTCGGACTAAGACGCTTCAATCAGTACCCTCTAGACAATCAGGTAAGTAGGTGTGCACTCACTTGTCTTAGCGCCAAATATAATAGCATGTATCAAGCCAGGATCAGACGGCTGAGGCTCAGTCATAAACCCTACTGCAGCTACCGTACCCCCAAACCGGGCGGCTTTGAGGCTTTGCTCAAAAGTTGCGGAGCCGCCAACGTCAATGACAAGATCTACACCTCCGCCATCTGTAAGTTTCAAGACTTCGTCGGCCCATGACGGGTGAGTTCTGTAGTTCACCACTTCGTGTACACCGAGGTTCTTGAGTAGCTCGGCTTTCGAGTCTGAGCTAGTTGTGCCAACGACTCGAGCTCCAGCAGCAACGGCAAATTGAGCGGAGAATATGGGCGAACCACCAGTGCCCTGTGTCAAGACCGTCTTGCCAGAGAGATCCAAACCATCGGATATACCATTGTGAAATAGAGCTTGAATTGCAGTTCCGCCAGCACCCGCAATACTGGCGGCTTGCTCCCATGTAAGGTGGGAGGGTTTCTTGACCAACCAGGACTCATCAACCAGTAGATACTGACTCAGCGTACCCTGGATATCACCACTACCCAATCCATTGCCCTTGAAGTTGGATACATCACCACCATCCCATGAATTTGTGACTCGGAATATCACTTCATCGCCTACTTTCCACCTGTTGTTCTTGCTTGGACCCACGGCTTCTATAGAGCCTGCTCCGTCAGAGCAAGGAGATAGACCGGATATGGTTGGGACAGGATATTTGGGTGAGAAGGCTGTGATGAGTAGGTCTCGGAAGTTTAGTGCTGCTGCATGGATACGCACGAGGACTTGTCCGGGGCCTGGGAGTGGTTTCTCGGCTTCTTCTAGGACGAGATTTTCTAGGATTTCGATGGACTTCTCGTCGTGGGTGTATGCATTGGGATGGACTCGCCAGGCTTGGTATGTAGGAGGCATAGTGCTTGGCTTATGTTTTCGCTGCTTCGTTCGGCATATGATCCAGATGGCTGGATCCTTACCTTAGGGGAATCAATTGATGGGTCTCAATTTATACTATTCACACACCCCGTCGATAGTTGCATGACTAAACTTCTAGAAAGTCCCCCAGGTTCTTCCGATACAGGCTGATAAGCAGAAGAGCCCCTACAAAGTTCCTAGACGCAACACATACCAGATCGACTACCTAGGTACATATACCTAGGTATTCTCATTAAGGACAGATAACAACATTGTACATATGATGTACGGGTTGCCGCACGGTATTAAGTTGTACTTCATGGCATATCCCAAGCCTTTCAAAGTTGAATTGTCAGAAAATGGCAACAGGTACAGGTACTTCAGTCCTATACTACGGCGGTGACAGGAAATTCCAAGCATTCATTCTTTCTGGAAAGCGCGTAAATGGATGCCTTTGTTTTTGCCTCTTCAAGCTATTATCACTATCCAGCCGTCGATTAATAAAGTCAAATTATATAAATATCAACACAATTACGGGATGAAATTTGCCCGCTGTCCGTGAAATTCGGAGAGAAATTAGGGCAAACTCACCCACTTACCCTTTTTGGACACTTCCGGACGAAATTGATTTGATCCGTCGGACCTTTTTTCAATTGAATATGACAACACCATTATAAACTAAAATGATGCCTTGTACCTGGTCATTATACCAGCAAAAAAAAAGCCGACAATGACTGGGGGTTACTGGAGTTCCAGAAAAGGCAGGCGAGGGGGTTTCGCGGAGAAACGTAGATCCGAACCCTAGTCCCCGCGTTATTATCCCGGCCTCCCAACAATCATCATCAACTTTCAACTTTCATGCATGCCTTCAGACCATGTCAGCAGATCTATTCTAGCTCGTTCGTCGTTGCCGGTACGACATTACCTGCTGGGTTTGGACTCCATGTATACTAATAAGCTGGCACAAGCCTGCGTCTACTGTAATAGGAAGAAGGTGAGATTCCATACAGCATCTCGCTTCAGCCCGATAATAACCCAATTGACCCAGAAATTCAGATCAAATGTGACTTTTCCTCAGGAGGAAGCTCCTGTCAAACATGTAAGGACTTATCAATTGAATGCATGTATGTGGGCTTAATGTCCCGTTAACTGTGTCAAAAGCACCTAACATGGCGTAGACGGCGGACGCGTAAGAGGCCCAGACAATCTAGTGACCGACACTTACCGGACAGCCGGGAATACGGGCTGCTGAGTGAGCAGTCTCAATTGCTCCCAGTGAGCTCGCAAACTATCAATGGCCCCGAGACATCGCATTATCTCCCCCAAAATTCACACCCAGCTCAATCTCCCAGTGTGACGGGTTCACAGAACATCGAGCCAACCAGAGATCCAGGGCTACCTGAATATAGTTTCACGCCCTCAAATGTGGGACTTTTAGATCACGCGAAACAAACACATTCAGAAAATATCAATAACAATCGGCAAGAGGCATCAGCCACCTACATAGGTCGAGCGCATTATGTCAGCCACGACACACCCATTGATGATAACTCATCTCGAGCATATCCGCCTTATCAGTCAAATGAGTTTTCCGGGCTGGGAGACTCGGTCCTGAACATTTTCAAAGCATTTGAATTGCCTGCTAGGTCCATTCGACAAGGTCTTATCGACAGCTTTATACAATTCTGTTATCCATGGACACCAATTCTGTCGCATTCAGACGTATACTCTACTGCAGTCGAGCCCTCGCTTCTACTCAGTCAGTCATTGTTTCTTGCAGCGAGTAGAGCATCTTCATCTCCAGGTGTTCTCGCATTTGCAACACCAGAACAATTTTATCAAAGAGCAAAGGCTCTTTTCTTTATGAATCACGAGAAAAATCCACTCGCAGTTATCAAGGCAACTATAATGCTACAGTGGTATACGCCCGATGGGCCAGAACATGTTTCCTATGATGCAGGAGAGTTCTGGCTCAAAATAGGGGTGGGGATTGCATATCAGGTTGGTCTTCACAGAGACCCTGGGGTAGGACCAGATGCTTCCATGAGGCGTCGGATTTGGTGGAGCTTAGTGGTAGGTCCCTATTCTGCTATTATCTATTGCGCACTCATTAAATCAAAAACATTAGGTACGGGACGCGCTCATGTCAGTGGCACATGGTCGTCCACGAGCCATCAACCCGGAAGATAACAATGTTCGCTTCCTACAAAACTCAGACTTTGATGACTCCCTAGCCGGAGGTGCTAATCTGTTTATACACTACACAACTATCTGCTGTATATTAGGGGATTTGACAGAGTCTTGTTCTCGAAATGCTTTGTCACCGGCCAAAATAGGTCACATCCAGAATGCTCTCTTTCGCTGGTCAAGAACATTGCCGCATTCTCTTCAAATATCGTACCGAAGGCCCAATTCAGATAATTATGTGCTTTCTGCCTACGATCTCAACACACGACAACTCCACCTTCCCTATTTCATCGGCCTGGCCATCGTTGGTCGTCCCAGCACCAAAGGCACCATATCCGCGCAATCTATCCTCGCCGCGTCTTTTGTAGCTGGTATTTTTGACGAACTGCTTGTTCGCGACGATATCAGTCATCTCGCTCCCATTTTTACTCGATACTGCATTGCTGCAAGCTTCTTTCTCATCTCGCTTAGACCCTTCCCTAAGCTATGGGAAGCCTGCCAATCCGACCTTCGAATTCTCCGGCTGAGCCTCGAAGAGCTGAGCAAACGTTGGAAATCAGCCATCGGAGGGTCCAAAGTTCTAGAGTCAATCCTGAACACACCTCGAAACCACGCCATGCCCTCGATGAGAAAGACCCCCTGGCTCACCAGAGACCAAGAGTTCTTTTTCGATGGTTATCCGCTGGAGCTGTGCCAGATGTGGAAACCATACGCACAGTTTTGTGAGCAAGGGGTTAGCGAGCAGGAAATTGGTAACCACTTGCTGGCACCTGAGCATATCAATCAGGATATGTATATGTCCCCTGATCCTCATTTTGCAGACAATATAGCAACCACGGTTCCATTTACCGCCGATGCACAATCAGAATTACCGGATCTCTCTTTCGCAGATCTCTTGTGCGAGGGCATGGAGAATTGGTTCTGATAAAGGCGAGAATCATTACACCAACCCATTAGTCCTACGCAGCTTGACTCGGAGCATGATCTAGGACTCGTGTCTCTACTATAGTATGGTTGTATAATATTGAACAAAGCAACCCTCATCGCATGTGCGATGACATTACAGCTTCACATATACTTAGGCAATAAAGAAGATATTCTATTGTCCATGTGCCAGCGATAGCATTTCCTACATACTAAAAGGCTAAAAGGGCTAAAAGCCCTTAGTTGACATGCTGAGGCGCCAGCGAATACAGGTATAATCCTTGAAGTTCAGGATCTATGTACTGAGCTTGGGCTCTGGCACCAAGCGTGTGGTGCTACCGAGCATTCAATCATTTGCCCAGCAAAGCTTGAATTGAAGGACAAACTCGTCTCACAATGCGGAGCTAGATATCGCGGGTACGAAATCCCGGATTACGGAGAAAGGGATTACTATCCGGGTATTTTTCTGGTAATCGTAATACCATAATACCATAATGCCGGAATACCGAGCAGTATACATCCTCACTTCCCAATGGCAACCTTTCAATGATTTCAAGAATGGAACCTCGATGGCATGAATCAATTGCGAGGGCTTCGGTTAACTTTGTACACCAGAATTTCTGTTTTGTTTGGCAACATATTCCACAATCATGAGTTTCCCTTCCACTGAGACAGCTCCTCGACCTAATCAAGACCGTACTCGAATTGTTCCACCACATATAGGTCGTCATGTTCTTCCCAACAGTTCGCTGTTTGCAAAACTTCTCAGACATGCCCGTCGCAATCGTCTTGCCATCAGAGACAATATCCTCAAGATTGAGAAGTCTTACGGAGCTCTTCTAGTGGATGTACTGGCCTATCGGAGCTTCTTGGAAGCATCCCTAGATAGAACAGTCCTGGAAAGAATCGACCGTAACGATGAAACATATATCGGCGTTTTAGCCGCGGGTGGCTATGAGTTCACAGTCGCCGTCCTTGCGGTGCTTGCACTTGGAGCGGCAGTGGTACCGATGAGTACGTAACAACCTTCGCTAGCGATTTGGTTAGAGAGGAAGAGGAAGTCAGCTAACCTCTATACAGCAGTCAAGAATCCAGTCGAAGAGGCTGCATATTTTGTGCAAAAAGCTCAACAAGTTGCCATTATTCACTCGTCCTCGGCGAGTCAGCTCGCTCATGCGGTTCAAGACCATGTCAATCGTCAAGGCGCCAATGTTCTCTGTTTTGACGTCCTGTCGCATCTGCCAAAATCGTCAAAAGCATCACCATACGATCTCTCTATCTCATCTACCAAGACGCTCGACGGAAACTCTCCTGGCGTCGTCATCTTTACATCGGGTACAACGGGAAAACCAAAAGGCGCTGTAATGCGTCGCTCGTATTCCTATGAAACTGCTACTGCAATCGGCGACGGATATGATATCGTCCCGACTGATGTTATCTTGCACATTCTTCCTGTGCATCACACAACTGGCCTCGGAACATCCTTCTTCCCCTTTTTGAACTATGGTGCATGCATTGAGTTCCAAACCGACAATTTCGATCCAGAATGGGTATGGAATCGTTGGAGACAAGGAGGAATAACTGTTTTCTCGGCCGTTCCCACCATCTATATGAGATTAAAATGGTATTTTGACAACACCATTACAGCTTGTCCTCCAAAAGAAAAGCAAGAGTATATCGCTGCTGCCAAAAATCTGCGCGCATTACTCTGTGGATCTAGCGCGCTTTCAGATTCAGTTCAGACTTTCTGGACAGGACTGCGCCAGCGTCCGATCCTGGCTCGATACGGTGCCTCGGAATTTCCAGGTTGCATCAAGATTGGCGCAGAGCCTGATCCTAACCTTCCAGCCGGGTCTGTTGGAACAGTCATTCCTGGCGTGGAGGTAAAGCTGACCGAGGGTGATCACGGTGAGCTTCTCGTCAAGTCTCCATGGATGTTTTCCAAGTAAGCAGCCTCCTACTCATTTATATTTTTCATTTCCTAACCAAGAGTACAAGATATCTTTACGATGACGAAGCTACCCGTGCAGCTCATGACGCTGATGGCTACTTCAAGACTGGGGATCTAGCCCGACGCGAGGGTCCGTACTATTTCATCGTGGGTCGTTCCAGTGTCGACATCATCAAGTCTGGCGGTTATAAGATCTCAGCTCTAGAGATTGAGCGGGAGATTCTAGAGTTGCCATATGTAGCAGAAGCTACCGTTGTCGGCGTAGAAGACGAGGAATTGGGTCAAAGGGCTGCAGCGGCTGTTCTCTTAGACAAGCGTCCAGACAGATGTCAGGGCCTCGAGGAAAGGCTTACGATTGACAGGCTCAGGGCAGACTTGCGGACAAAGCTTCCTGGTTACAAGCTGCCAACTCTACTACGGGTGGTAGACAGTGAGCTTCCCAAGGGGCCGACGGGTAAGATTCAGAAGAAGATACTTGGACCGAAACTTTTCCCGGTGCCTGGCTGGATGGAGATCCCAGAGGTCCAGATTTGGAGTCGGAAGACAAAGGAAAAAGCTAGGCTATGACGAGAGCCCACGCCCTGATATTCACCCTCTAGTACAACAATGAATGAATTTTGGGTTACCTCGATTCTAGATAATACTCCTTCTCATAGGCATTGTATTGAATGTCTTTCAGTAGCCTTAATTTTGACCATATCGGATAGCCACTGCAGAACAATTTGCCACACGATCATTTTCCAATCGGGCTTTACGCGAACCAAACTAACTGCAACTGTAGGAAGATATGCGCCGTCAACCCAAGTATTTCGTCGTCGTCACATTGCCGGCACTTTCAGTGAGTGGATCGCCGAGAGTCTAATCCGGCGTTTCAAGGGTTGTAAGTACAATACCGTAACGCCGAATCTTGTATCGAACATCCTTATATGCGTATCAAGCTTTCCAAAAAGGACGTCAATTCACCAAAGCAAAGACATACTTTTTTGAATTGCTCATGTCTAACTATGCAAAGATGGTCAACGTATACAAGACTACAGACCCAGCCATCAAACGAAAAAGAGCAGGTGTGGCCTGTTTAACTTGTCGGGAAAGAAAAGTCCGGTGTAATGTGGAAGAGTGCATACCCTGTTACAACTGCAAAACGGACAAGACACCGTGCTCGATTGTAAAGCGCAAGCGCCAAAAGCCGAGACCGAGTAAGAAGTAAGTGGTCATTACCAAACTACGGCAGGGTTGGCGTCCAAGCTGAAGCTGACACCAAGTTACTCAGATCAAATGCAAGCTGTGATGGCGTCGACCGGGCAGAGTCTCAGCCACCTACATCTAATACGTCATCTATCTACTACGCGCAGTCCTTGGAAAATTATGTAGAGTCAGGGCAAATCACTAGCTCAATATCACTGCCTCAATCCCCATCATCCGAAAGTCACGAGACCCCTATTGAGCGGGAATTAGCCGCTTGGCTATTATCTTGCCCGGTGCCTCTTAGTCCTGGGTTGTCTGATTACCTTCTTGATACAATAATTGGCACCGGTCTCGGCGAAGAAGTTCAAAAGTCAACTCGGCCATTCCAAAAACAGACTTTCCAGACATGCTTTCGGAGACACGTTGGACATGTGATAAATGACCAACCTGCAGCACCAATGTGCCCACCCATATCGAGCTTTGGCACATCATGCAATTCCGCTTTATCATGGAGAGGAGCGAGCAAGAGCCATTCTAGCAGAAGCCGCCATCAAGACATTCGGTATCTTATGAAGATGTGTACGGATCTTACATCCCTGTCGTGCAGGCTTTCCAACATAATTTCCAGCTCATCAGCAACAAATTGTAATATAACACTGAGAAATGATACTGTCAAGAATTCTTTGGGGGTCGATGATATGAAAATCACTTCTGATGAGGTATTGCTTGAGTCTGGGGAAAGTCGTGCGGCCTGGGACTTTCCCGATGATAGGCCCTTCGATGAGTCAGGGGTACCTGGCTTTGACTATTGGATGGGTATATTGGGTTCCGAGATAGGCTGAATATGAAATGGAAACCTCATGCATGTTAATTATTCTTATTCTGTTTTCTAATTTATAAATCACTAGGGAGTAAGCGTGAGGATTAGGGCATTATGCTGTTGTCAAGAGCTGATTGAAAGCAGAATAAAGCCAACATTGGAATCAGCCATGCGTTAATTTATTCAACTAGAACTACGATGTATTGTACATGTTCTGGTCCTATCAAAGCAAAGTCATCCTCTCTCCGTCTGAATAGAATGATTCTCCCACAACAAATTAGGGTTTCTTCCTCAACTCCGGGGATTTGCTTTCCCCGCATTCTTCGGCCATTTTCAGGATTCTCCATGTCCTCTCTCCACAGTTTTAACAACCGCCGAAACCCCGGAAATCCTTCACTTTACGGATGGCATCATAAAGCCATAAATAGTCGCTGAGATGCACCACACTTGATCATACATCGAGTACAAACCTCCTTGATGATAGCGATGGCATGGAAATCTTTCGAACTGCGAGGTTTACGCCTCAAGGCGGCGATGGTGGTTCTGGTTGTCATGCCTAGTTTCTTGCTATTCGGATATAATAATGGATCTACTGGGGGTATTGCGGACCTGCAATCATTCGTGAAAGTATGTCAGCAATGTTCTGAAGTTCAGGCTACACGATTGCTTTTTAAACTCTGCTAATCACAAGTAGCAATTCCCCTCGCTGGACACGGTGAATACAAAGGGTAGTGTCAAGTCTCAGAATTCCCTCTATTTGGGTAAGGAAAGCTACCATTTCGCTCGTACGGATGTAGCTGACACCATTGATAGGAGTCGTCACCGCCTCCTATGACCTTGGAGCTGTCTGTGGTGCCCTTTCATGCATCGCATATGGAAACAAAATCGGCCGTATCCGCACTATCATATTCGGGCTGTTGTTGTCAATAATTGCGCTCGCAATTGAGTCATCCTCCTTTTCTCTGGCCCAATTCGTCATCGGGAGACTCTTGGTCGGAGCGTCAATTGGTATCATTTCAGCCACTATTCCTGTATGGCAGACAGAATGCTCTACGACACGACACCGGGGTATGTTCGTCATCATGGAAGGTATTTTTATCAGTGCCGGAATCACTCTTCCCAGCTGGGTTTCTCTCGGCTTTTTCGCTGCTTGGGATACTTCGGCGCAATGGAGAGCAACGATCGTCCTACCCGTCGTCTTTGCGCTGTTTGCCCTGACCTTTGTGGGCTTTATGCCGGAAAGTCCTAGATGGCTTGCTCGAGTGGGGAGGATTGAAGAGGCTCGAACTGTTCTGGCGGCGGTTATGGACAAGCCAGTTGATAGCCATGAGGTGAACTTCGAGATGAATCATATCCATTCACTCCTTGAGGCTAGTGGGGGAAGTTTCAAGTCCTTCTTTCAGGGCAGCAAGGAGAGATATTTGCATCGCGCTTTCATCGCCACGTTAGCACAGAGCATGACTCAGTGGTGTGGCTGCTCTGCTTTAATATTCTACACTTCGATCATTTTTGCAAACTTGGGCTACACGGGAACGTCTGGCCACTTGGTTAGAGCAGGACTGGTAACCACATTCACTGTCGCGGCAGTCATTCCCCTATTTCTGGTCGACCGTGTTGGACGACGCCCCTTGTTCATGATAGGCGCCACGGGAATGTGTATTGGAATGGCCGTTATGGCCGGTACCAGCGGCAAAAAGGATTTGGCAGCGGTATCGACAACATTCATCTTTCTCTACGCGGTATCCTATGCCATCGGCTTTCTCGGACTTCCATTTCTATACGCCGGCGAGATTGCAACGACCAAGATGCGTGCGCCCATTATGGCTGTTGCTGTTACCGGTCAGTGGCTAGGCCAATTTGTGGTTGGACAGATCACACCACCAGGAACGACGAATCTCAAAAGCCATTATTGGATTATCTTTGCTGTGTTCAATGCCAGCTTTGTGCCTATCATTTATTTTTTGTTTCCCGAAACAAATGGAAGATCACTTGAGGAGATCGACGATATCTTTCAGCAATCGACGACGTTCAACGTTGTCAAGAATGCGAAATCATTGCCAATGGATCGCGATCTTGACATTCTGGATCTAGAGAGAAAATATGCAGACCATTCGGACAAGCAGGATACTGCTCAGATAGAGGATATGAAACTTTGAGCTCATGGTTCTGGGGTAGAGACTATAGTGGAGAAAAACCACCGAATAATCACGTATGTGTTTGAACAAAATGGATTGTTCTTCTTGTTGGATTTCCATATTCTTGCTTAATTTTCATACAAAGAATACGGGATAAACTACCGTCAGTTCTATTCAAATAGTATTGATGCTTCGTTTGAGAATCTTTGGGAACTATACCTAGGTATTGAATAAATAAAATGTTTCGTAAATGAAAATAAATCAACGACTTTTATACCAAGAAAGTGCTCATCACTAGGGCATTCTCTGTGCCCATCCATCAATCTTAATATTAAACGGCTACCTACAGTTTGTGTCTCTTTGCACCAGTACGAATCTTCTCAAATTCCCGCTGAGGAATTCCCTGAACTTGTCTCTCCAATCCTTCAAACAACTCCACAACATTTTGCTCGTCCATCTCACGCTGCTGGCGGTGCCTTATCAAGGCTTTAATACGTAGCATACTAGAGCCTACCAAGTGTGATCCCATAGTGTCATCAATCTCCTTCAATACATCGTCCAAGAATGCCTCCGGCTGAATAATCTTATTGACAAATCCTATATTGAGCAGTTGCTCGGCAGGTATCCTCCGGCTTTGAATCAATGCCTCACTTGCCTTTGATATCCCCATACGCTGCACAAACCCGTAACTGGCGCCGCCCTCCGCGACCAAACCTAGACTGCTGAAGGGAGTCATGATAAACGCCGTGGGGACTGCGTAGATGAAATCGGAGAATGAGATCAGAGCAGCAGCGAGCCCGATTGCTGGACCGTTCAGGGCAGTTACCAAGATTTTAGGATGCGTGTAGAATGCGCGCGTAATGTTGAGGTTGTTGGCTACTGTGTGTTGAAGGCCGTGGCGGAAGACATCTGTGCCTGCAGGAGTTGCACGTGGGATGGAGACATCGGCTCCTCTAGATATGGGACAGTTGGTGAGTGGTGAGAAAATTATACCCAATAGGAAGAGTACTCACGCTGAAAAGTATCTTCCTACACCTATCAGGACAGTAATCAAAACCTCATCATGAGTCGCTATTTCTCGAAGATTTTTGGCGATTTGATAAAACCCGTCTTTGCTTTGCGCATTGAGTTTCTTCGGATTATTGAGCGTTATGATTGCAAGTGGACCACGATATTCGAGAAGAACGGTATCTGCCATGGCTGAGATACTAGGTTGTTTGCATCACTTGAATCTAGTATCCCAAATGGAAGCTTTACAGTTTATTGCTTGGGACTTCGGATGCAGTTAGGGTTATGTTGTCGGCAATGCCAAGGAAGACGTCCGGAGGTTCGGCGTTTTCCCAGTTTCGCACGTTTGAGAGTACTCAAATTTACCAGTCACTTAGTACGTATAAGTCCTTTGCAAAATTGTGCAGATTCTTGGGACGGGGACCTCCAATGGCGTGAAAATGCCTTCTTCCGACTTCTCTGTAGAGCGCACCGGTAACGTGTTCATCATCACCTTGCACAAAGGCCCGGAGAATCGGCTGAGTTCTTCGCTATGTCAAGACTTGATTCGGACGTTTCATGATATTCAAAGGCAGCTTGGGCCTGGCTCGGAGGGAGCAGTTATTACACGTGGTTGTGATTTGAAATTTTTCTCGACAGTCAGTCATTAAGACAGATTCGGATACTAAAAAGACTAGCTGACGCTGTTGACTGGTTAGGGTTTGGACCTGGATGAGCGCGATACAAACCCATTTGCTAGTACAGATGGATTCTATCCCGTAAAGCTTCCATTTTCTTAAATTCAAAACTTGGAGGAGTCTGAGATTCATATACGAAGTCGCTAATCTTCTCCAGCTCATCCACACACTTCTCGACTTCCCCTTCCCAACCATCGCATGCCTTACAGGCCACACATTTGGAGGAGCCTGCATCTTCGCTCTTGCCCATGACTACCGCATAATGAACTCCATCAGAGGATACTTCTGCATGCCACCCGTCAACCTAGGCCTTCATTTCGACGGCATGGGATCCCTTCTCCGCTCAAAGGTGTCTCCGCAGGTGGCGCGCAAGATCCTCCTAGAGGCACATCGGTACACGGGACCGGAGGCCTTGAAGGATGGTATTGTGGATGGATTAGCGGCGCCGGATGAGCTATATGGCATAGCGATTGAGTGGGCGAATCGGTGGAAAGCCAAAGCTAGGGCGGATGTATATGGCGCGTTGAGGGGGGAGTTGGTGAAACCTGCGATAGACAGCTTTTGTGCACTAACCTATGTCCATTCCCGGCCGACTTCTAGAACTCCGAAGGTGAAACTGTGAGATACTACTGAGAATTTTGCAATAATCTGGGTTGGTTTATGATTCTGTATCAGTAGTTCGGTAATACGTGCTTTGTAAGTAGAGGGCATCGCATGGGTACGTACGGGCTAGCGAGGAGTAAAGGCTAAAGGTCAAAATCTCCATTCTTTGCAAAATCCTGATAGGGGAATATCATTGGATAAATCAGATAAATCAAAAAAAAAAAAAAAAAAAAAAAGATGCAAATAAACGCCCGCCCAAACTCAGCAGATGCAATAAGATCCAAAATGATTCAATAGATTGTCATGGAACTGACCGCACCGTTCTTCAAAACCTCAAATAGAAGACCCGGAAACCCGTAGAGCTCCGTGTTTCCTAACGCCTGTCCGCTATCGGGACCTGAAGAGGCTGATCTGTGTTTACCGCCGACGCTTTCTTCCCATCCACCAAGGAACTCTACGCTGCTTTCAGGACTGTCGCCCCAACCTCTGTTCAAAACCATGCCTCTCTGAAGCGTTGTCTCCTCGGAAGATGATGCGTATGAGCCTTTCCAAAGTGCTTGAAGTCGTTCTGATAATTCATCATAATGCGTTTCTGATGTCAGAACTTCTCTACCACTATCATCGAGAAGGATCTTCCAACGACTTCGCCGATAACGATTGAAGGGATATGAACCTAGAACATTTCCATGAACGATGAGCTTAGTGACGGTAAGCAGAGATGATGTGGCGGGAGGTGGTATATCTGACAATCCCGAGCCTGGCATTGCCGGGCCCGATGGTGTGGGATAAGATATAAAGGCGTCAAATCCATGATGGAAATAATTAAAGAAGCATTCCGAAGGAAGTGATGAAGGGTCTATCTTGGAGCCAGAGAAGGTCTCGTCATCGGAGTCTTCGGCCGGACTATTGTTCGACGAGCGGTCTGTGTCTGGTGTATCGACGCCTCGCCCTGGAGATGGGCTCAGCAAACGTGGCTGATTAACACCACGAGCATTATGTATGGATATCCTGCGGTCATTCTTGCGATATATTGCATCAGGCGGTCCAAGCTCCGCAATCAAATCTTGAGGTGTTGTTTCGGAAAGATTTATGGCGAGCGGGGGGCTGGATCTCCGCAGAAGCTCTATTTTCCCCGCTCCTAACACTCTGATTTCTTCAATCTCATCCGGAACTGCTTCCTTGCCCTTTCCAATAAGAGCAGGCGAACGCGGTAGTTGAGGAGGGGCTGTGAAGAGCTTGTTTCGAGCGTCGGACCACGAAGAGCCTTGAAATATGGCCATCGACGTGGCTGGAGATGCGGCAGAGGACGAAAGGAGAGCTACAAAATCACAGTTATCGGACCAGGCTGAATCTTGTAGCGGGAAGGAGAAAGCCACTCCTGGATAGGACAAGACATAAGTCCCGAATGGAGATCCATCCGCTGGTGAGATATATTCACCGGGATAAGAAGGCCCAAAAAGTCTGTTGTATACGTGACGAAAGCTGGGTCCTGTAGACGAAGGTTGCTCTTGCGGTTTCGGAACCTTGACGACTTCGTGGTTCTTATATACAAGGGGAACCTTAGAAAAGTCGAGGACCTCGATCAGTCGCAGTCGTTGGTCGGGTCCGTCAAATCTTAGTCGTAGTCCATTCTTAGAGAGGTTGAGTACAACGGGCT
This sequence comes from Talaromyces verruculosus, assembly GCA_038993655.1. NCBI lineage: Eukaryota > Fungi > Ascomycota > Eurotiomycetes > Eurotiales > Trichocomaceae > Talaromyces > Talaromyces verruculosus. The sequence continues at coordinate 289,605 of JBBVQN010000034.1, read as the reverse complement.
CGAGAACAGGTTCGGTGGAGGAATATGCGAGGTCGATGGCGGGGTATGTCTGAGGACGCGACTTGATACGACTCAGTACATTGTGAAGAGAGCTTCCCAATGCTGTGTTTGACTCCAAAATCAGCAAAATGCCTTGAAACATCGGAAGCATTAAAACCATTGAACTTACTCAGATTACCAAGACCTCTGCTCGGGAACACCTGCATTGCTCCTGGCGCGCTAGCAGTTGACATTGCGGCGCGATCACCACTTGGGGTTCATGGCCAGTGAGGAGGAATCAACGGGGCTTTCCCACAACAAAGCAACAGAGAGCAAGCTGTCAATATTTGATAGTTTAGATGTCAATAATGTGTCTGATAGTTGTCAAAGATGAGAAATAACCGCAATGTCCCGCGTCAAGTCACAGCTTGGATCATGTGAAGGCCCCCGCTGACCGATGACGCCGAACATCCATTCTGCCAGCTTATCGTCACCGCCTAAGCCGATAAGAAGCCTGCATAGCGGCTTGGCGTTCTTGGCATGTGGCGAGGCACCAAGGCACCAAGGCAGAGGCTTCCACGCTAACCGCTTTCGGGTTTGTTTATGTTTTCCCTTCTCCATCGACCCATCGACGGCCTAAACAAACGGAACTATTCCTGCATCCCTACTCAGCATAACTACGCGACACACTACGATCCCGCCTTCCTCCCGCTATTAATTGCTTGAAATATCTTCCGGGCGAAGTCTCAATGTTTGCATTTTAGGAAAGAGCACATATTCGACTCCTACTCCGACTGATAACCTCACACTCACCAACACCATGCCGGCTCCTCACACACGGCCTGCTGCCGGGGCGGCCACCAGGAAGCCTGCATTGCGACAACCTTCCAAGCGCATAGCTACGTCTGCGACCGAAAGATCACAGTCTCCAGCAGTTGCCTTGAAACCAACAACAACAAATATCATGCGCCTACAAAGATCACCAAGTGTGCAGTCGATCGCAGGCGCGAAGCGAAAAGAACGCGAATTCGAACCAACTACTGGAGAGGATACTAGCATACACGTTGTGGTTCGCTGTCGCGGTCGTAACGACCGAGAAATCCAAGAAAACAGCGCTGTTGTTGTGTCGACAGAGGGCACTAATGGCGTCGAGCTTTCCATGGGCCCGAATGCTCTGAGCAATAAAGCATATCATTTCGATAAAGTTTTTTCTCCGGCTGCCGACCAGACGACACTTTTTGACGATGTTGTCACACCTATATTGAACGAGGTATAATCTCAATTCGTGCGCTTGTATGCAATGATACTGACTTGCATTTTCCTAGATGTTATCTGGATATAATTGTACAATCTTTGCCTACGGCCAGACCGGTACGGGAAAAACATACACAATGTCAGGAGACATGACCGATACTCTGGGTATACTATCGGAAAATGCGGGTATCATTCCGCGCGTCTTGTACTCGCTTTTCACCAAGCTAGAAGACAGAGAGTATACCGTCAAGTGCTCGTTTATTGAGCTGTATAACGAGGAACTACGAGACTTGCTTTCACCTGATGATAAAGCCAACCTGAAAATATATGAAAACGAATCGAAGAGAGGCCACAATAGCAGCACTTTGGTGCAAGGCATGGAAGAGCATTTCATCCACTCTGCTACGGCCGGAATCAAACTACTTCGAGGCGGAAGCTACAAGCGCCAGGTCGCTGCGACAAAATGCAACGATCTCAGTTCTCGAAGTCATACCATTTTTACGGTCACCACAAGCGTCAAGCGGACAACGGAAGCTGGTGAAGAGTACATAAGCACTGGAAAGTTGAACTTGGTCGATTTGGCTGGTAGTGAAAACATTCAGAGGAGCGGAGCAGACAACAAGCGCGCGGCCGAGGCTGGTCTTATCAACAAGAGTCTTCTGACACTCGGAAGAGTCATCAACGCGTTGGTCGACAAAAGCTCGCATATCCCGTACCGCGAGTCCAAACTCACGCGCTTGCTCCAGGATTCATTAGGAGGTCAGACGAAAACATGCATTATTGCAACTGTTTCGCCAGCACGAAGTAACTTGGAAGAGACCATATCCACTCTTGACTATGCTTTCCGAGCGAAGAATATTCGCAACAAACCGCAAATCAACTCCACGTTGCCGAAGAAAACGTTACTCCGCGAATATACTATGGAGATCGAACAACTCAAAAGCGATCTGATTGCAACACGACATCGCAACGGAGTTTACCTCTCTGCGGAAGCCTATGAAGAAATGAAGATTGAAAGCGAGTCACGAAGAATCATCAACGAGGAACAGCGTGCAAAAATCGAAAGCAAAGAAGCCAGCCTGAAACACAAGACAGAGGAGCTCTTCGCGCTAACCAGCAACTTTAATAATCTGAAAAAAGACAATGAGGAAACGCGCGCCGCATTGAACGAGACAAACGATGTCTTGGAGCAGACCGAAATTGTTCTCCGAGATACCAAGAAGCTATTGGATCAAGAGGAAATTATCCGCAAAGCACATGAACAGACTGAAGAGAAACTCTATGGTATTGGTAGTGAGCTTCTGTCCAAGTTGGATCAGACAGTTGAGCATGTCAATGCCCTTCATCAAAAAATCCGTCGCAAGTCGGATCTTCACAGCCTCAACCGTGATACATGGGAGACATCTACCGGGGATGTTGTTGATGTGACCAAGTTGATTGAAGACAGGGTTGAGATCTTTGAGTCTGAGCACTTAGCTTTGATTCAAGGCTTGTCTGCCAAGATTACAGACTTCGTCACCAAGGAGTTGCAAACAGTCGCGAGTGGTAACTCACAGATCAACACGTCTCGATCTTTCCTTGCCGAGACGGAGAACGAATTGACGGAGCAAACTACTAAAGCTCATGATGAGATGAACGATGTTCTTGAAGAAATCAAGGTGCTCCGAGAGGAAGTCAAGGGAAAGGTTGGACAGGGACTGAATGGTCTGTCCGCGGCTGCCGAACGGATATCAAAGGAGGTCATTGATGAAATGACTGACTTTCATGCACAGGTTTGTGAATGGAACTGTTTTGGATTAACATATGACTAATTTCTGCAGCTTCATTCCTCATATAGCACCCTCGGCCGAGATTTCAAGGCCATGTTCGAGAAAATCACCGGGCACCTGGAGTCACAAAAGACAGCGATTGAGGACCTTCGAGCCCAATTAGTTAAAGCCAACCGGCAAGCTATACAAGGAAACCAGTCGGCTTCCACCGATCTCGAGAAAGCGTTGGAAGAAGAAAGACAAGCCGCCGAAACTGATCGCGCCGATCTACTCTCCCAGATTAGCCTGTTGATCGAAGCTTCTAGCCAGAAACAAGCCTCACGTCTCAAGGGGCGAGTGGATACCGTTACGTCCGATTTGAAGGCTTCTGGTGAAAACCTGCATAAGGCAACTGATAAATACCAAGAAGGCATGGATAAGTGGGCTGACCAGGAAAGTCGATTGATGGAAGAGGTTGTCAGTTCTCGAGACGCTATCAAGGGACGTATGCAGGAGGACTGGGAAGTAAGTTGTGAAAATATCAGTATAACGCGAAGAGGTTTCTCACAATCGTCCAGGTCTTCGAACAACGCAACGAATCTATTCAAAAGTCTACTGAAGCTGTTCATCAAGAGACAGTTCGCATCGTTGATGAGCAAGTGCAGCAGATGGCCGTTCAGATGGAAGCGTTGGATGACTTTGTTACCCGAGCCAGATCTCAAAACGGATCTCATCATGAGTCTCATCTGGCTAATCTAGAAAGCCTGACAAAGAATATCAAGGACTCCTTCGCGTCATTAGAAGAAGGACTCGGTAGCATGAACTCTCAACTTCATGCATTCCAACAGACAGCTACCGAACAAGAGGCTAGTATCAGGCAGGCCGTTACTCCCTTCTCCGAAGAAGTTCGACAGCCGTTGGTTGAGCTCAGGAATAACATGCAAAACGCGCCAATGGCTGAATATAAACCAACAGGGACCACTCCACCCAGGACGTCTTACGAATATCCCAGGACATTACCCCGAACGGAATCCCACAGTACCCTGCTTGACAAGCTGAAGCAAACCACCCAACCTATACTCACACCCCTTGAGGAGGAGAACCTGGACCCGGGCTTGAAATCCCCATTCAAACATCGCATGGGTTCACCGATGAAAACACGGGTCTACAATGACGCCGAGGACGAGGTAGGCGAACCTACCATTACCACCTCAACAATCATCGCATCATCCAACACGGGTCTTAGGGAGGTCGACTTAAACGTCGCCGCGAAACAACTCAACTCTAGTTCCCCGGAGCGGGATTTTTCCAAATCAACGATCGATGTTATAGAAGACCCGGCTCAGCCACCTCTTAAGAAACGACAGACTGCCTCGGAGAGTAAGCTTCCTCAAAAGGCTTTGATGCGCCGCGCGCCACCTGGAATCGCTTTGGATGGGAGGGAGAATGTCCCTCTCGATGCAAGTATTGGAAGACGGTTACGGAATAGACCGTCCATTGGTTAGAACTTCTTGTGTGCTTGTTTGGATTACATCGAATAGATACCCCGCGTGTGTTTATCTGTATACCCTTCGTTTGACTTTCTTATTGTTTGTATATGGAATATCGGTTGGAGGTGTGGAGTGGCGTTTCTTGTTTATTCATAAGACTAATCAAGTTCGATTCATGAGATCTTATCAGTTAATCTGATTTGTCATTCAATATTGATCATAGCTAATCATCAATCTTTCAATCGTAATCATACAGTCCTACTCATTCGCAACAGCCTCTTCACCACCCTCGTCATTTCCACCTTCTCCTTCCTCCCCGGCGGGAGGAACATCCCCTCCCGGCTGAGCAGTCGCCCCCAACGGCGAATAATCACCACTAGTCTCAATAACCCTCCTCAACTCCACCATGCGCTTATCAAACTGCTCCATCATCTCTTCCAGTGTCTGCTGTCCCTCCTTATCCTTTCCGACGGGTATATCGCGCGCATAGCCGCCCGTGCCTTCGATGCGGAGCATGAGCGTGTTACTTACGCTGGCTTGATCGCCTGTATTCTGCTGAGGCGTGTCGAAGGTCGGTGCAGGACTAAGTGAGGCGTCGAGGACTTGCCAATCTGGCGTGAGGCTGTGCGCGGAGACGATGCGGTATCCGTATGGTTGCTGTTGCTGCTGTTGTCTCTGGGCTGGTGAGGATGATACGACGGTCGTCCCTGTACCCGCCGACGTACCGGCCAGAAGCGCGTCGGGGGCAGATGAAGGGTTCCCGATTGCGGTGGCTGATTGCTCAACGTCTAGAACGATGAAGCGCTCTTTCACGCCTGGTATCGGCGGGGGTAGGAGGGATGGTCTGTCATTATCGCGGTGATGTGGCGATTGCTGATCCGCAGATACCAGTCCTTCCTCCGAATCATTGCGCGGGAGAGAAGTCGCATGATGCCCTGTTTCCAGGACTCGCAATGAAGCTTCGGTCATTAATTCCGCGTCATCGTCGGAGAAGATGTAGTGGACCGTCGGATGATGGTAATCCGACGAATTCGCGTCTTCGATTAGTGTAAAGAAGGGTTTGAAGTTTGTTGGTGCCGATTTCGGTCTGGTATCGTGGTCGTGATCGTCGTAGCCTTCTTCGGTCTCTTCGAAAGGGCGCTCGGGAGCGGGTTCGTGGTCACCGTGCTGTTGCAGATTATCGCCTAGCTGAGTGTAAGATGCATCGCTTCGTTTGTTGTGTTCGGATGAAGGGCCGATAGGTCGTGGTCTGGATGTTGCGGTCGATGGATTCGCGCTGCTGATGTTTGCGGCGCGGAAGGGGGTTTGTCGAGATGACGAGGACGGCTGGATGAGGTTGTGTTGTTTGGGCAAAGACGACATCTCCAGAATGATAAAGGAATTAGTAGCACGAAGAGGAGAAATAGATGATCGGCTACATGTTTGTGATGGGCATTGCGTGGTGTCGAGTCGAGTCGAGGCTTGGATGTGATGAAGCAAGTCGAGTTCCGTGACCAAAGCGCAAACATGGCGGAGGGATCCACTTTAGCTAGCTTTCTTTCATATTACATTGCTCAACCAGACGATTATTCAAGCACGACACTTTTGAATAGGGATATATAGATTATTTATAAAGAATATGATTTAAAAGAAAAAACTTGGATCATTCATAGAAATGACTTCAACCATACTGAAACGCCAACAAAGGGTATCGACCCCGAAACGCCAATCAATGCAATAGCAACGGATATATATATGGTCTACGACACAGGCTCAGTAGGTTGATCTGTGTCTTGCGATTCGTCCTCGTTCTTTTTCCATTCGAATTCTAAGGGTGAGAAGTCAGCACTGTACATCCTCGAGTTCAGTTGCATATGACTTACTCTGTCGGCACATGGGACATAGTCCCTTTGAGGATTCTTGCGCAATCCAGGTAAGAAGACAGTGCTGGAAAATATTAGCCGATTGATGATCCTTGGGCGACTACTATCGAACGTACCATGTGGAAAGAATGGCCGCACTTTCCGATTACTGATACACAATTAGTACTGCACTTTCATTCAATGGTTGAGATGGCATACACAGGGAGCAGTCGTCGCCGGGAAATTTGCAGGTCGGACAGGTCCCGTCGAACTGGACGCGACAGATACCGCACACTTCATCCTCGGGCATGTCCCAGCGCCAGGAAGCCACGGCGTTCCATTCTTTGATTCTGACTCTCATTTCGATAGGAGGCCAATATGCAACGATAGACTGTGTTGTGCTGTTGGTGTTGTGTTGCTGGGTGGTGAAGAGGAAGAGTAAACAGAAACTAAGCCCAGAAGATGACGGATAGCTATCTGAGATCTGATAAGCGGCAAGCAGCCCGAGCTCGGAGCTTCCCCAACTCTCCTCTTCCCTCTTCCTCCCTCGCACCTCTCTCGTCCTGACAAATGCTGAATACCGACTCCACATCGCGCAATCACGTTATTCATCCTCACGAGAGGCTAATCAAATTGTTTGAAATGTAATATTCTCTAATCTGCTATCATGACTCTCACAGCCCTTCGGTCTTCGTTGCGCCCTTCTCTCTTCACACGTCTCTCCCGTCATCAAGCCACCATGACTGCCCAGACACAGCAGAGATTCAACTCCTTCTCTTCGTACCTCGTTACCCCTCAAGAACTCAACAACGCTTTAAAACACTACCCCTCCAGCGAGATCTCCACAGCGCCCAGAGTAGTCCCCCTCTGCGCAGCATGGTTCATGCCAAACGACCCCGAAGGCCGTACTGGAATCCAAGCGTTCCGCAAAGGCCACATCCCGCATGCACGGTTCTTCGATATTGATGGCGTAAAAGACGAGGACTCACCCTACCCTCATATGCTTCCCACCAAAGAGCGATTCGCGGAAGCAATGAGTGAATTGGGTATTCACCGTGACGACGAAGTTGTTGTCTACGATACGGCCGAGCAAGGCATTCTCAGTGCGCCTCGTGTTGGCTGGACGCTACGCTTCTTTGGTCATCCTAATGTTTACGTGCTGAATAACTTCAAACTCTGGGTTGAGCAGGGCTTGCCTACAGAGTCGGGCGATGCCAAACCAGTTACCAAAACAAACTACCCAATTCCGTCTTATGACGTCGACCGCGTCGTGCATTTCCCCGAGATGAAGGAAATCGCAAAGGATTACGGTAAAGAAGGGGCTGATGACGTTGAGATCCTAGATGCTAGACCGTATGGACGCTGGTCGGGTGAATCTCCTGAGCCTCGCGCTGGATTGTCCTCGGGTCATATGCCTGGTTCCAAGAGCGTGCCGTTTGGAGAACTTCTTGATCCCAAGACCAAGGCATTTTTGTCGCCGGAAGAACTGCGCAAGGTATTCGAGTCCAAGGGTGTCGATCCATCAAAGACCATTATCACCTCTTGTGGATCTGGAGTGACTGCGGCGGTTATCGAGGCTGCGCTTACTGTTGCTGAGTTTGGTGATCCGGCGAAGCGACGATTGTATGATGGAAGCTGGACGTAAGTTTTTTTTCCCTTCTTTTGGATGTGTGCTATTGCTAAAATTGATTCTCTAGTGAATGGGCTCAACGGGTCAAGGAAGACAGTGGTCTCATCAAGAAACTCTAACGCGGCGATATTGCTCACAATGATTTACATGATGATTTACATGTCTCTCAGTCACGTCGGTAAAAGTACCTCGCCTTTCAGTATCAATACTCTGGCCGCTATTTCTGCATAATATGTCCAAATTCCTGAGTGTGAAGAGCCAGCCCCAAAAGCCCCAAAACCAGCGTGTACTGTATTCATACTGTCTTTATGCCTCTGAAACGAGACCGCGGTAAAATCCTGGAGGAAGCCTGCAAGCAATCAGCCACCTGCGTGACGTGAATTGTCGCGAATTTGCTACCAGCTTGATTAAGAATCTGCGAATACCAAAATCAATACGAATATCCGATCAAGTTCAATTCATAGAACGTAGTTGTTGAAATGTACAGGCATCAGTTGCAAAGGCACAGGCTGCAACCTGATTGGCCGGCGGATGCCTGGTCTTGGCTGTTGTTTCGGGCCTTCAAGTCCTACGCTGGCGGACTCTCTCACCTCTTACCTTTCTCCCCGACCAACGCCCTCTCGACAAACGCACCTAACGCTGTCCATGCCATGATCGAGGCATTCGATGATAAAATGCTGGCGAATATCAAGTTTTTCAACTGTGAGTTTCCTCTCAGTTTCCTTTCTTGCCTTTCACCGAGATTCAAGTCATCGCCAACTCAACCCCCACATTACTCTCAACACAGAAGACTCGTTGACTGAGCCACTACTGACTGACTACTGACCGTTGATGACTAGTTCTCACTTTGAACTACATTTACTACCCCCTCTAGGGACCGCTCGCTTTTCTCACCCCTTTCCCTGCCGGAATCGCCTACTGCGAAACTCTCGGCAAACATGTCGGCGGCTCGAAAAGTGTTCCACTGTGCTGTGGACGACACTGTCTTGACCACCAATGTGAGCGAAATCAAGCGATGGGCTTCTAACGGGGCAATCACGTTGTTTGTTCCGCTATACAGTAAGCTCGCCAATACTCTTCGCAGACGTCACCGACCGGCTTGCGATATCGCTAGCACGGCTAACAACTGATCAATTTGCAGCTCTTGAACGTCTTCAGGAACCGAAGCGCGGTGGTTCGCAGGTTGCTATCAACTCTCGTGAAGCCGTACGTTTTCTCGATCGCGTCACATCCGGCAAAGACAGCATTCCAGCGGATCGGATTGTCCTTCAAGGACCGATGGAGCAGTATGACAACTGGGCTGATGCGGAGCAATTTTTCCTACCGGAGTTTGAAGAAGAGGTTGACGAATACGCTGCACCGACTGATGGCGATATTACCATACCCAAGACTGAGGATGTGAAAGCGAATGGCATTTCAGCAAAGCCGGAACCCGAACAGAAAGGACCTGGATTACCCGGATTGCCAAGTGATCTGTCCCAAATGCTGCTGAGCAAGTTGAACTTCAAAGGGCCAGCTGCGGTTGGCGCTCAGAACGATGTCAAGTCTTCCGTTTCGCTGCCTTCGGTCGGCACTCAGAGCGATGAAGGGTCGCGAGCATCGTCCCGCAGCTCTCAAACCAGCCCGGAATATGCAGACCGAAATACCAAACGCGGCCACAATCGCTCGACTTCTACTTCATCAAACACACCGCCAACTCCTGCAGTGCTGCGACCTTTGTTAAGTGCGTTGTTATGGCGTCTACATCACGACGAGGGATCTATCGGCGTTCCACAAAACCTTACACTTATTAGCAACGATCGCGACACACAGGTTTGGGCGCAGAAGTTTGGAATCATGACTAAGAACATCCATCAGCTTCGGACAGCTATTCAGTACGAAGAGAAAGAATTCAAGAACCGCGTCAAATATGCCGAAAAGACACAACACGTCGCACCATCGCCAAAGCCGCTGTTCTCCTACGACAACGATAGCGAGGAGGATGAACTAGTATTTGTTCCTCGCGGCGGTCGAGGAAAGGGCGCAGGTCGTGGCAGTGGAAGCCGAGGTGCAAACGGTCGCAAGTCTCGTGCAGCTACGGCTGCAGCTATTGCGCAGGCTGATACTACCGTTGAAGTCCCTTCGCAACCAATTGATCCGGACTCCTTTAGCCGTTCTATTGGAGCTACAACGATTGTCAAGCAACCTCCTTTGGACCTCAGTACTCAAACCGGGGCTGCTCGAGGTCTAGCAGCTGCTTCTAGGCGCAATGGTGATGACTACGGTCATGGTCAGACTAATGGCGGCAACGGTGGCAGTAGTCGTCGTCGTCAGCGCGGTGCCGGAAACACTCGGGCAAATACCTCCACTCGCGGTGGACGTGGACAAGGAAAGTTATGGGTTCCTTAATGGTAGAAGTTGTGGATTTCACTTTGAAGTCCTAGAATTTATCTACTCTTCATTATCACGAAAAAGGGATTCTTTTCCACTGCGATCGATAAGCGATGGACTTGACCGTCTTCCTTAGATGCGGGCTGGTACCTACAGTCTACTTGCTGGAACCGAAAAGCTTCCTGAAATTGGAGTTTTCTTATCTTCCAAGATTTGAGCTTACTGTGCCGTGCTTGATCATAGCTGGGGATTCGTTCTCCAAGGCTTGGTATCTGGTGGCACTGTCTTCTTGACTGGGTTGTTTTCTACATTCTGTCCGTTGCCTTTCATATCAGAATGTTCGGACTGATTGGCTCACCTTCGACTCGAGAACGGAACAGTCCAGCAAGGAAAGACATGTTACAAGTTGATTGACATCGAAAAATATTTAAATCTACAAAAAAAACGGGCTTCGGCCCGAATCATTTTGATTCTGTGATTGACTTGTGTCGATCGATTACTTTCTCGAAATTGATACATGAGTCGTGCTGTCTTGCGAGGTGAAAGGTTCATATGGTGTGATATCTACATATCGAAAGTGTGACAAGGTTGATTATTTTGCCCTTTTCTAATTTTGCTCCGTTGATATTGTGTTTTGATTTATGTTGCAGCTAGTCGATGGTTTAGTGCCATTGACTATGCAAGCAAACATCCAAATTGAATATATTTTGTCTGTAGGATAAGACCTTAGACTTGCCTTGCATGAATCAATTATCTACTATTCTACCTTCTATCTACTGTGCCCCGACTACATAGATTGGAGGATGGTATCAAACCCACCGTGTTGACTGCCCATCCCCATCCATCGCCGCCTCCTTCGTTTCAACATATACCCGACTATTCCCATCAAAAACCTTCCCCCTCAAATACTCCGGCACAACCTCATCCTCCGCGACAAACCCTTCCGTATACCCCATGGCCTCCCACGATTTGTCTTTGCTATTATCCACATCTACTTCAGGGGGGTATATCGCGACGGGCCAGATCCGACAGGCGATGTAATACACCAAACCCGCCACGATGGTGGATAGCAAGAAACCCATGTTGTATATCTTGACTGCTGCGGGACTGATTGAGCCCGGTGAAAGGACGGATGCGACCCCTGGGATTACGAGGGTGATTGCAACGATCCACGCTACGAAGGCGCGCGGGTTGAAGCCGTAGGTGTAATGGTAGATTGAGCCGTGGGACGGTTTGTACAGAGAGGGGATGTGCAGGTTGCCTTTGCGGATGAGCCAGTAGTCGACTCTGCCAGCAGGTCAGTAAGGAATAAGGAGGGAAGGATGGGTTGGGGATATAAGGAACGTACATCATGCAAGCTACAATCGGGCAGATGAAGCAGAGATAGGAGCCGAGGAAGTTGAGGAATGAGGTTGCGGAGTGGGTTAGTTTCCAGGGGACTATCGTCACGTCAGTCATATTTCAAGTTGTATGATGCAGGGGAGAGGTACGTACCGCACACCCAGGCGAGGATAAAGCATAAAACCTGGCCACGGACGATGGTGAAATGTCTCGGAAACAAGCCGGTCAGATCGCAGCCAACAGGGATCGAGTTACTCGTAAAGTTTGTGACGAATGTTGCGAATGCCTTCAATAACCCTATCAGTATTGAAAATTTATAAAGACCCGTGATGAAATACCTGAATACCAGCAGCAAAAAACACGAGCGTCCTCGCGCCCGGACTCCAGTAATGATCCAACACACTAGAGTAAAAATCCCACAGATTCCAATACGCCTGTCCAAACTGCTTATATCCCGCAGCAGTAATCACCATGCCCAACATCACAACGAGCGGTTTACTAACCACCAATCCAATTGGCATGGGAAGCGTATCTCGCGGTTTTTGCACGTAGCGTGCCAGATCGGCTATGTTGACTAAGGGTGGGATAACGTTTGAGACGATGGAGTTGATGGCTTTCATGAATGACCAGCCAAGGGCGGCGCCGGAGACTGTTTTGTGGCTAAGGCCGTTGAAGTCTGCGCCGTGACTTGATGCCTTTTCCCCATGGTTTATATTAGTGTTGAGCGAGAAGGGGGTTGTAAGGGGGAGCACGTACGAGAGCCCATATCATAGTCACGATCAATCCGATAGGTGCGATTACGGACTTGATCTGGAATACGCGTGCCATCTTGCTGGGATGCACGAATGCGAATGGGAATTGGATAAGCCATAGCAGGCCAAAGGCCAGAAGATTAGCGGATGTGATGGCGGCGCTCTGAGGGAGGTCTGGAGATGAACTGTTAGTGTACGTTAGATTGGGAGACGGGAGTTGTCATACGGTTAGGAAAGTCGGTCCATCGATGTCCAAAGACACAGCGTAACATGACGGCTAGAAATTCGCTGGCGTAGTATGTCTGGATACTCATGTACAGGATTGCGACGACCTGGGAATCTTAGTATTCATTCCAAGTGAATAATAGGGAGAGATAAAATAAGGCTTACACCACGGATGAAGATGAATACGAGAGAGCCATAAATTCCGGACGATGCTCGAACAAAAGTTGGATATCCGATGTGATATCTCGCAGGTCCTCTGGCATTCAGGAATAGCAGAATAGCAATCATAATCGACACAATAACTACACACCATCAACCACATGGTCAGCCCCGAACCCAACACAGCAACACTAAAAAGGGGAAGCATACTAGAAGCAATAAAAATAGTCCACCAATTCAACCCAATCGCATATAAACTCGCGCCGGCATTATACGTCGTCGGCGAGAAAGCAATACTAAACTGAAACGCAAAAAAAGACCATGCAGACCAGATCCGTTGCGATGGGGGCGAAGGGTCAAGATCCTTGTTGGACCATTTTCCGAATTGCCCGCTTTCTCCGCCGTCATCTGAGTTGCTGCTGACCTTGAGTTTGTCCAAGATTTGTTGGGTTCGGTGGGAGAAGGCATTTCGGGACGAGGCCATCGTTGAGGGATTGATGGTTGGCTGATGTCAACCAGTGGAATGATAGATGGTGTATTTTCCTGCATTATGATAAGTCTAGGTGGTTTTGCCTGTCTTATACTTCACAAAATTTAATATCTCTTATCATGAACTTCTATCAATGTTATCAAAATCATAGTTAGCCCTCAGCTTGGACCCTAAAAGGGCTTTGACCTTATCGGGCGGCCTATCAGTGGGTCGGCCGATAGCCCGATACGGAGTAGATTAGGGCTTCAATAAGATTCTTGGATTATGTATGCAGGTGACTTCTTCATTTCATAAACATCTTATAATTCTGCAGTCTCCTTCACGACCTCCCTCGACTCATCTCGTGCAAAGTAACAAGTGAATCAACCAGTCAAGATGGCCAAAAGAATCCGCCTCGGCATCCTCACCCCCTCCTCAAATACAAGCCTCGAACCACTCACCCAATCCATCATCTCACAACTCCCCAACGTGAGCGTCCACTTCTCGCGCTTCACCGTGCTCAAAATCAGCCTTGAAATTGACGCACTCGCCCAATTCCAAAACGAGAAGATCATCGAAGCCGCAAAACTGCTGGCCGATGCGCACGTCGACATGATCGGTTGGAGCGGGACGTCGTCGGGTTGGCTGGGCTTTGAAGCTGATGAGAAACTCTGCGAGGAGATTACGGCTGCCACGGGGATACCATCGACAACGTCTGTGCTCGCGCTCAATCGCGCACTACAAGTTTTGGGAGAAAAAGAGTTGGGATTGGTGACGCCGTACAAAGACGACGTTCAAGAAGCAATCATAAAAACCTACGCTACCATCGGCATCGACTGCAGCAAGGAACGCCATCTCGGCCTATTCACAAACAGACATTTCGCAGACGTCACGGAATCTACACTGGACGACATGGTGGCTGCCGTTGCCGCAAAAGACGTCAAAGCGATCTCGACGTTCTGTACGAATTTGTATGCAGCGCAGAGAGGGGCGGTTTGGGAGGAAAAGTATGGGATTATTTTGTTGGATACGGTTGTCACGGTTGTTTGGGAGATGTTGCAGCGTTGTGAGGTGGATAGTAGTCAGATCAAGGGATGGGGGGGATTGTTCTCGGTCCCTTTAAAGGCAGAGAAATGAGTATTAGTTATTCACTTGTATGAAAATAATACCGTGCTGAGGTATCTTTTGAAACATGAGAATCATTAGCAAAAAAAAAAAAAAAAACGGCGTCTTGTCGGCATCAGGGCCGAGCGGGGCATCGGAAAAGGTACCGCGATAAGCTTATCTCGGGCAACTCTATTGCCGGCCAACTTTATTCATCGTAGATATGTAGTAGACATGTTCATGTTGGTGGATGTTTCGCTATTTTCTGTGCTGCCATTCAGAACTTCAGCTAGGTGTGGAGAGACAATGAAGTTCCGCGCTAGTCCGTCTGCCATCAACGTCCGTAGACGTACTAGGCTGAGTGACATCAAGTTTTGATGGTTCTTGTATTGACGACTCAGATTCTGTAACCAGGTGTCAAGTAAATGTTTCGTTAGAGAAGCATGTTGTGATGTGGGCGCCTGAATGAGAAGGAGAAGTATAAAGTTTGATACTGTAGCGAAGGATATCCGTGTCCCTGTGCAAATCAGCACAAAATACTTGGGCTTGTAATCATATGACTTACAAGGATACCAGAACGTATCAAAATCAACCGGCGTCAAAGCGCCAACAAAATTGACAATAATGCCCGCACACTTCTCGGCAGCATTCAACGTCGCCTCTGCAGCATCGCCCAGCTCCGAAAAATCCACAACGGGAAGCTGATCTAGACCCTGTCCATCGTAGCCCAAATCTTCAAGCAGCCACGCGATATCCTGGGGATCCCTGTCATCAGCTATCGGTGGGGGTGGGGGTGATCGGGCTAATGGGCGTAAGATAGCGCGATAGACAAATAGCTCGAGTATCAGATATGCGAAATGTAATGAGCTAACACCTTCAATGCGCAGCGTGTTTTGGTAGTTGTTTTCGCGTTTCTGTTTGATGCGCAGAGATTCAGGAAGAGACGCGTACCAGGCCTGCAATTCTTCGCGGATTGATCGAGCAGCGTTGATTGATATTCGGAAATCTTCGCACATCCTTTGAGACGCTCTTAAGGTATAGAACGTTTGATGGATATTATCCGCGATACTGGCCAATTTTGCAAATGACCTAAAAATGGCCCCATGTTCTTCATTTCGCTCATGGGCTTCACCTTGGCCGTCGATAACAAAGTCAACATCGTCCAAGCCCTGAACATCCCACTCCTCTCTATCAATAAAGGGCGGGCGCCCTATGAGCAAACTGCGCCACTTATCCTCCACATAGACAGCCCACCATAACCGCCGTCGAAGCCGTTTTTCCCATGCTGGAATACCCCATGGTCGAGGCTCAAGATGGAGGCCCAGTGAAGACGCTAAACCGACTGTAGATCCCAGGAAGGACCAGAGAAACGGACTGTCTGCTAATGCACTTTGATTCCCAACTGGCAAGCGTTGCAAGTAAAGTAAACAAGCTTGGAGAACTGACAAGTGTGGTGTATGAATCTCCTGCATAATAAGTTGGTATACCATTCGCCACAGTTTGTCGCACAATTGGCTGTCATAGACTCCACATAAGACTAACTCTGGGTCGTGAATCTTGAACGGTAGTGCAGATGCATAGATTGCCGCAAGCAAGTGAACGGGTATTTCTTGTAAGGACTGTTCAGCCATTTCAGAAGCAAGGCCCATCTGAGACCGGGAAATTACTGGCATCACAGGAAAAACAAATTTCATGAATCTTGCGGAGATGTTTAGAAGAACGAAAACAAGTGGGATGCTCCAAAGTGGTATCTTTGACACTTACAACGGGATCAGCCGTAGTCCAAATTTAGGTAGAACCATCTTATCCAGTTCCTCCCTTGATTTGGATACATCCACCTCCACGGAAAATGATGTGGCTTCCTTGGATGACACCAGGAGCGAATCCTCAGTCACCAGAAAATGCACAGGGACCAGACCCCCCACCGGAACTCCACCAACATTTCGAAAATGGAATCCATGTAGATGTCGCATGCCATTATCGTCGTACTTGCAATGTCGCAGTAGCCATGGATCCGACTCTGCCGAAGTGCCAAACAGCTGTGCAGTTGAAGCAGGCAATTGATCAAGGGACCGAATGTGCTGGATTTTTGGTGTATCCCGAATGTTACTGATGGCACTTAGTGAGCCAAAGCTGGCGGCTTGCTTACTATTTGTTGTGGGTAGAGCATGGGTGTTATAATTCTGATATCCCCTTGGGGAGATGCTGGCATCAACTTGAAAACACGGATTTTCGTGGCCCGTTCTTTCGAAGATTAATTGCTCACTTGATCCATCAGGGGTAGCCACAAAATTCAGAGAGTACCCAGTTGTTCTAGTCGACGTGCGTCTGCTCCCTATGTCACGATTTCGTGGGTTAGGCGGTTTATCGAATGTACAGGATTTGTCGACATTCCAGCAGTTGCGACAAGGCCCGCTTTCAGGCAGGATGCAGGCTATTTTTCGAGAGCGACAGCGGTCGCACGGCCTCTTTAACTTGGAGCGGTATGGCCGAGTACCTGCTGGGCTGGCGTCTGAGTCCATTGTACGTACGGTGATATTGAAGATGGGGACATGTTGGACGAGAAATCCAGCTTCGAGAGAGAGGCTCAGAGATAAGATAAGGATGTCCCCACTTATCTAACCCTAAGGGCTACCGTAATCATCCCCTGAGGTTTTCGCCGTAACCCTAGAACGTTCATTTTCTTAAGAGCTTCACAGTGATGCATTCTTCTGTTGATATGAGGGTTGGTAAGAACCGTTTCTGGTAAATACTAGCTCCCAAAAGACCTGCGAAGTAACCCGATAAGGGGTTCATAAGATGAATGGCACGTTGCGTGTGAGGAGGGAGCTTTCTTAGTATCATCTGTTTGCCTCATTCTCCTTCTACCGATTATGCATGTATATCAAATCGCGCAATTCACTGTACTAGTGTTACCGCAATGATTGTTAAATCTCTAAGGCATGGTAAACTTACTTAGCACTACCAGACTTGAATGTTAAGGCAAACATACACAGAAGAATCTCATTAAGCGCTGGGCTGGATCTATGCTTACGAGTCTCAATTCTGATCTCATGGAGAGTCCAAATTCGACCTCACCGATTGCTCACACACACTCCATCTACATGAAAACTGATGTTACAAATCCAAATGCCTCCGGACTGGTGGAGTTGGGTGTACCCTGGCGCCGAGTGCAGGTAACGTAGGAGTGATTCCTATTGGACGGAGACTTTGTAGATGTCAGGAGGTGCTCCTATTGGTCAGTATCAGACCTTCTACTATCGAGACTTCAGAAACATGAAAATAAAATTGCATGATGCGAAAATGTATGATCTATAAATGATTAAAAATCCGCAAGGTACCTAGTTATTGCTTCTTGTTAAAATCTGATTGATCAATCACACCAGTGCATCAAGACAAGTTTTGAAGCCATCTGCATCTTTGACATTTACATATCCCACAATGCCGCCCGACATCGTCTCCTTTGACGTATTTCGTGGCGTCTCGGGCAACATTGTCGCCGATCACGCGACCAAATCGCTCGGATACAATTAAATTTTCATTGAAACTACGCATTCTGGTCTCTGCGGAACTGATTTGCACTACATGCATTCTGGCAAGGTATTGGGACACGAAGGTGTAGGTATCGTGCTTAGACTCGGGCCAGGTGTGACATCGGTCAACGTGGGGGATCGAGTCGGATTTGGATACACCAGAAAAGTCTGCGGCAGATGTCAACATTGCTTGTCTGGTAAGATAATGGACCAATCATTTGCAGGTAAAAACTAACAATATCAATCAGGATGGGATCAATTTTGTGAGAATGTAGTGGATTTTGAGACTAGAGGAAACCCTGATATTGGCTCCCTCTCAAACGGCGTTGTTTGGGATGCTGATGCAGTAGTCCCTGTTCCTGATGGATATGACTCGGTTGATGCTGCACCTTTACTCTGTGCCGGTGGAACAGTCTGGACCGTCTTGACTGAGTATGGTATCAAGGCCACTGATCGAGTCGGCATCCTTGGTATTGGAGGACTTGGGCACTTGGCAATCAAGCTAGGTGCTGCTTTGGGTTGCCATGTGGTCGTGCTTTCCAGCTCCGACTCCAAGCGACAAGAAGCTTTTGAGTTTGGAGTGAAGGAATACTATGTTCTGAAATCGGGTGAAAAACCGGAGGGTCTGAAGCCTCTGGATCACTTGTTAGTTTGCGGAAGTTCATCGAGTATGGACTACACATTGTAAGTCGTTTGTTCATTCCTTTTCATGCTTGGTCAGATATCTAACTTGATTGACAGCCTAATCGATTTAATGGCTGTGCATGGCTCCATTTACCCTCTCACCGTCGATTTTAATAAGGTCCCTATCCGTCTTCACAATGCCGTTCTCAAAGGCGTACGCATTCAGGGAGCATTGACGGCCTCTCGTGGAGGACTCCGGAAGTTGTATGAATTCGCGGCTGAGAGAGACATTCATCCCACCGTGCAAAAATTCCCAATGTCGGTCGAGGGTATTGAAGCCGCCGCCAAAACGCTTGACAGCGGTAAGATGCGATATCGCGGTGTTTTATGTTGGAATTAGATGATAAAGGATGTATTTAGATTTGGATATAAAATTTGCATTTAGATAACATAACTAAATCTTCTTCTGTGATTATGCAATACCGCAACTAAATGTCCTTGGTGACGGCACTACTGACTATTGCTAATGAACCCTGATATACCTGGTCGCTACCTAATGATATGGAACAAAATGTGGCTGCAAAGTTTTGGGTAAAGGTTTCTGTCAGGTATAAGTGACTTCTGGAACTATGTTTCGTCACTCAAGACCCTTCAAACAACCAGGGCTACATTATGTAACGGGACCTCGGAGCGAACAACTCAGAATGAAGCAATTTGAGCGGCATGCTTGATATGGGGCTTGCTGTCTTCCAAAAATATTACCTAGGTATATAGCGAGCCAGTCATTTGACGGAACTAATCCTTGTGGGATGTTCCACTGTCACGCGGGCGATTGATGATGTATTAGAGAAGAGATGATCGAAGATCAGTTAAAGTTGCAGTGGAGCAACTAATGTCAAGATGAATGAAATAAGGGTTATTGGTCTTCTCTAAAAGAAGTAATAAAAAGAAGTAAAGTTGCGGGGGAATGTAGATCATGGAAATGCCACACTGTATTCGGAGTACCGGAGTTAATTCCGTCAATAGACCACGGAGTCTCGGAGACAAGCTTGATATTGATGATAAATATGAAGGCTAAAACTGAAAAGAAACCAACTGACTCTCGGATTGACAATTATTCAGCAATTTTATACAGGGATATTCCACCGGCTGCCAATGAGAACGCACGTATATACTTTAAATGGCTCACGATGAGAGCATAGACTCGGAGTTATTTGGCAATCATTGGTCAAGCAAGCCAAACAAAGAAATAGAGAAGGAAACATATACATGCCTAAACTTGCTTGCATGTAGTGATTAGGAGAAGAGTGAAGCGGCTGTCCGGGTCTCCGGTTACATAAATACTTTCCTGCCATCATATTCCGATCCTCAAGATCCTTGACTCCTCACGCTCCAACTGGCACTACAACATCAAGCACAAGCAGCACAAAATGAGCCTCACGGATAAATCCAAACCATACATCCCGCTGGCAGGATTGGCCAGCGATGGTTGGTCCAACGAAGACGAGGCTACAGCCACATGCTTCTGTGGTGAAGTGCAACTGGTTTTTGTAAGTTTAGACTGATAGCTGAATTGTGGCCTTTCCCTTTGATACCCTTATCTAACAATAGAAAGCCGACCCATGGCCCAGGCCTAGTCGATACTTTCGTTTGCAATTGTACCGACTGCCGAAAACTTACTGCGTCAATGTTCGCGTCCAACCTGACAGTTGATGACAAGTACTTGGAGCATGTCCGTGGCCAAGATAACCTCAAAACCTTTGGCCAATCAAAGACAATTGGTTCAGGAAAAAAGATGACGAATTATTTCTGCTCGAATTGTGGCACATTGATGTATCGTCGCGGGGAGGCCTTCCCAGGACTAAGTATCCTGCGTATCGGCACAGTTGACGATTTCAAGCTGCATGAGACAAAATTGAAACCTAGAGTGGAACAGTTTACTAAAGATCGCGTGGGATGGTTTCACGGCGTGGACGGGATTAGGCAGGTTGAAGGTAGCGCTTATACATAGTCATTGGAGGCAGGCATATTATGTCAAGTACCTGGATATCATGTGGCTACTACGAAAATGGTTTTATGACGAGCATGGATGTGACGAGTTTCTATACCATAGGGAATTGGACTTGTATTAAAGCTATCTTGTACCTAGGTACTGAATCTACATATAAGATTGATGCGGTAGCTAGTTAGTAGGCTAGTGCATCAGTTGATGAGCTCAGCTTGTGGTCGGCAAACATCTCTCAGTTGACTAGATTCGCAGAGGAACAGCATTTTATCGGTTTATTAACCAGGAACGGAATTTATTTTAAAAATCGTGCAACGCAATAGCGAAAAGTATACTCAGTTTCGAACTCTCCATCCGTCGCTCCGACATTTGTATCCATATCAAAGACACTTTCCACGTCCAGCAGTGATCATGAGTGGTCGTTTCAACAGTTACCGGAGACTTCGCAAGCAATCTTTTCGGCAAGAACATCTAGAAAAAAAAAAAGCAAGCCTGTTAGTAGATGTTTATAAAAATCTCAAAACCCACAAGATATATTTACAAACTGTTGACATGGGATGCCCTGGAGGAAGAAATAGGAAAGCACTTGCATCTACAACTCGCAAACCTCATGTTTGCGACATCCTGAGACCGTCAACACCTCTTAGGGCAATTTATCCCCGAACCCTAAACCGAGTCCGACTCCGGTTCGACCGCAAAAAGCCGATTCCTAGAACAACCCGATTGAAAGGCCAGGAGGTAGTTTTTTAATGATATAAAGTTGTAATTTCTGCTCATTCATGTTGGTCCTTAATATTGTTTGAGCTAAAATGCAAGCCACTAGCGCAGCTGTTTATCGAAATTAATTTATTGGTTTCTTAGACTTCTTCAATATCAAGTCTAGCCCTATGTCCAACATCAACGACGGAGAGAGCTATAAGCCTCTAAAAACACCCCCTACAATGGAAGATAACCGCGCGACGAAGTATGTATACGGAGTGAAGCGATTGCTGGTCACAATCTCGGTGACGCTGGTTATGTTCTTGACGTTGCTTGATACGACGATAATCGTGACGGTATGGTTGGATTTCTACTTATTCATTTACCATGACAATTAATAATGGGGAGCGTGTACATAGGCTATTCCTAAGATCACGACCGAGTTCAGTTCATTATCTGATGTCGGCTGGTACGGCAGTGCGTATCTAATAGCGAGTTGCTCTCTGCAGCCAGTGACAGGGAAGATGTTCTCCAATTTCAGCTTGAAGGTAAATATCCTAATACTTCCCTGAGATATTTATGTTAACGTATGCTTTATGCTACAGTACACATTTATTGCCTTTCTCGCCGTATTCGAAATTGGTTCAGCTATTTGCGGCGCAGCCCAGTCGTCGAATATGCTGATTGCTGGACGGACAATTGCCGGACTAGGAGGATCAGGATTAAGGAATGGAGCGCTTACAATTATGTCGGAATCCATACCATTGCAAGAAAGACCTCGTGAGTTTCGTTTGTCCAATTTTTGTTGAAGTTTGGAGCTGATATGAAGTAGCATACTTCGGTGTTTGTATGGGTAGTAAGTTGATTCTCACACCTGACTTGATTTTAACGTATCTTTTTTGCTCATAGAAACTAGTCGCTATGCTCGGTGCTGTGGCAGGCCCTCTGATCGGAGGCGCTTTTACCGTTTCTGTTAGCTGGAGGTGGTGTAAGTCAATACCATGCCCTTTCACTGGCCTTTCCTAACTCATGTTATAGGCTTCTACATCAACCTACCTATCGGCGGCCTTGCAGCCATTCTTCTACTGGCAACCCAAATTCCCGACAGCAACAAAACGAAAAAGCCAAAATCCCTCTCCGGGATACTAGGTGCTCTCACAAAACTCGACCCCGTCGGATTTCTTCTCTTTTCGCCCGTTGCAGTAATGCTATTAATGGCCCTCGAATGGGGCGGATCACAATATGCATGGAACAGCGTGACAATCATCGGTCTCTTCTGCGGTGCAGGTTCCATAGCTATTGTCTTCCTAGCATGGGAATACCACGCCGGAGACGAGGCTATGATTCCTTTTTCCATGGTTAGGAACCGGGTGGTTTGGTCTTCGTGTCTAGTTATTTGGTTCTTGTTCGGTGCCATGATGGTATATTCGTACTATTTGCCGATTTGGTTCCAGGCTGTGAAGGGCGCATCATCGTTGCAAAGTGGTGTGGATTTTCTTCCACTTATACTTAGTCAGGTTGTTGCATCAATCTTGTCTGGGGGTTTGGGTAAGGGAGTCACCAGTTTGGATTCCTCTTGAAGCATGACTGACATTGCTATAGTACGAAAAGTGGGATATTATTTGCCGTTCGTTATCGTTTGTGGCATTTTATTGACGATCTCCGCTGCTTTAATGTCTACATTTGGGATAGATACTAGTTCTGGGAAATGGATTGGTTACCAGATCCTTGGAGGGTTTGGGCAAGGACTAGGATTGCAGATGGTAAATATTGTCTTACCAGGCTCCAATATCAAAGACTAACTGGTCAATTAGCCCTACGTCGCAGTTCAAAACGTACTCTCGGAAGAGAACAATGCAGTCGCTCTCGCGCTTCTCGTCTTCATGCAGAACTTCGGAGGCGCGATCCTCCTCGCCATTGCTGAGACAGTGTTCAGTTCAAAACTAGTCTCGGAAATGGCGAAGCATGCCCCAGATGTCAACGTTGCGATAGTCGAAGGGGCAGGTGCTACAGGTTTCAGGGTAGTAGTGCAGCCTGCACGGCTGGATGGAGTCTTGAAAGCATACAATGCAGCCTTGACCAAGGAGTTTTACCTAGCTATTGCTTGTACAGCAGCAATGCTCGTTATCTGCTGGGGAATGGGTTGGATCAATATTGCCAAGGTGGAAAAGGAGACTACACCTCAGACTCAAAGCAGTGGTGATCATCAGCTTGAGGATTGGAAGAATTGCCACGAGTGATGGGTTTTAATTCACCTTAACCTCATATATATCGATGTATTGTTTGAGAAAGCCTATATATGATATCTGTACTATAGCATAGCACCTCTTTCCCATATGTTCATTGCTTTTCTTTTGACCGTTATTAGGGCTAGGGCCAGGGTTCTATCGATAACGAACGATAAGATAAAAAGATCTCCAAGATAAGAGCCTTCCTTATCTAATGTGTCAGATGCTAGTAACTATGTGCTTGTCGATATCGTATGATTCTAATTATGCTTCAGGAGACTCGTGTGAATGTCCCATAAGAAATGTGATTCTTCTCGGTGACCTTCGATAATATAAAGTGCGTTACATAAGCACGCTTGAGTGGCTCATCTGACGTGGCAGCCTGAGAAATGTGGCCGGTGATTCGACGTCATCACTTTGGGACTTTCCTTCCTTAGGCAAGCAACTCGTCATGTGAAACGAGCCAATGTCACTTGACTCCTCTCGACCGTTTTATATTAACTCCTGTTCATCCAGTATCTCTACCTAGGGACTCAGCTTTTCATTTATCATTCAAGGTATCTTCAGTGCTCCTGTGGTGTTCCTATGTATACACTGTGAATCGTGCGTACAAAGTGGCATACTTCAGCCCAGCTTCCCCGCATTTCTGATCCCGTTATCGATATCGATCAATCAACTAATTGTCCGATCATCTCACTCTCATCTCAATTTCAATAATTCAGCTCGGAAAGAACGAACAAACGCAAAATGTCTTCCGCCATCGACGACACCCCAATCTCGCCCACCCTCAACTCTACTACCAACCAGCAACGTCGTGACTCGTTGGAGAAGCATCTCCAGACCCGCCCGGAGCTGCAGGATCTGAAAGATCGGCACATTTTGCTTAACACCAATGTTGCTCCGTAGGGCTCTTTTTCCCGTCAGTTCTACTATTTTTTATTAATGAATTATGGTAGTGGCCTCCAAGCTGCACAGGCAGAACTCGCCCGGCAGCAGGCGACCGATAGCCTCAGAAAACACCTCGAAAAACGCCCGGAGCGCGATGAACTAGTTGATCGTACGTCGTGAAATTTCATCCAGTCTTAACATTATATACCAATACTAATCTTATGAATAGGCAACATCCTCCCTACCCGCCCCGACGTGGCGCCTGCACTACAAGCTCATGCACGCGAACTCGAGAAGCATATGCTTGCCGATAACTTGGAGCACAAGATCAAGGAAAGACCCGGTCCCAATCAATTGATTGAGAAGGGCATCCTTGATAACAATGAGGACCCTAGGAGTCCGTCTGAGTAAGAGGCGAAGGTCTACTGGAATATCCGATGGGATAATACTGTCTGAGTTGATAGTGGCGTTTGTTTTGGGCAGGATGGTATATGAATTGGTTTGATGGTCTTATTCGTTAATTCTTGTTTGGTTTATTTTCAAAATATCATTGTTATAACGTTGTGGAGGAAAGTCGAGATTGAAAGTTAGGGTTGGACGCTTGTTGTACCTCGACGTGCAATTCGAATTATTCTTTACTACTCTAAGGTATCACTCCATAGACTCCATAACATAATCTCATACATGTATCAGCGGTGACTCCATCACACCACTCGACAATACTTTCAGACCATGAACGTAACAACAGACAACACTCAATAACTCTCAACTTCGACATCGGCAGCGCCCCCTCCAGCAGTAACAGACGACAGATCCGGCGTCCAGCCACTCGGCCTCTCGCTGCCCCTAACCAACAATCCATACGCCGCCCTCTCCACTTTCTCCACACTATTCTGCATCACATCCATCTTCTTATGCATGTCCTTCATCATATGACTACTATGTCTCCTCGGAACATTCAACTTTTCCAACATAGCCCTCATATTCCTCAAATCAACCACAATACCCGCCTTCTCAGCCGGAAAGATAGGGAAATTCTGCGCCGGCTCGTTTTCGGCCTCATCAACATCCATTTTGCTTTCGCCTTTGACATCACTCTTCTTGACCTGCCCACCCGTCGAAAGCGTCGTAACCGCAAACCGCATCATTTCACCCGTCAAGTCATATATACCCATCAAATAATCCTCCTCCGTCACGATGATCCCTTCCGGTAATTGAGCGGCTACTTCATCGCGCGTAATGAGGCTCTGGGTCTGGATATAATGTTCAAAGGAGATGGCTTCAATGAATTCTTGGATTCCGCCGGAGACTTGTCGTTGGTAGCGCCAGGAGTTTATGCCGGTGAGCTCGGGAGCGATAGATTTGAAAAGGTCGATGATTTGGGTGAAGCGGGTTTTGTTTTCTTTGGCGATGTTGGGCGGGAGGGGGGCGTTGACTGTTCGGACTCTGTGATATAATTGTCAGGATACGGCTTCTCGCAATATGGGGTATGAATAGTACCGTTGTAGGGCGAAGATGCTATCGGAAAATTAAATTAGTCCAATGTTGATAGCTAGATCGGGTATCGGCTTGGGTCATACATCTTCTTGCTCAATGCAGTTATGTCTCGAGATGCTTTAATAATTCTCTCGCGTCTGTCATGGTGCTCATCGAGCTCGCTGCGAAAGTTCTCAAAGATTGACTGGATGACAGGTCCTTCCCCAGTTCCTGGATTTTCGGAAGTCATGGCGGACGACGAGTTGGGTGGTTCTCTTGGATTAGCAGGTTTTTGTTGGCTGCTGCTGACGATGCTTCCTTCCCATGACCTTTTTGAGCTAGCCATTGATTGGGGTAGAGCTGTCAGGGATTGGTGTGCAAGATTCGTGAGGAAAGGTAGTCGATGGATGAGATCATGATGGAGCTTGACTTTTGAGTGGTGCGGGGAGCATCATGCCTAATTGGGCTAGCATGGTCTCCATAGTAATTAAGGAGCTCACCTAATATGTTCCGAATTCTGCTGTCTTATTTTCTTCTTCAATCTAATAGTACTGAGGTTTATTGATCCATATATGATCTTTCAGCAAATGGCTAGTTCTGTTAAAATTACTAAAAAAAATCAGAACGGCATTCATGCTCTATTGTGAATGCATTTCAACTGTCACCAGAAAAAAAAAAAGCCATCTTTGCCCTCACAACCGCCTAGTTGCCATTTTGCCATAACCTAGGGAGCAAGCTCTGCTAATCTCGATCGCCCAGCTGTCTGCCACTTAATCTCAACCCAAGGATTCTACTACTTGATAGAATGGTTGGTCAGGAATGTTATCGACATTACTTCGCATGGCACGTCATTCCACGGCTATTCCGAGCGAACCATTCTATATACGCCGCCACTGCCACCTGTACGATGAATCAAGTGGCATTCTTCAATGGATAGTTGGAAATTAAGATTCTCGTAAGTGCTTAAAGCTATCTATCATCAAGTAAACTCGTCCGTTTCCCAGAATTGCTCCTATATAGGGACTGGCTCGTTGGCCTACTTCCATGGATATGCGGATGTGTCCCCGCCCTGCCAATCTTTTTTCCTCTTTGTAATCGAATTATGACACCGATAAGAAGAGGGTATGATGTATTATTCCTGTAGCTTGTGGACAAAAATGATATATTCAAGTATATATAAGCGATTAACCAGTATACTCAACATCCACCTCAGAGTCACTAGGAACAGAAGCAGAAGTCAAAATCCTGCCGTTTTGCGAAATATCCAAAAGATCAACACCAGAGGTACCAACACTGCCACCATTAGCAGTACCAGCAGCGGCGTGGGTAAACGCTACCTTTCCAAAGTCGGCAAAGGGAACCTGGACACCATTAGACTCAAAGTCCTCAACGATCCATTCGGCGTTCTGGCCACCGAGAGTAGCGGTTGAAGCGGGGGCTGTGAGGCTTTGGGTCACGGATTGACCGTTTGATAAGTTCTCGATCACGGCTGAACCGGCTCTGTTACTGGTTGAAGTAACGGTGACTTTGATGTCGTCTCCGGTACCAATATCGATGCCAGAAAAGTCGTAGGCATAGTCGGGATACCATTCGTACCAGGCATCATAAGTAACCTGTCCGGATATTGAAATACCGAAATCGACTCCAGTCTGGAGTATGGCGGTGGTGTAAGTGTCACCGTCAATTCCAACCCAGGCAGAGGCGTAAGAATCTTGTGTGGCTCCCGATGGCAGCGAGGGTTCCGGGACGGTAAACTGTGCAGTCACCGAGGTGAAAGTTGTTCCCGAAGGCGGTGCAGTGAGGACGCCGCCAGACCAGTTGGAGCTGTAGTCGACGTTCGTACGGTTGGCGACTTCATTGTCGTCAACGTCGATGGCAGGGATTTTGGGACGTGTCAGTCGCGTCATCTCGCCGCGCGCGGCCACTCGAGCAGCAAGTCCATGGCCTCGAGTTACTGCGGCAGCAGCCGAAGCTGCGAGCAGAAGGATATGGGAAAGGGCGATAGTGGAAGCCTTCATTGTTACAAAAACCTAAAAACTCGACTTTGGAAAGCTTCAAATGTTGACCCTGAAGAAGTTTCAACCCTACGTGGCTGCTGGGGAGACAATATAAATGAGAGCAGCCAGGCAACATGCCACAGGCTGGTGGCCCTAGATTCATATACTTATACATCATTTTTTGCCAACCACCTATGCCAAGCCTGGGGATCCTGCTGTGGCATGAAATGCATCTTGGTAGTGTAGAGCATGCAGGATCATGTCGTACCTGATTCCTGGTTTCACGCGATGGATTATCCATACCGACGACGGATCTGCATCTGCATGATCCTGATTTCAGCGGCAGGTCTAACCTTTGTTATAGTCAGTGTTAAATTTGCCTGTGATGGAGTTTTGCCTTGTTCGTTCCCTTGAATTCTTCGCCAGCGTAATCAGAGAAGCCTACGATATCAGATGGTAAGCTGCATAACCGGATAAAAGAAAGCATTGACCTATTCACATCGACCAATATAGCATATCCAACAAGCTTCTCGCAGGTATCGCCTCATGGAGGTATGTGTCGCACGGGCCGGGGATCAAACTGTCGTGTGGACTGAAGAATTTAGGCCAGCTACAATTGCGCCCCTGAGAGGAATGTCGGTGAAAGATTAATTTTTTTTTTTTTTCGAATTTTGTCCACTAGCGATTTGCAGTCGATATGTTCAAGTTAAATATAGCAATGATTGCAGTCTAATAACTGAATGATGGTAACAGAATGAAAAACTTTAGTGATTGGTATCGTTTCTTGAGGGAAGTAACCTTGTAAACCTTGGGAAAATGGCAGTCGCGGACTCGCGGCTCCCTTCGACATGTAGACATTCAGGCACCAAGGCAGCCAGCTGTCAGGAATGCCCAGCAACCATGACTTGCCGCGTGTGACTTGATGAATCACGAAGTACATAGATCTCCTGATCGATTTATCAGTCTAGATGTAAAGATCGACACGGCATGAAATCTTGGAGTGAATACCTTGGAAGTTTGATCGTCATGCGTTGTAAATGGCCACGCAGTCTTACGATTCTACACCGTACGAATCAACCGAAGGCAAGATTGGAAGTGTCAGACGCCTTTTTCGCATCTTAGTTGAATATATAAACTCTTAGGTGGTATTTCAGGTTCAATCGCACATAGGCGTGGTCTCTAGGAAGGATAAGGAAACGATTTTGCTAATCAATTCCAGGCTCTAATATCCGCAGAATTTGCCCCATTCCAACAAAGCTATTTTCCAGTCACTCCCTCCATCAACTAGGATACTTGTACCAGTCATAAAATCACTAGCCGGACTTACCAGAAGAACAACAGCGCCGCGAAAATCTTGCGCTGTGCCCCATCACCAGCCGGTGTTCTCGAGATTATATAGTCATTATATTCTTTATGCTGCATTACATAATTTGGTTGTAAGTAGTGTCGTGATATACCTAATCGAACAAAGGTAAGTATGAGGATTAGCAATATGAGGTCTTCATCATTGATATGGAGTCAAAGCTTACCCCGGACAGATGCAATTAACTTGTATCCCTCTTGACCCCAGCTCATTACTGACAGTCTTCATCATCTGCACCGCCCTTGGAGCGAGCATACGGCGAGGCGTTGTACATCCCCTTGGAAGAAGTCGCAGAACTAATACTGATAATCTTCCCCGGCCGATTGTCAAGCCGTCGTAACTGTTTCGCAAACTCCTGACTAGCGCCGTAGCTCGCTTTGAGGCTGACAGCGAGTATCTTATCAAACCACTCATCCTCAATCTCCTCAACTGTACACGCGTATTCCAACCACCACAGTTTAACAGGATATCGGGCTTGATTCCACTGTCCCAGATTTGCTGAAATGTGCGACGGAGAGCAGGACTGTTGGATCCTTCGCATTCGAAGCTGCAGCATTGACGATCTAAGCTGCGGATAGCTTTGTGAGACTATCCATGTTGGGGTCGTTGGATAGGTGGATGGCGACAATGTGAGCACCTGCGTCTGCGAGCGTTTTGGCGATTTCTAATCCGATGATTTCTGTTCTATAAAGACGTTGGATGCTGTTTTCTTTATATTGTTATGAACAGGGTTTACTGTAGTACGTACAGAACAACAACAGTGGGGAAAGTCATAGGTATTGGTTTCCTAGCCGATTCATAGTTCCCTACTATCGTGTTCAAGGTGATCTGCCGCCTGGTACAACCTCTCTTCCATCATTCTACCACACGCCATGATAATTAATAACGTTCTGGTAATTCCAGCATCGTCTTTGTAAATGCTTATCTCTTTCTGATTGCACAGGACACCATGCAAGGCTTGCGTGCTCTCTGCTGCTTCAAAGATGACAGAGATGTCGACCATCACACACATCCAAACCGACCGGCCCAAAGACTTCAAAAAACAACACAAAATGTGCCCGGGAATATCAAAAATGAACCTTTTTCGACGGCTATGATGCAGGACAAACCGCCCTCCCGCAATCTATAGAAAGAGGCATATGAGAAATTGGAGTCTGACCACAAGAGGTACGTATCTACAGATAGTGGTTCAACTACGGATGCCATCAACAGCGTCATCCTTCTCTTCAATAGAGGGGCGAGTTGGGGTCTTGATTCTACAAATTAGAAATAACAGCTCTTCGTCGATGGAGAGATGGTAGTTGATTCGGTCGGTGGCACCATGAGAGTTGGCACTAGTTCTTGGTGTATAAAGCATGGTTTGGACCTGATCGCAGGATAAGATAATTTACTGGTTTTTCAGCCTATTATTATTGGGATTAGTGTGCAGATTTGATTATATATGCCTCCAGTCAGTGGCTTTTTGGTGAGTGTAATTCCCGGCCCATCTGCTCGATGAGTCCCCCAGCTGATCTACAGCCATGTATACGGCGAATGGGGTCGTGAGAACTCGAGAAATGACGCTGATATTGAGCAGGCTACAGCTGCAGGGTGTCATTGCTAGGGTAGGATGGGCCAAGGTCTCAGTGGTAGTGGATCTCAGTCCGCGATGAAACTGGTCATGGCCAATGATCCCCTCGGACGGCGCAGCTGAAAGAGAGAGCCACCAATACTCCCTCTGTCTGGTCTCAGCTGCAGAGACAGCGCCGAGAGCGCGACTGGCAGAGTCGGATGACCTCAATTTTGAGCTTGCAAATGCCAGCCACGTATGGTAGATGACATTCCTCATCCAGTGGCGATGGCCACACACGTATGTGTGGCAAGGCTCAAACGATTGAATACCTCTCCGCGGGGGAAGACTCCAGACGTTCTGCGCACTTTGTCTGTATATGGTGATTTCTTTCATGGGGACGTCTTTCATGGGGACGCCGATTTGTATGACTGCAGGATTGCAGGAGAGTGGGTTGAAGAGGACGATGAATGGTGCATCGTGTAGAATTCAAAGATAATGTTGTAAAATAGCTAACAGAGAGACACAAGTTAGGACTACCACGTTTGTTCGTCTGGATTCGCCTTACTGAAATTGTCAAGTTGACCTCCTACTTTTCGAGAGAACGCATGGGATTTGATATTTCTATCTGCATTTTGCCTTCGCCTATTTTCACGGGTTTACTAAATGCATTCCCTCTTTATAGTCTGGGATACAGCGCGGACTGGGAGAGATCTCAATTCCAGGAATGAGAAAATTAATCGAGATCCATGCTGCCACCAAAGCAGGTGGAAGAGTTTGTCAAGGTAGTTCGAAGCTAACAGGGTATATTCTCGAACAATTTAGGATTAAAGAGCTTGCCAACCAATATTTACGTACCCTGTGAAATAATGGAATTCGTAAGCGAGCTGCCATTGTAATTGAGTGGCTTTCTAATAATTTTGACCGTGATTTTTCTATTATGGTGGTGAGGGCTCGTGGTCACGTACCCAGCTATTAGTTAACCGGCTGATGTGTGGTTTAGGAGCCGATTTGCACACTCTTATGGTCGTATCTGCTGAGGCATTGTCAAGATCAAATCTCAACTTCTGCCTTAATACTACATTTCCCGGGTTGATTAATGCGCTTGAAGAAGCTATAAGGGCTCTATGTTAGTACAGGGGAGGACGCGAAAGATATTGTCAAGCGCAAGTTTGCCGCTGGAAATTCAAGCAAAAGCGGGAAAGAAATACTTAAATTGAATCGCTCTTTGATCTTCTGTTCTGTATAAAAGAAGTTCCCCTCCAATAGAGCTCAGAATTATTATACTCTGAAGCTTTCTGTAGTCTTGATGGATGTGTTAAGAGGCTCTGTTGGAGCGACTTTCAAATTCATCTCAGTCTCAGACCCTCTACGATCTTGGAACCACTTAAGTCGATATCTGTACGTTTCACCTTTCAATAATCATCTGTTTATACCAATCGTGCTCAGAATAAACATCGCCAAAGGTCAATAGTCCAGCCAAATCAAAGCAAGGCAAAGCCCAAATGACGAACATTGAAGAACATTGAAGGCTTGAACATTATATTGAGTTCGAAGTTACTCCCGAATCATCGAATGAGTGAGAGTAAAGATATCTATATACATATAATCTCTCAATCATATATTGAGCAAAAACAATACTATCTATATCGAAATAGACATGGGCGACAACAAGGGGCAGCATGCCATTCGGTCGGTAGAAACATGACATTAAATCCGTGCAGACAAAGGATATCCGTGTAAGGAGGCAAGGAAAGGAATACACATGGGTTTGATTCATATCGACATTAAGTTGCGCAAAGATGATATCCGATATTAAACACACAATCCGAAAATAATTAGGCAGTTGTGGTTGGCTTCTCTTCAGTTGATTCGGGGCTCTTGGAAGACTTGGACTCCTTTTTCTTCTTCTTGTCGTCTTTGCTCTTTTTGGTGGCGGCTTCGGCCATGAGTTGTTCAAATGCTAGGTAATCGCCTTCCTCGTCTGGGTCGCGAGCAGCCTGATAATTCCTGTTAGTAGAAATCAAAAGCTTGTATTGACAAAGGAAAATACCTTTTGGTAGATGTTTCCAGCAAGGACCAAAGCATGTGCGCGCTCAACTCGCTTTTCCAGTTTCACAGACTTATCTCCCAAGACTCTATCGCAAACGTCCCGGAGCACAGACTGAATTTCAAATTTGCTTCCTCGCCAGGCTGCTGCAAGGATCTTTCCTGTGACTTTCCGCTCGTATTCAGCTTTCTTCTCGTCTGTCCAGTCGGCACCTCCCTTCTCCTCCAACTTGGCCATTTCCTCCATTGTCATTTGAGCGTCGATGGCCGTAGAGATGGTTCCCCATGTCTCTTTCGCTAGTGTTCCCTTATCCTTAAGACGCGAGAAAAAGCCTGAAATACCCAAGAACTTTTGGGATTTGAGGAATGATGTAGCCTTCTGTAAGTATGTTTGTCCGATGGCATGGAGGATCTCTAGCCCAAAAGACTCCATTTTCAAGTTCTCAACCTCGAGACGAATCTTCTCCTCGAAGGCATGTGTTACTTCCGGACCTTTGTCGGTCTCTGTCCAAACGCTTATGCGATCAATGAGCTTGCGCACGAGGGTGTCAACTCGCTTCTGGCGAGCTACACGTCGCTCCTCTTCATATTGAGCTAACCGCTCTTGTTGTTCCCGGGTCAACCCGCCCTTCTTCTTTTCCTTTTTGCGCAGCTCCTTCTCTTCTGCCGTAAGGCCAGCAGCTTCCATTCTTGCCTCTTCCTCTGATTTATCCATAATTGCCTGTTGGCCCCAGTTGCGTCTGGGGGTGCTTGTGCCAGAAGTGTTGCTGGATTCGGGAACAGGTATCGCGGTGGCTGATTCGGCCGGGGCAGCTGATGGGGCAGATGGTGCGGACGGTGTCTCACCGTGTGTCTCTCCGTCGTGAATATTCAGTTTTTCTTCAGCGGATGCCGCCAATTCCTCTTCCTCCATTTGCTGCATGGTAATGTCCATAGTGGTAGTAAGGTCTTTCATCAACGAGATTTCTCCGATAAGGTCCACGAAAGCTTCGCCGCCGAAGATCATGGTAAAGAACTGTGCCGGGTCCTCTGTTGTAACTATCAGTCCAGCTGTTTCTACTTGAAAACTCCAGACTCTTTGCAAAAGATCTTACCGAAACCTCCGCCGGGGACAGCCTGGTCTTTGCCGAACTTGTCATATTGTTTTCGTAGTTCATCATTGCTAAGGACTTGGTATGCTTCTCCGATCTGTAAAAGGCAATCAATTAGTCCCTGACTTCAAAGTATCCACGATATATTTATTGCGCGACACCGGCGATATCAAGGCTGTATGGGTGATGCATACTGCTTGGAATCGGACATGCGCTGTTTCGTCTCCGGGATTCTTGTCTGGAGTCACACCAAATGTCAGGCAAGTTACTATGCAGGATATCGATTCGGCTCAGCTTGAACACACCTGGATGAGTGGTGATGGCGAGTTTCCTGTACGCCTTCTTGATTTCTAGCTCGGTTGCTGTTGGCGGCACGCCAAGTGCATCATAGTAGGTGGTGTCAACAACCATGGTATATCAGGCCCGAGGATGAGTATGAACGATGAAAAACAAATCAACTTAAGAGTAGTGTGCTTTCACAAGACACAAGCAGAATAATATCAAGAGCAGTAAAAATCAAGTGCTGAATGGCCTTTATCTGCCTGGCACGAACTGATACAACTAAATTGTTCTTCTTGTCAGTTGAGGTCATGTTTTTCCGCCCCGCCATGTTTGCACTGTTTGCCAGGCTGTCCGTCAGGCAACCGCCAACGTGCCCAGGTGTCGAGGCATCCAGGCCTCAAGGCCACGAGGACGCCGAGACGCCAAGACACGCTCAGGCAGCCGTCTGAATTGACTTCGCCGGGCCGGGGGTTGTTCCGTGCTTTCCCCAGTTGGTTCCCCCTTTTACTTTGCGTACCATAGTAAGAGTCGCGGTTAAATTTTCGCTTAGCAACTTCCTCCTCTTCTCTCTCTCTCCTCTCTCCTCTCCATGTTCGTCTTCTCTTCTTACGCTTTCGGGTGATGGGGCAGTTCACGATTTCATTTTCTTAATATTATTTGCAAATTTTTTGTCATCAATCTTTCATACCATTCAATCATTCTCAGCACCATTGAATTGGTTGGCATAGCCGTCCCCGCCGTCGTATTCGTCCAAGTGCTGGAACACGAGATTACAACGCGCAACGGCCAACATGGGTTTGCTGTGGAACATCGCCTACTACAGCTTTCATCCTTCAGAACTCAGATCCATTATTCAATGGTAAGTTGTGACAGAAATTTGACTTGAAGTCATGGCTTGATCTAATGTCGCTGAATAACAGGAAAGTATGGCACAACCCCCCACACGAACGTGATGCTTCTCAGGATCCTGAAACACGGAAAAAATGCTTTAAATTTTTGAACCTGACGAGCCGAAGTTTTTCGGCAGTCATTATGGAGCTTCACCCTGAGTTGCTCGTTGCCGTCACCGTTTTTTATCTTGTTCTGCGAGGACTGGATACCATTGAAGACGATACATCCGTGCCGCTCGACGTGAAGGAGCCGCTATTGCGAGACTTTAAGAACATCATCGAGAAGGATGGTTGGACCTGGAATGGCAACCGTCCTGAAGAAAAAGACCGACAACTCCTAGTCGAATTCGACAATGTGATTACCGAGTACAAGGCATTGAAGCCAGCTTATCGCAAAATCATCAAGGAGATGACTGATAAGATGGGCAATGGTATGGCTGACTTTGTCCGCAAGGCCGAAACCGAGGGAATCAGCACACAGACGATTGAAGAATATGATCTGTACTGCTACTATGTGGCCGGTCTCGTAGGAGATGGTCTGACTCAATTGTTCGTGGAAGCACAGTTTGGGAATCCCGGATTGTTATCGCGACCCAACTTGCACAAGTCAATGGGCTTGTTCTTGCAGAAGACAAATATCATTCGTGACATTCGAGAGGATCATGATGACCAGAGACACTTCTGGCCCAAAGAGATTTGGTCCAAGCATGTCGAGAAATTTGAAGATCTATTCGACCCCCAATACAAAGAAGCTGCTCTCAACTGCAGTTCAGAAATGGTATTGAATGCCCTCGAGCATATCGATGAGTGTCTCTTCTATCTTGCCGGTCTCCGTGAACAGAGTGTTTTCAACTTCTGCGCTATTCCACAAGCAATGGCTATTGCGACTTTAGAGCTCTGCTTCCGCAACTACTCCATGTTTGAGCGTAACATCAAGATCACCAAAGGCGATGCTTGCCGGTTGATGTTTGAGTCAACGCAAAATCTGCGAGTATTGTGCGAGACATTCCGCACATACACCCGCAAGATTCACCAGAAGAACACACCCAAGGATCCTAACTTTGTGAAGATTAGCATCGCTTGTGGTAACGTAAGTGAATATTGTCAAGAACCTGTCACTGCAAAATGCTAATACATTCTGAACAGATTGAGAAATTCATTGAGACTCTCTTCCCTTCACAGACTGCCGAGGAGGCCAAACTTAAGTTGTCTGGTCAATCCACAGAAGATGAGGAGAAGAAGAAGCAACAGGACAAGGAATCCTGGGAAGACATTAAGATGATGATGATAATCATGGGTGGCATTATCACTTTCATCACCGTCTTATTGGTACGTACATAATTCCCCATGCGCAACAGAATCCGATCTAACATAGCCTAGTTTGGTGTTGCTTGGTTCCTAGGCGCGCGGTTCGATTTGGCCTGGGCAGAACTCACAAAGGGCAACTTTCGACCGCCTAATAAGATCGAGCATGCAGAATTATAGCATCTCGATTGATATGTTGTGGAAGCGTTTCTCTTTCCAGGCCTACTTGATTTTCACTTCCGCAGGGACGGCCGTGTTTTAACCCGATCATTGACGAATCTGTATGGTACCCCTAATGTAATATAACTAACTACTACAGCATCAGCTATAATAAACTGATACCATGAGATTCACTGTCCCTTTCCATTCATTCCCTTTGAGGAATAGCACGGATGTCAAATTGCGATTCAGCCCTTTCATGGCTGCAGTTGTGCCGAAGAAGTGCTTACATTGAGTTATATTTTCGAGGACGTACTAGATGTTTGCCTGATCTACTTCAGTGTGGGCTGTGGCCAACATCCATTGAGGAACCGATACATACTGTAACTTATATAGCTAGTAGACACAATGAAACATTGCTCATTTATGGACTTATACATTCACGTTTATCATTTTGTTGCTTAAGGTCCTATGTACATATGGTTCATTTTCTACAATCGCTTGTATCCATGACAAGGATTCTCCGAATAACGTTACCCTTTATAGATCCTAAGATCCGATATTGTGGACAGTTTCTCGAACTTTTAGCACGAGCTGTTATACATCGTGCATGTCTTAGGGCTGCTTATCAATAAGATCTCATTTTTTAGTAATCTCGATCTGTTGCATCGGCCATTCAGCAGTCGCCCGCACGTGGATTACTGACCCGCCAGCCTTGCAGAATTCATCTTATATTTCCATGAACCAATCTCCCCATCCCCATGATGGTCATCGGTATCGGTGTATTCGACATTGGCTTTTTTTTTTCTTTAAGAAAATATATATATATATATATATATTGTTGATTTTAAAAGCCTCTTTTCAGTCAATACCCCTGCGGTTTTTTTTTTATACTCGATACTTGCCTCTTCTGGCAAGAATTTTCGCTCAGCCTGATAAGCGTATAATGCGCTTCGCCTTATATTCAGCGAACTCCCAAACTACTTTTCTATCTCGTGTGAGCGTTATAACAACTACTCCAATTTCTAGGCTTCGATTTGGCAATCAACTCAACAAACGATTTTCTACATCAACATACACCCAATCGACAGCTGCGAACTATCATATGGGCAGTAGCATTGGCAAAATGAGTGACCAATGCGACATCAAGAAATCGGAGGACACATCCCTCGCACAAAGTGATGGAGTCGATTGTGGCAAGCCGAAAGAGGAGCTCCCTAAGCTCACTCCTGCCGAGTTCAGGGTATACAACCGTCTAGCTGAGCACATGGATTACTTTGTATGTATATCTTCCATAATGAAGCGCTAGATTGCCAAATACTGATGTTTATCACCAGCACAATCACTTCCGCCACAGCTGGAATGAACTCTACACAGCCTGCTGCGAGAACAAACGGCCCTCCGGCGTCTCAATCCGGCAATTCCTCAACATGGGCACACAATTCCTCTCCCAACTAAACATGCACCACAGCATCGAAGAACAGAGTATCTTTCCAATTCTAGCCAGAAAGATGCCCGAATTCAAAAGGGAGGTTCATCTACTCAAACAGCACAAGGAGATTCATAAGGGTATGGATAGACTTGAAGCTTATTTGATGGATTGTAGGTCTGGGGAGAAGGAGTTGAGACTGTATGAGATGAAGAAGGTTATGGATTCGTTTGGGAAGGTATTGTGGGATCATTTGGAGGACGAGGTTAGGACGTTGGGGGCGGAGAATATGAGGAAGTATTGGACGCAGGAGGAGATGAGGAGGTTGCCAATGTGAATGAACCAGGTTTGATTTGACAACATTGAATGTTGGACACGGTCGGCAACATCGAAGGAAATATCTCGTCGATGTTGGTCAAGTTCTGTGTGTAGTCTCAACAGTCAACTGAGGCATCCATGGATACTTGAATAGGAAAACGCCGTTTATATATATCCACTACATTTTGATTACGATGCTAGGTACTCTTTCTATATAAATTATAAGGAAGGCCGTAAACCGATTTAGCCTAGAATGCCCGTCGCCATCACCAGTTGACCGGTGCACCTTTTTGCGTCTTGAGTGATTAATCGAATCGCCCGTACAAACTGTGTAAGTTGATTGCCATAAACCCTGCGTATGCAAATTTCACGTCAAATACGCTGGCAATTCCGTGGTCGATCATCCGCTGATGCACGCTAGTCCCAAACCTTACTAGTGCTGTATAATTGCATAGGCAGCGGCGGCCCGTCGCCAGCGTTGTTTCTCTATAGTCCATCACTTTTATAGGGCGCGATATTCAGATGTTCATTTTCATCATCTTTTCTTCTTGAATCATGCATCTCATCAGGTAACCATGGAGAATGATGGAGATAGCGCGACCCCAAAGGAGCGCTTGGATGATCCTTCGCCGTCGCAAGAGCATAAATCTCTGAAATACTCATTACTAGGACCATCGTTACTAAAGGCTGGACAGGACGCGGTTGATCAGCGCAAAGTAAGTATTTCGTCGATTTTGCCGATAAAAATACTTGGTCAAATGCTAAATGGAATTGACAGGTCTCTGAAATCATCTACAATGCCTCCAAAGGCTCAAAATTCTTCAACCACGAAGAAGCCAGAGACAAAATTCTCACGGAGAAAATCGAGCAAATCCTAGCCCGCAAGGCTCGTCTGGAAAAGCTCGATTTATCAGCTGATCTTCGACGTGCGGATGAATACATCGCTGAACTCGAATTGAGTCGGGATCTTTCCCAGACTGTAGTTCATGTCGATTGTGATGCCTTCTTCGCTGCCGTCGAAGAGCTCGATAGACCTGAACTAAAACACCTGCCCATGGCAGTCGGCAAAGGTGTGCTTACAACATGCAACTACGTTGCTCGCAAATTCGGCTGTCGCAGCGGCATGGCCGGCTTCGTAGCTAAAAAGCTATGTCCCGACCTGATATGTATACCGCAAAATTACGAAAAGTATAACGCCAAAGCGGAAGAGATTCGCGCAATTTTCGTGGAGTATGACCCTTGTTTCGAAAGTGCTTCGATTGACGAGGCGTATCTCAATATCACGGCTTATTGTGACGAAAACAATATGGATCCGCAAGAGGCAGTGCAGCAAATGCGGTCGAGGATCGCTGAGGAGACGAAGATTACTGTTTCGGCGGGCATTGCGGCGAATACTAAACTTGCCAAGATTGCTTCGAATCAGAATAAACCGAATGGGCAGTTTTGTATACCGAGTGAGCGTGAAGCTGTCATGGCTTTCGTCAACGATCTGCCGGTCCGTAAAGTAAACGGTATCGGTCGTGTTTTTGAGCGCGAGCTAAGAGCAATCGGCATCGAAACTTGCGGACAAATCTACCCGCAACGCGCATTGCTAAAGAAACTGTTCGGCGAGAAAGCTTTCCAATTCTTGATGCAGTGCTACCTCGGTCTGGGACGTACTAAGATTCAACCCGCAGAGGACTACGAACGGAAAAGCGTAGGAACAGAAAGCACATTCTCAGAAATCAGCGATCCGGACGCTATCCGTGCAAAACTTCGCTGGGCAGCGGATGAACTTGAAAAGGATCTTTCGCGAACGCAGTTCAAGGGACGGACACTTGTCTTGAAGATCAAGTTACATACGTTTGAGGTGTATACACGACAGGTGGCGCCTCCGAAAGCTGTATGGTTGGCTGATGATTTGTATGCGTACTCGTTACCGATATTGGCCAAGTTGCAGAAGGAGATACCCAATATGAAGTTGCGTTTACTTGGGTTGAGGTGTACGCATCTCGTTAGTACGAAGAAAGTTGGTCTTGATTTCTTTGGATTTCAGGCTGTCCCAAAGCCAGCATTAAATAATACTGCAACTACTGCTGAGAATGGCGACAATGCAGCTATTGAAGAAGCGTCGAATGAGGTTGACGAACAGCCTCATATGGGCGATGCGCAGGCTACGACGGAGCAAGAATTCGAAGACGCCGCACGCCAGGAAAGAGAAGATGATATGGAAGTCCTGGAACGACTCAGTCAAGAAGATGCCAACAATTCAGTACCTGTCCCATCTCATGAGACGAATCCTACAAAAGATCTCGAACCGGAGGTCGCTCAACATTGGACCTGTCCCATCTGTTCCCGACCACAAGTCGCTGACGACAAGAAATTCAACGAACATGTCGATTACTGCCTGTCACGAGAAACAATCAAAGAAGCCGTCCAGACATCTTCGTCTACTTCATCAATGGCCATCGACGAGCATCCCACCAGAAATCCAAGCGACTCATCAAACTTCTGGAGTAAAGAACAATACTCACGGAAGAGAAAGACGAATACCGAGACAGATCCACGACAAAAAAGATTATTCTTTTCATAGAAAGTCTTCTCCATGCATATACATAACTTGTACATAGAACTAATGAATTCATGACACCAAGCTTTGCTGTATAATTTGTACATGTCTATGTTGCCGTTATACACAGGTAAGCAGACACGAACAAAAAGCAGACCTTTTTTTTTTTCTTCCGTTTCTGGGTTCAAAGTTCACAACATTATGCCTGTTCCAGGGGGTATCATACAAAACAAAATGGAATATAGTAATGGCAGGATAATCGAATGGTAGAAACAGAGTGGCGATGACTGGGTGGATGCGGTTGAGGTATCATGTATTGTGTATAATGTCAGAAGTAGTGCATAAACGCGGAGGTAAAAAAGGGAAAAAGAGACGCCGAGTCGAACTAAGCGCCATGCTTGTGTAAAATCGCTAAGCCAACAGTGAAAGAGAATGAAGAATATACAATGCTTGCTGCGCGGAAACAAAAGAAAATAATCAGGATATTGGCTAAAGGGTAATCCATATCACATCTTGAGATGAATGGAATAGAAACGAAAGGCTGAGACCAGTCTCAGTGTTCTGACTCTAGGTTTAGATCGACGGCTTCTTCAAGAATGCTATTTTCTTCAAGAACGCCATCAAGAGCATCAAGGGCGGAAAACTCAAAGTCTCCCTTGACATCTGCTGCAGGACTCAAAAGGCCATGACCTCTATCGAGCTCTTCTCCGAGTTCGTCTGGATCGAGGACACGCCCACCAATTTCAACATCGTTGACGTGGACATTATACTCCAATGCCTTTTTGCCCTCTTTGATCAGTTCTTCGGTCCATCCGATGCATCGCTTTAGGCTCTGGTTGAGTTTCTGGCTAT
Source organism: Talaromyces verruculosus (assembly GCA_038993655.1). Lineage (NCBI taxonomy): Eukaryota > Fungi > Ascomycota > Eurotiomycetes > Eurotiales > Trichocomaceae > Talaromyces > Talaromyces verruculosus. The sequence continues at coordinate 247,958 of JBBVQN010000034.1, read as the reverse complement.
CAATGAGTAGTTCTTGATGTTTGGCGAGATCGAGCATGAATTGCTTTTCGTCATCAACACGATGACGGGAGTCGTGCTCGGCTAGACTATTAGGGCTGACAGTTCCATCGTCAAAAGAATCTTGATCACTTTCGTCCGATAATTCATCATTCGAATATGTAGAAGAAAGCTCGCTAACATCCCCAGTCTCACTGACCACGGATAGTCCTCCCCCAGAAGTAGACCGTAAAGAAGTCGTAATAGACAAACGACCTGATCGACTGAGACGCCGGAATCTACGCAACTCCGCGTTTTGCTTTCGTAACTCCCGTTCAAGCGTGCGATTGATAGCTAAAAGTGAAGAATTGCTGATCTCAAGGTCCAGAACCTTGCGTTCTGTGCGCGCATTTATGGCATCTTCGCCAAATGCATTCGGTCCTCCGTCAAATTTGATGGGACTTTGAGGCACAGTATACGGTTGATCTCTGTGATCAGTGAGTTGGATGAGAGGATTCGAAGTAATTAGAGGGCTGTGAGAGAGTTGTTCGGGAGGACTGCTCAATGGCTCGGGAAGGAAAGGTGAAGACGAAGTTGGGGTGACACGGCGAGATGCTATGCGTGGTGAAGTAATGTTCGTGGTAGAATCAACACTGCACGACTTTCGGTGGGTGGGATGGGGGGGAAGCTGAGGCGTTCGAGTAAGTCCGGGGGAATGATGTTCAGCGGGTATTGTCGTCCTGGGCATAGAGACCTCTTCAATATTAGGGCTCGGTTGAAGGCTGCCTTCCGACGATGATCTGGAAATAGGGTCGACTAGCTGCGCGGTCCGTAGTCGTGGTGAGAGCACTGATGGGCTCTTAGCACCTACGGGAAGACGAGACGATCCTGTCGAGCGTCGCTTCGTTAGTCCCCCTTTACTAGAATCGTCCGTGTGACTGTCTTGGTCATGCGAGCCATCTGCGTAGAAGAATGTCGATGTTTGTGCGGGCTTCGAGAGTGTGCGAGGTCGTGCTTCTGCTTCGTGGGATGCGGTAGAGCGAGCTTCGTCAGCGTGGAAGAACTTTGAGGTCGAATTCAACCCTTCCGACGATGACGTCGGGCGGGATAGTGTTCTCGATCCGGTTCCATCAATATTCGGCCCCCTCGACACTGTTGATTTAGATATTTCTGATCTTGGGTAACCGCGGACAGGACTCCTTTCAGTGCGAATGTAGCCGGGGGTGGCAGGGACAGTGGGCCGAGATGTACACGATCCAGTGTGCGGCGCAGTCGAAGTGACCTCTGGAGAAGAAATGTAACCATCTCTTCGACTTGTCCGAGGGCCGGATCGTGGAGTTATATTAATCCCAAGGTACGTAGAATCTGGAGTCGCAGCATCTTCTCGTGGCGGTGGGATAACCGATGATTCTGGCCGTTTTGGGGTCTGAGTGTTCCCAAGGTGCGCGAGACGAGGAGTCAATGGCAGCGAAGATTTCGTAGCTGGTCTGAAGGCTGAGCTCAGGGCAGGCGTGAAGGGTTTGGCGGGGATGCCATTGTGATGTTTATCTGAATTCGCGGACGGAGTCGGCATGGCGGGTCGGCTGACAGGAGAGCGGCGAAACTGATCGCGCATTATGGCATTGAGCAAGCGTAGGTGGTAATACCAGCATGACGACTCAAATAGAGAGTCGTATATTCGCTTTCATATGTACCCATGTGTCGCTCGAGGATGTAGAAAGTAGCAGAGTGGAGGGTTTAAGGAGTCAAGAGTGAGGGCCGTTTTGGCGGAATGGGGCAACCTCGAAAACATCATCCCCAACTAGGTTAGTGCCGCTGGCATCGATAAACACGTGAATGCTCGCTTGCGATTGGCCAGTTTAGCCATACTCCATAGTGATTGGTATGATTGATGGTCAACTGGGACTAGATTTTTTTTAGTCCCATGGGACTCGCAGAGGTCTAATACTTTTTATATCCCATTACTTATTTTTCTTTATAAAATATATCTACTTATTATTTCTCCTTTATAAACAATCTTATAGTATATAGCATCAAAGCTCAATATAAATTATTCTATTAGAGATTTCTATCCTACTTGTTTGATACTCAGTCTACCCGCTGTTTCCTGTAAATTAGTTCATTCACTGGGCGTAAAGGAACTAAAGAGACTATCAATAATGGCAACGGAGCGCCATGACATTCAGATAGCGCCGGGACTTTGCAGTGTAATTTCAAATGAACCGATCGAAGCGAGGCATCCAGAATCTAGGGTAAGCTGGTACTTCATGGATGTGCAGTATAGAGAGGATATCCCTAAACTAATAAGGCGCACCCGCAAAAGGAAATATAGACAGCTTCGAATCATATTGAACCCAGCATAGAAGTCTAACAGCTCACGAAGTGATACATAGGCCCGTGTCGAGCCATTAAAATCTAAACTGGAAAAACATCGATGCGAAACAAATTTATATAAGCAATTATTTTCAATAAACATCCTTTGTCAAGAAATATTCATTTTTCTTAGCTCATCTAGTGTGTTCCAGAATCATACGATCACCTGGATTAGGGGCGCGTAATTGAACATTTGTAATTTCTGCAGATTTCTCCATCTTACCAGTCGTCTCATATAATTCCCCGTCCAGGCTATCCAAGCCGTGATATAAAAAGGCCAGAACAGAAGATTTCCACAGCGGTGCGCGTATCTTCCTAGTAGCTAGAACTGTCAAAGCTAGGAAGACAACGCCAAATATCACCACCAATGCCGGGAGGATCAACCACGGCCATTTGACACTGACAAAGACTTTACCAGAATAAACGGTCCCATCCACATTTTCATTGCTGCTCTGTACGATGAATTTGGTCAGTGAAGCGGCGATGTTTGACATTGTCGTCTCAAAGGTCATATGTTGGATTCTGACGAGCGTTTGAGCCTCGGCTGTGGCCGTCGTGACCTCATCTGGATCCTCGGATTTGCTGGTCGAGAGCCACATCGCTGAAAGCGAACCCTGAAGGTAATATTGCAAAGAAAAAATAAAATCCAGCACATCAGGCGGGCAAATAGTGAAGTCAGGCATTTCGAGGCCTTCGGGGGGGCCGGAAATTTGATGAAACGAGTCCATGTTGGTAGGTCCATGCCCTGGGCTCCAGCAGTAGGAATTGTCTTCCTTTTGGAAAACTGTACCGTAATCAATTGTTGAAGTACTGATCATAGCGTTGCCATTTTGAATAGAAACGTCATAGTATCTGAGACAGAATCCTAGGCTGCACTCTGTTGCATTTTGAATGAACATTCCTTGCGCTTGTTGAGTGCCCGAGGAAAATAGGCCCTGATCAAACCCAAGACTGGCGTATCCATATGCTGCTATTGGAAGAGACAAATTAGCAAATGTCAGGCTAGAGATGTTCTTCCCTTCGAGGACAATTGAGTCCCAAGCGTTATAAACTTCCCAGATTAGTATCTCTGGGGCTTCGATAAACGCTTTTGTTGATGACACTGTGATATTGAAGTATGTTTCTGTTTCTGACTCTTGCTCATGAGGGAGTAGAACCTCACAAGCTCTGCTAGTCCCATTATAGCCATCATCCATGGTTTTATTATTACAGTTAAGTGTTGCGACAGAGGTCACATCAACACATCGACTACAAATGCCGAGGGAAGGGAAGATCGGCCACGAACAATTTCCCGAAGGGCAGGAAAGCTGCATATCAAAGTCACTGGACCATATTCCAAGGAGAACGCTTCTTGAATACCCAGACCTATCGTCGGATTCGACGACAGATCGTGCTTGTGGAGCAACTGCTCTACCATCATAATCCACATTCGTATTGCGAACAGGAAAGCTGAGGACTTGTTGGAAAAACGGATCGAATGCAAGCATGACGATGATAGTTGCTGCGCCGAAAGATGCGAGTGAACGGCCATGATGGCTGAAGATGATATTCAAAGATCCCAGTGGTCCGCGACTAGCGCTATCAAATGCCTGTATGTCGAATAACTGCCTCCGTGCATCTTCAAACCAGATCCACTTCAACTGACCAATAGCCTCTCCAATAACGAAGGCTAATGCTGACTTGCTTGCTGTTGCTAATACTGACACGATTGTGTTGAGAGATATGTCATAAGCTAGTCCGGTCGTGGCCGGTTGTCGTAGACTTTCAGGATAGCGCATATAGCGATGAAGCAAGCAACACTCAAACCGATGGCTAGATACTCCAACAGCCAAGTGTCTAGGAATGCGGAATTCCACTTCGTGCTTTGTTTTTGGGGTTTCTCTACACACTCCTTGGCTTCAATTTGCGAATTGGCATCTTGGTTCCGTGGCTGTATTAGAACCGCTGAGGGATGTAAAGGCAGTGCTTCTTCTATCTGGCTGCTATCACTAGATCGCCTTTCAGATTCTGCGCTTTCAGAATGATCGTGTTTTGGACTCGTCAAAAGATGCATCTTGATGGACGTCATGGTGATGAGCCGTGGCAGAGATGGGAGGGTACTTTTCAAGCTGGGAGTAGGGCATGTGTAGGCTTGGCCCGGAGGGAAATGTGATGTGGCTGTGGACCGCCAAACCTTTCTACATAGTACCCTATAGTATATGGAGCTATTTATATCTGTTTGAAGCCCCAATCGCCGGAGGCACGCGTTTAAACTTGGACTTCGAAGCTCAAAGTGGATATATCCCTGAATATGTGATATGCCTATTGATCCCTGCTGGTCTCAGCTCCACTTAGTCGATCCTGAGGTCAAACTTGTTTAAGTCATATCAAGGTTAGCTAGGCATGATATATGGAACTCATGCGAGTGCTACGGAGCCAGCGAATTCAGCTCTCACTCGAAAGAGTTACTGATCAGCATAAGAAGGTGGAGAAAGTAATTTACCATATCCTTCTACGGAGTAGTAATGGCCAGATAATGCAGATTTGTAGAATAGGTCCTCCGTGGCTTCGTCCTCGTGGGTCAAAGGAGTATGGGACTCCGCTTAAGTGTTCGGAGCGGCTTTGTACAATTGAGGTCCATCAATTTTGTTTTACTTGAAAAGAGTCTATTATTCTATTTGGGCCGCCTTGGTAATATTGTGGTATATCTCTTGCATTTTTCTGTCACTCCCAGGCATCTTTATATATATAAGTATTCATAAATATTCCAGGCTCGAATGTCCTGTCCGCGTCGAGCAAGGGTTTTGGTGGTAGGAGAGGGGAAAGGGTGCAGGGAGGAAGCAAGGTTAACTCCGCGGCAGCGACCCAACAACAGCGGGACAGGCCAATTGGATATTCTGCGAAGACTAAAAAGCACCAGTATTTTACTTTAGTACTTTAGTACTAGTAGGTTGGCGACTGAGTCACCGCATTGCTATTACGTATCCGCCAGTGCCTCGACTATAACCTGCGCCGGCTCAATTCGGGCTCCACCATTAATTCACACATGGCAGCCAATACGTCCTCATCCATCAACATTGAAATGATAGGCAGTTACTCTGTGCTCACTAGGGCAGATGATTTCTAAACAAGGTGCATTAGGCCCAGTCTGTCCCGGAATTAAATAGTACCGTGGAGTCCATACTCTATTTCCTGGGTAAATATTCGTGCTTCGATTGGATGTTAGGCCGTCTTGAGTCTTAGTCGGCGCATCTCATGCACCATGATTACGGGATATAGATGCAGATATGATTACGGGATATAGATGCAGATATGATTACGGGATAAAGATGCAGATATGCAAGGATAATGAGCGATTATGTTTGTTTGTTTTAAACCTAGTATTCATAAGCATACCAGTTCTCTGAGTAGGCGGGAAAGGTATTCAGATTAAAATTGTCTTTCAGTCGAAGCTTCGGATGCTATTCCTAACATTAATATCGCAAGACGTGGATCCGGGGCAATGACGAGCCTTGTCGGACTGGGCATGAAGCCAGCCACCTATCTGGCAGTCTTTAGCAATTTAGTGACCGTCGATGCTAAAGATTTCAACAAGTGGTACCCCGGCTTCGCATCTTTAGACGAGGTTGTGTGGAAACCGTGTGTTGAGGAATTGAACAACATCACCACCTCGCCAGACTACTGTCTGAAAGTGACCAACTGCATTCTCAATAACTTCGCTGAAACCTCAAAGGCGTCTATGAGTGGAATTGGGGTATTTCTAGGCTTCACGCCGACGGTGATAGCGCTGATCGGCCCATCAACTATTGAGCTGGCATATCTCTCGATGTCGCGCCCGGTTCTGTCAACGCTGTGTGGCTGCAGCACAGCGGGGTTTTTCTTTGGTCGGCTATTTCCATTTTTTGGTCGGGAGATAAATCTCGACGAAGGGGTATTTGATGCTGCAAAAGAAGGACAAGAAATGGAGCACGAGCAGCAGGGGGACATGTTGAAAGTGGAGGATGGAATCTACAGAGCGCTTACCACGGTGAAACCCCTACGTCGCACAGTCAGCTGTTTCGAGTATGTTCTCGCCGCCGGCGCCGTCGCGAATACCGTCCACAACACGTATCAAATCGCGTTGCAGACCGTTAGTTCCTTTTCGTGCAATCAGTCAGGCATGCTGCCGTTCATTTGGAACGTATTCAGTTTAGCAACTCAAATCTCCATACTCATGATGGGACAAATTCTACGAGCGTCTTATCGAGCGCCATCCAAGTCGCAAATTTTCGAATCATCCTATCTGCAATGCATTAGAGCCTGGTTTGAGCATGAAATGACACTTAGCTATCACAGCGAACTTGCGGGGACTTTTACCAAACCGTTAGGAAGACAGACCTCTAAAGTCATCGGATACTTTGTTCTCCGCTGGCTTGGCGATACCCTAGTCCTGGCACAGCTCATCACGGGCACGATCGTGATGAGTTCTATCATCTTTGTCCGGTCCCAGGACGCCGTCTTTATTGTGCTCCGGTACTTGATTTCGTGTCTAGTAGTACGCTTCATCGTCGCCTTTGAGATTAATGGCATGAAGCATTCGCTACGTCGCAGGGAGAAGAATGGTCATCGAGATTCTCTGATACCCTTGACTTCAAACAATTCTGGTTCAGGGTTCTAGGATGGCGAACAGCGATTCAGGGCAGCATCTCACCAGCAAATCTACGGATGGGATAAAGCTTAGTTGAACCCTTTTTCACAAAAACAAAAAAGAAGAAAAAATTAAAATAAAATAAAATAAAATAAAATTAAACTTCTTGCTCCGTTCATATACCTAGCCAAAAATGGTCCAGATCATAACTAAAATGAATGCGCAAGCGCTTTCCTTAACCTGACCGAAATGGCCTGTAAGTCGTGTATGCTTAGAATGATTAGCCAGATTATCAATCGAGATGACCAATCAGACTAATCTAATTTGGCATAGAAATATTGAGCTTGAGGAAACAGGCATAGATCAAGTAATGTTGTTTATTGTCTAGATCATTTTCATCACTCGGGCAGCAAAAAAGATCCCACTCAGCTATCTCAGTCAATGTAAGCTGAAAGAGGCAGCAGGACGCGCTAGCCAAATGTTTACCTATCGCAAACTGTTAAGGCCAGCGCCCAGCGCAGCTACGGCGGACTGAATCCCAGATTTGTCACTTAAATTCCAAATTCGATTTTGCCGAAAATCGACTTTGTATGATCCGTAACAATCTGTAATATATCGGTTGGCACGATTAGATTTTATCGGCTTAGCGGCGTTAGTAGTTAGGCTAGTATGCACCCGTGTTAGCCTGGAGGTCCTGCCTAAGGAGGAAAGGAACGCCCTATATTATAGATACCTAATGCCCCTCCCAGCCTTGGTCGACCTTGGCATTTCGGGCCAGGAACTTCTAAAAAAAAAAACGCTTGGGAGCGCTAGGGAAATGAATGCACGAACATTAAGCACAACATATTCCTAGATACGTAGCTTGAAGGAACAAACGCCTTACCTTTTGGGGGAAAGAATTCCGATGAGACTCAATTGAGTCATGCTTGGTACAAATATTCCTCTCATGTGTGTGGTTAGAAGAATAAATATGCCCCTCTCTAGCTGAATGTTCTTCCTGCGGCCGATAATTCATTTTATTCCAAATTGTACATACTGTTGTTCTAGCTTGCGAACGAGCTCAAACGAGTCCCCAGTTGACACCATGTCGCCAAATTCAGATGCACAAAAGGAAGAAAGTATGCCCATGACCTCAACAGATGCAAAGGAGACCAAAGAGAAACACTGGATCCGTGGTGTTGTTCTCTGTGCTGAAATATCAGCTGGGGTGCTAGTAATCAACCTGATCTTTGTCGGGATTGCTGCTGGGCTGTCACGTCGATACTCGGACGACAACGCAGCTTTTTCGTCCATTGCAGTGGTATACCGGGGCAACTGCACGTCAATCAACCGATGGGAAATTGCCTTGCATCTGTTAATCAACATCTTGAGTACAGCCGTTTTGGCAGCAAGTAACTACTCGATGCAAACCCTGGCTGCCCCCACTCGACAGGAGATAGATCGTTGTCATGCAAAACACAAATGGCTTGATATTGGTTCTGCCAGTATCAGAAATCTTTCCGTGATTCCAAAATCCAGCCTTGCGTTGTGGTTCGTGCTCATGATCACGGCAACTCCATTCCATTTAATGTAAGATATGATATATATATTTGATTAAATCCTTCTAATTGAAAGACAAGTTACAATTCGATTGTGTTCAAGTCAATACCTGCGAACTATTACGATGTTGTTCTGGGACCAACAGATCTCGATATTCCTGGCATTGGAAATCTTAGTACGCCCAATCTGGCACAGTGTCTCGGCAGATATCCAGCTCATTATCCTTATGAGTCAGCGAATTACAGTTGGAATGATTTTGTTTCCGATTTGGAAACGGGAAACTACAAAACTCTCGATAACAACGAATGCACGGCATTCACCAATCAGAATAACCAGGCGGGAGTCAAGTTTATGATGATGCTAACCAGCGATGTGTCTGTCAAAGAGGGTGGAAATGAATCCATCCTCATCGGTGAAGAATCTGCGGGGGGTCCGAATACTAATTCATATTACATCCAAGGGGGACACGTATCTGCAATACCGTCTGGGAAAGTGTCTTCATCCCCATATATCTACTTTACTATTTTGCAGAGTGATGGGGACGGTGAATCTTATACTCTAGCCAATTTCTCAACAGCCAGCTGCATGTCTTATGAGGGAGAAAACTCGACCTGCACCAATGCTGAGAATCTGGTCAGCTGGTTCAACAAAGAACAACCAAGCAGGGAACAGCTCGACGAATATATGCAAGCCAACATAACATCAAATATCATAATAACCACATATGGCACAGAATGCCTCGTATACGCCGACGCATTGTCCTACTCCGTTGATGGGAGTTGCATCGCGATAGAGACTGATGAAATATGCGAGCTGATATACAGTCCGTATATTAGCGTTGTTATCTCATTGACTTTATTTGTCAAAATAATAACCCTGACATTGGTGGCTCGATTCTATCGCTCTCGTTCAGTGCCCATATTGACGATCGGGGATGCGATCTCATCATTCATAACAAACCCGGATAGTACAACGGAAGGAATGTGTTGGGCGTCACGCGCAGACTTTTCTCCTCACACCTGGAAAGCGCGCCATATTGCCTCATCCGGCGCGGAGAGTCACCGTCAGTACGAGCCGAAGAATCTTCAAGGCCAAAAGCGTTGGATGCACGCTCCAAGCATCAATCGTTGGTTGGTGGCTTTTTTGACGTAAGTGGGACCAATGTTCAAGGGGGCGTATTAAAAAGTCTAACAAAAAGAACTAGATCTGCAATTATTTTTGTAGCAAGCGCAGTACTTCTCAACGAAGGCGTTCGTGGAGAGCAAGCCGTTCTTGTAGGGGATGGTACATCTACATCAACTTCGGCCGCGATACGGCGATTGTTAGAAAATGGCTTCAACTCTAACAACTACTTGTCAGTGACCTTTGGGAGCGTTGGTGGCGCTCCAGATTGGCCAATGTTGACCTACGCTGTGATCGCAAGCATACCCCAATTAGCTCTTACTCTCACCTACTATTGGTACAACCATATTCTCACCAATATGCTGGCAAACGCCGAGTACTCCTCCTACGGTGTCAATCGTAAGTCGCTTCGTGTCACTTGGCCCGCTAAAGATAGCCAACAACGGTCTACATACTACCTAAGTCTTCCATATAGGTATTCTGTACCTCTAATGGTGGTTATGACATTGCTTCACTGGCTGCTCTCGCAATGTTTCTTCTATGTTTATTCGATACCATGGGCTGATGATCAACGACTCGAAATGTATATGACCAGCCAGCTGGGATTTTTATGGCTACCAACCCTTTTGGCCGTTATCCTTGGTGGTGTCATGATTGTGGTATTGATTGGACTGTCTTTTAGAAAGTACAAATCTGCAATGCCAGTGGTAGGTTCATGTAGTGCTGCAATTAGCGCTGCTTGTCACGCACCAAATCATGAAGATTTGAATCAGGCAACCCTTGGTCTACTGATGTGGGGAGAGACAGTTGGCAGACCGGCATGGGAAATAGAGAATGAGATCGGGGAAGACAGAAGTCATTGCAGTTTCACGTCTTTGGAAACGATTGTCCCCACTCTAGAAAAGCTTTACGCTTAGGGAGCTTGCTACAATATAGATAAAGAGTGATAGAAATGAATAGACGACTCATCATTGCACTCATGCTCAATGCTTCAAAACTTGGGGAGAGCTTAAAATCTAAGATTTTTGCGAAAGTACAGCATGCTTTCTTAGGTTTATGAAACAATATCAGCTACTTACTACCTACTCTTGATTTATTGGGATATGAAATCCTAATAAACCAAGAAAGTAATAAATTGAGTAGCACTCGAAACATCTTCAATGCCCGTAACCGAATCTCATTAGCCATTGCCGTAACACCTGCGTCGAGATAGAAGTGCTCAAACGAATGAGGACCCCCAGGATGCAGATGAAATTCAGTATCCACACCAGCACTGGCTGCTCGCTGAGCAAACTGGATAACCTCGTCTCTGAGAAAGTCCATCGTCACAACTTCCACATACGTCGATGGGAAATCTTCCATATTTTCGACGCGAGCAGGTGCGGCATAAGGTGACACATTTTGTGTACCCATGATAGTGTCGCCTAGGTATGCTGACCAAGCGGTGATATTGCCCCCCATGGCCCTAAATTGTGAACGGTTCTATGTTCTGCTGTGGTGCAATATTCCTATCATCTAGCATGGAAGAAAACAACCCTATGCAACATTATTTCGATCGCTGCGCCTGTTACTCTCGAAAGAACAGATAGACAAGAGACACTCCGCCGATACTTTATCCCTCCTTGACCGTCAGATATCACTGCTCCAATGTTATAATAATCGCCTAGATTTTACTTGGCCACTTCTGGTTTCTGTCCGCACGTTAATGCAGCAACTGATGCTTCCAGGCCCAAAACACCCTATTATTGGGGAGTTTATAAAAATCGATGCCCAGTTTTCCACAATTCCGACAGTAGAATAGCTTTAAATATCGTGCATCCTACTCCGGGATGCTCATGGCCTTTGTGAGCGATTTAGGAGCCAGAGAGGACGAAATATAGAGATTCTCTATGGCATGCATCAGCGCATGACGTATATAAGGATATATAGAGGTGTACAATCTTACAGAAGGAGGCCAAATTAGAGATACACCTGTCTGATATCTATGCGAGTCTGGAACTTATCATGTCTCGACATCGGAAGCCAATATTTCCGTATCAGCAACAACGCTCAGCTCGCATTTTTTTTTTTTTTTTTTTTTTTTTTTTGAAAGAGTGTATTGCGACGGTTCTTCCGCTGCTGTCCTTTTTTGTTTCCCTAGTACCGCATTTCTCGTTAGGATGCGTCGTTCGGTCGTTTCTTCCATTGTACCTAGTCAATATACTATTATCAGCCAAATAGATTTTCAACGGATAATGATATGTGCGAATTTAAGAACGACATGCGGACTCTACCTAATTCAAACCCACTGGTCAAACTAAGAACTATCAGAAGCCAGAGATGAGAGATTTCGATACGCCCAGAGTGAACATAGGCTTAGATAGACCAATTGATGCGTCTCGACTTATTTGGTTATCACCGAATAGAGGTGATAGATTGGGGCTTGCACAACTTGCAGTTTGATCGTTTTAACCGTGCCAAGTTTCGGGGCTGAAACAAGTGACCATTTGGATTCCAATGGTAGCAGCGCGCCAGATACATCGAGTCTCTGGGCCGTGCGTGAAGGGGCGAATATGACAGCCTCTTGAGTTTGATAAAGCAAATTCCAGTCATAAGATGGTCCACACTGGATTGATGCTTGAATTGACTTAGCAATCGCGTGTTCAAGCTGTGATATGCCTAATAGGTGGTGGTAGGGCTGTCCATTGGACGAGATTTTGTAAGCTGTTGCAAGAGAACCTTGCTGCAGAGGTCTAATAATAACTATTACAGAATTTACTTTATAATAAATTTGAATATATATAAGAAAGTTGACTCTATGGGGATTGATATTACTATGGAGAATAGTTCTGTGGAGCGCTGTGCTGTAGTGAATATAGATAAATATTGACAAATAGATTCACACAACGTGCCGTATTCAGCCTAGCTCCAAAATATGGCCAACATCGAAGCCCTAACGCGCCCCGAAAATGCCCTTGATACCATGCTTTCTCCTCGAAATGAAGTCTATATTTTTAAAAAAGTTATAGAAGAAACTTGGGACCAAATATTTGTTATACAGCAAATGTGATGCTCTTGACCTATAACATTATCATTTAACATATCACTCTTCAGACGAACAAAGACTTATTAACTCACCTCGAGATATTCTTCGATACCCAAATACGAGCCCTAACGAGAAAGAAAATTAGCACCAGGCTTGTAACCTAGTACACCGTAGATAGGAGCAAAATACCTCTCGTCCTTGTCCGCTCTCTTTGATTCCACCAAATGGAGAAGCAACGTCACTAATCAGCCCTGTATTGACACCAACCATTCCGACTTCCAAGGCTTCGGCTACTCTCCAGGCTCGAGAAACATTCTCCGTAAAGAAGTATCCAGCTAGGCCGACATAAGTGTTATTTGCCAACTTTATTGCGTCTTCTTCTGACTCAAACTTGAGAATGGGAAGTAGTGGGCCAAATGTTTCCTCCCTGGCGCAGAGTGAATCCGGATCCACGTTGGAAATGACTGTAGCAGGGAAAAATGCTTCTCCTAGATCTGTCGCTGGTTTTCCGCCGGTGAGAATCCTACCGCCTCGTTGGACTGCATCTTGCACATGCGATTCTACCTTCTTGACTGCTTTATCAGAGATGAGTGGCCCTAGAGTAGTCTCCTTTTCAAACCCAGGACCGAGCCGGAAAGCATTGACTCGTGCTACAACTGCGTCCACGAGGCGGTCATGGATACCAGACTGCACATAAAGACGATTCGCACAGACACAAGTCTGCCCGGAAAGGCGAAACTTGCTCGCCATGATCCCGTCCACTGCTTTTTTGATGTCGGCATCGTCGAAAACAATGAAGGGTGCATTCCCGCCTAGCTCTAGGCTCATTTTCTTCATTGTACTTGTGCACTGCGCAGCGAGAAGCTTCCCTACAGGCGTTGATCCAGTAAACGAGAATTTTTGAATAGCCGGATGTTGCGTAAGAACTTTGCCCACTTCTATTGTTTTGGACAGAGTCGTGACTATATTCAAAGACCCTGCAGGAAGGCCAGCTCGATGCGCAAGGTTCGCTAGAGCCAAAGCTGTAAGAGGGGTTTCTGCAGCTGGCTTGACCACACATGGACAACCGGCAGCAATGGCTGCAGCAACTTTGCGAGTAACCATGGCTGCTGGGAAATTCCATGGTGTAATGATACCCACAATTCCCACCGGTTGTTTGATCGCTACAACGCGGTTTGAAGGATTGCTTGCTGGGATAACCTAGAAAGACGTAAGGACCCTGAATATAGTACGAGTGTAGCATCTAGTGAGTGAGAGAGACTATACCCTCCCATCTAGCCTTGGAGCCTCGCCAGAAAACCAATCGAGAAAGTCTGCTGCGTAATTCACTTCTCCCCTGGCTTCGGCTAATGGCTTTCCATTTTCAGCCGTGATTATAGTGGCAATATCGTCCTGGGCTTCTTTGACGGCATTATACCAACGTCTCAACAACTCACCCCTTTGCTTGCCCGAAAGTCGTTTCAATGTCTCTGCGGCATTTTTGGCGCTAGCAATTGCGTCAACGACCTGTGCTGCACCAAGATCTGGCAACTTTGAAATCGGCAGCGACGTTGCTGGATCTAGTTCCTTTGTCTCAGTCTCAAGCTTGCATACCAAACGAAGTCAAGCTGAAACAAGTCACACAATAGAAAGGACTTACTTATAACATCAAAATACAGCCCATCTGGTGAGTCCACCCATTGTCCACCAATGAATGCCGACTGAGGTTGGATCAAAGTCGTGTCCTTAAGCTCCATGCTTTATGATAGATGACTAGTGTTGCGTTTTCCGATATCCTGACGAAAGTCTACCTATGTACACCAATATAATGAGCATCTGTATTAATGACCTATAGCTATCTATCACTAAATAATTTAACTGCCTATATCCTATTGTTTTTTGTTTTTTTCGGGCTCGGCTTGAACATGATAAAAGACCGAATATGCACTCGGGTTGGAGTTGTGGAGTCTCCATCTACTACCCCAACTCTCCTCCGCGATTAGGGCTCGCCACCCTCACTAGGGGCTACACCCCATTGATTCCGGGGTTGATGATCGGCTATTCCATCATTTACATACCCCAAAACGATGGCCAGAACCACATCGGTACACTTTATAACGAACAAGAAAATTACAGACTTAGGAGGAGGGAATTCAAAGACTGCCTCAGCTTGAGGATAACAGCGAGATATGTAGCATGGCCGTAACATACAGTAGCGGCAATATATGGATCTCTGTAAGGCCCGGGTGACAGCACCGTGATATTTACTTGCGCCGTAACATGGCCACCTCGGTAATGCATACTTGACTCTTACCAAAGTGGTGCTCCGACAAGATCACGGTGACATAACAGTAAGAGACTTATTACGGTAAGATGACTGAGATTTTCAAATACACATTGCATTACTATATATTATTACAAACAACAATCATAGCCATGAGACGCGTCAACACTCCTAAATGTACCTATAGAACACCCACGTCCAACACCAATATCGTACGTTAGCTCGAGGGCTCGTTCGTAGGCTCAATATAGGATTGTGAGCCTAGATTCGTACGTGCGCGCATGTTAACAAGATTGGGGGGATTCGCTCACCAAATTCGATACTCAGGAGGCCTCGCGCAGAGGATTGCAAGCCTAGAATCGTACGTGAGCGCGCGTCAACTAGATTATTGGATTAGAGGCTCACCAAATTTGACACCAAGGAGGCCTCGTACAGAGGATTGTAAGCCTAGATTTGTACGTGATCTATTTGTTATGAGTCCGTCATGAGTCCGCTATATCACCAGGATCACCGTGCTGAGATGACTGTTGTAAGACCTGGTTGACGGTTCAGCTGTCTGTAAACGTATGTAACCACCGGGTGACAGCACGGTGCTCTTACACGGAACCACTGTTTACCGCTATTGTATCATTGTAAACGCACGATATCCATCGACCAAAAATAATTGTGTTCATGAATTCTCTGATCTAGCAATCCTACGACATTCGCAGCCTTATACAAGGATTCATAAGAGGTGGGCCTTATGAAATGAAATGTCTATTTTTCTGTGTATTGAATAGCTAAAAGAGCCTTAGAATGATATTGTTCAAGTTGACAAACAACTTTACCATTAATGAAGCACCGGATCCTCTCCACCCAGCCACTTGTAGATGATCTTGGAGTCCTTCCCCTGGAACCTAGGATCCTTTGCAGCATCCCTGTAAGCTTCAAGCATGGGCGTCCCAAGCACCGTCTTTGCACCTAAATTCTGGGCAGTCTGGTAACCAAACTCCAGCACTCCCAGACATAGCTCCATAGAAAAACCCCCGATGTAGCCTTTGCTGGCAGGGTTTCCGGGAGTCAACCCCGGCACTGGGTTGTTAACGGCTGAGTTAAAACTCATGCCAGAACTTGCGTTGAGTACCTTGTTGACAAGCTGGATATCTAGGCCACCACGCAGAGCAATGTTAAGCGTCTCGGCCGTTGCAAGAGCAGTGAGAGATGAAAGGTAATTGTTGAGGAATTTGGTTTGTAGGCCACTTCCCAGTTTGCCACAGTGGAAAATGTTGCTTCCATTGCCCATGAGTTTGCATATTCCCAAAACTCGCGGATAGAGTTCTGGTGAGCAGCCTATCATGAAGGAAAGTGAGCCGCTTTCCGCTCCCATGGAGCCGCCCTTTTGAATAATCAAAGTTAGTTATTTCAATGACATGACAAAGAGGAAGAGATCAAATACTCACGGAACACGGTGCATCGACAAACTCTCCATATCCGCCTGCCTCTACTTTCTCCGCAATTTCTAGCGAAGTTGTCACCTCGATGGTGCTCAGTTCCAAGAAGAGAATCGTTCGTCCGGGTTTGCTCTCACTTGCAAGCAGGCCGGTCTCCGGATTCAAGAAGACGTCCCTTACATGCCGTGCTTGTGGAACGGATGTTAGAACTACGTCCTGCACATATAATTCGGTCATCAGACAAGTAACGAGACGAACATGACTTAGATATACTTACAGCAATTTCAGTAACTTCCTTGGGAGAAGCCGCAATCCTCACATTATTTCCCTTTGCATGTTCAGCAACGAATTCCTCGGTAACCGCTTTGTTTATGTCATAGATCACCAGCAAGCTTTGCTCGGGGATCTTCTGGCGGAGATTTTTGACCATTCCGTGGCCCATCTGACCAAGCCCTAAAACGTAGATATCCCATATCAGAAAGTATTCGGTATGGGACAAGCGAGAGTTTTGCGACTTACCAATGAAGCCATATGTCACGTTAGGAGCAGACATTATGATGAAACTATTTTGTATGTATCTATGTAGGAGAGAAGATGAACTCGTGAAAATTTTTTCGATATTCAAGATGTGTTTCTCGTCTCGGGCGATATGTGCCGGATAGTTATGATATATCCTTGAGGAGATCTATCACTTGGTTTTCTATACTACATATGTGCATACATACATGTTTATCCGGCATTATCTCGTAATTTTGACGTCGGCCTATCTAACGCCACCGATTTCCTACTTGGAAAGGTTAGAGGTTCCTCTCACCATGAACGCCGTACAACGCACTCAAAATGACCTCGGGAAACGCGCTGAGTGATTCACAACCGTGGGAATTGCGGCGTCTCCAACAAGTTCTCGGCAGAGTATTAGAATCAGTAAATGACTGTACGATCTCACAAACAATGGAGGTTTCTATCCCAGTGGTGGAGAAACCCCAACTGACCCCAAATTATCTCCAAGCACGCATATTTACGATTTTAGGCATGAATACCATGAAATCCGGTGTATAGCATGAAAGCTCCCCTGAAAGATTTTATAAAAGGCCCTGTCTTGACTGGACTTGGGCTTTTCGTTCCACTCAAAATAAACTCAAATATACAAAACCTCAATCACAACCGCACAATACGAAAATTTACGCCAACACATCCTTAAAAACCAACCAAAATGACAGACCGAATCCAAAGTCAAGAAGCCCTCTACAAGGTCGGCATGAAACACCGCCGCGAAGTCCTCGGAGACGCCTATGTTGATAACGCCCTCAAAAACGGCAGCACTGAGTTTGCCCGCGCCATGCAAGAATTCACCACTTCCTACTGCTGGGGTGCCGTTTGGGACCGCCCGGGACTCGAGCGCAAGCAACGCTCCCTCATCAACCTCTCTATGCTTGCAGCTACCGGGAAAGTCCATGAGTTGGCTGTTCACGTCCGTGGCGCTGTTCGTAATGGCGTGTCTGCCACGGAAATTCGTGAGGTATTTGTGCAAGTTTGCATTTATATGGGGGTTCCTGCCGGTATGGAAGCTTTCAAAGCGTCAGAGAAGGTTTTGGAGGATATGGTCAAGGAGGGATTCCCAGTCAAGTCATGAAGTCTATGAAGGCAGTACATGAGCAATTATATGCACTCATTGTCGAGTTGGAAGGAGAACATATGGAGGTCGAATACTCACGGATGTTAGCGGCTTTGTGTATATAGATTCACCAAAAAATTAGAAATTCAAATTCGGCTCGTTCGACGCCATGCATAGATCAAATCAAGGCCCGAGAATTCTAATGTCGGGCTCGAAATATCTTTGAATCCTTATTTTCCTTCTTGTAACTCATTGCTGTAAAGTTCGACCATACTGTGGCCTGGTGAGTGGAACTTGTCGCTCAAGATCACCTATGGATCCTAAAAGAGAAGAAAGCATAGATAAATGGTGGCTCGAGAATCTGCTTGATAGACTATCCGTGTTTACCGTATGGGAGATTGTGGAGCCTGGCGTGTAACTATTTTAATATGCATTATGGATCATGTTCGCATGTAGCGAAAGGACATCAGCCATGATCGGCATGATACGCCAAACGGTAGTTTCTCTCGTATCCAGTAGCTGGGCCCAGCTATTCAGAATAGCGACTGCATACCTGGGGCTGGCAGGTTCCAGTCTAGAGCTTGCGGATATCTGACGGGCCATATCCAATACAGCCTGCTCGTCCTCCAAAATATCGTCACAATCTTGAACGATCTGTAGCCATTGAGCGAGGAACAGAGCACATTCAAAATAACAAAGTGCGTGCTGTACACTCCAAACCCAGAAGCTAGTTCGGGACACCAATTTCAGGCCAAGCTGAACGGGTATGCGCAGTGCAAGACAAGCATGCAACGCGGCACGAGTTGTCTGATGACCCCTCTGAAGCGGCGGTATGGCGCCGATACATGACTGGATTTGTTCTAAAGTAGCGGAACATCCAAAAGATGCCCTAACTGGAGAGTAATCGGCCATCAAACGGACGTAGCCTAAACGTAAGAGTGCCGTGCAATTGAATAAAATAGGTCCTTGGGGGTGATCCGGTGTCAAAGATGATTCGGGCTCATTTTCCCACATGATTTGCCATCTTTGAAGTAGGCGAAAAAGACATTTGGAGTCCTTGATTGATTCATCATCGCCAGTCACACATAGCTTTCGATGAAGGAGGATTTTCTGTACGATCGATGAAATGATCAGGTGACAAGTGAACACGCCAACATTTTGCGGCGGTGGAAGTGACTCTTCTGCTAGTCGTTGAAGTATTGATCTGGCATGCAGCCACTGTTGAGAGGTATATCCGTCCGATATACCTTCATTATATGCAGGGGATTTCCATTGCCGTTCGTCGCATGGGAGACCGAATCGATCCTCAAGGTAGATATGAGACGGAATATCATAGCCGATTGCCATCAAATTGGTCACTGTAAAGGCGCAAAAAGAGATTCTTGCAAATAGAAATGTAAGCATATGCTAGCTTTTGACACTTCATGATTCAGAGTAAAGATTTCAGTAAAAGGAGACGTAAGATTAAAATACCTTTTCAGAGATTCTCTCTCAAGCCACTTTTCCCATGTTTCAGCCTGATCATCAGATTCGGATACTCTTGCCCATTCATGTCGTAGATTCAGTATCAGTCTGCCCTGTAGTTCCACGGCCTGGAAAAGATCCTCAGGCTTTCCACTCCATGCCGCAAATGCTGTTAAGGGCATCAACGTTTGCAGCACCCATAATCCATGGTCTTCACGCTTCAGCATGGCAACAGCTAGACTGAAAAGATTGCGCGCGATATCATACTCCAGGCTATAAAGAGCTCCATTGGCGCATACACTCATAACCAGTGGTATAGCTGCAGTATTAGGTGACCACGTTGGTTCGTGTAGGAACGGCTGATGTCTGTGAAAAGTGATAAAATATCGACGAATATATTGCTGCATCATATGACGGTCTGGCATGGATGTCTGTCCATGTTTCACTGCCTCTTCTTGAATATATTTCCATTGCTCTTCCCCGAGCACATGGCTTTTTTTCTCGACGATACCAGCAGTCAGATCCTTCGGACTTTCTAAAAGCAAGCCAGACTTCGGAGAGACACTGGGCGCATCGCATGCTGAGCCTAAATCTGAGGCTGCGATAGTGTAACCGTCGGGCTGCACTATTGATGACATGTCTGATCTTGGGGATACTTGTGACAGCTGGACTTGATCAAGCCAACCCAGATCGCTCGGTAATAGACATTTTTGTAGTGTCAGGTCGATTTCCTGATTGGGTATAATTGGATTCGTCCATTCTTCCATGCTCATGCCTAATAGATGCCCTGGTGCTGGAACTGGCATATTTATGCTATTTTGAGTTTGCTGCTCAGCAATACCAAGATGTCATTAGCATCATGAGAAGGAACTTGGGACTTTTTAGTAAGCGGCGACTTACTATCGAGAATGCGCCGGAATTCGGTTGATTCATGTCCCAACAGACTTCATGAAAAGCCTGATTTTCAACTAAAGCCTGTGCATTGCTTTCCGGATTGTTATTCGACGAAGTTTGAATTTTATGAGTTTTCGTCTCATGCCGGCGTAACAAGTCACGTCGCGAGAACTTCTGATCGCAGAGTTTGCAGTTGAATGGCTTTTCTCTAGTATCTTGACTACAATAAGCATATGCAGTACTTCTGAGGTTCCTCCTTTTATGATTAACGTACGGATTCTTTTGTGTCGAACTAGGTGTTCAGCGCGAGAGAACTCCCGCGAGCAGTGTGGACATTGATGCTGAACCGGCATGATGGACAATGAGTAAGTCGAGACGTGAGGAGGGAACCTTGATACATCTTCCTGATGGATCTTCTCTATTGATGGTGAGATGAAAATGATGGCAGAGATTTCTCTGTGAGGCGAGAAGAGAGAGCGGATACTGGCTGAATATGCGGAGATCCGCGGGGTCTGGGACATGTGGGCCTCAGACATCTTCTCATTTGAAATCTGTCTCAAAGACTATGAATTCGCGGAATTTTCGATGGTTTGTCGCCCTCTCTAGAGATCCTATAATCGACCACCCAGTCAAAAAATAGCGATAGATTATCTACCACTAGAGGTATGGCTACTTTACGGGTTCAAGACAAGCCGACACGACCTAGGCTACATAGTAAGCTACTGAACGTAGAATTTGACATAGAGGCCGTGGTAAATTAGCTAGTAATCTAGCTAGTGACGGATCAATCAGCATATTGTACGGAGACAGTGAGTGGCGAGTTCCTGGTAAGAAGTGCGCCGAATAATGCAACTGGATAATTCCCAACCCTAAGCCTTCCACGTCCAAACAACCAAACTACCACAAGGTAAGCCAAATATGGCCTCTTTTGTGGATACAACTCCATCCTGACCAGGATGCTCACTGAACTAGTTTACTCGGTAACAGAATTCGCATCCATCTACTTTCCAACTCCCACTAAACTCCTGTATTTGGTAGAGGCCTTGACTCACATCTAAGGGCTTGGCATTTCGGGGCCTCCAACAGCCTCAACTTTCGAAGCGTTGGGGTAATCCACAAATTAGGCCTTTATTTATTGCTTAGGTTTAGCTGCTGATCTATATCGAGTTCAGTGAATGGCCGTGTCATCATTTGTCATCATCGGGTAGTTGTCAGTGCCACGACACTCTCCAACGCTCTACCTCTTCGTTGACTCCACACAGTTCCTAGCCAGAGTAGGAGATAATGGTAGCATCTTTGGTGTTTGTTATGGCCAGCTCCATAGCAACTTGTTCCGGCACTGTTGCTTGTTCATGAGTAGGTTGTTAGAGACTCTGTAGAGGCTCCCTGGTTTTCGAATTCTGTTCTTTCATTTCTTTTTGCTTTTTATTGGATTTAGCTTTCATCCATACCTGACTTTGACTCGAAAATCTGCAAACAACACCAAAAAATAGTCACTAAGAAGACTCGAGTCAAGAGAAGATGCCTGGCCCGAATTTGGTCCAAGTCTCATTACTTCCTAGCGGATTTTTGACGCTCCCCGAGCATGTCTTCTGCAGCGACCAACACGACAAAAGTGTCAGGAATCTCGTGCCATCAATGTCATTTTTATTGCAGCATTCAGGATCCAAAACAA
This sequence comes from Talaromyces verruculosus, assembly GCA_038993655.1. Taxonomy (NCBI): domain Eukaryota; kingdom Fungi; phylum Ascomycota; class Eurotiomycetes; order Eurotiales; family Trichocomaceae; genus Talaromyces; species Talaromyces verruculosus. The sequence goes on along the minus strand of JBBVQN010000034.1, from coordinate 225,976 downwards.
AGACCGTCTTTGACCTCGGTCTACGCAAAAAGCTCGCTGCTTACCCTTCCAACATACATCCTCACCTGAAGACTCGTCAACCAATCCATACAAGGCCTGATGTCACCGAGTCTTTGCAAAAAGGTGGCGTAGAGCCTGAGGATATTGACGTGGTTATTCTGAGTCATGTTCACTATGATCACGTCGGTGATCCTCGGTGCTTTACTCGGGCTACCTTTGTTGTCGGTTATGGCACTAGCCATCTTTTGGAGCATGGAATGAAATACCACTCTGCGGCACACTTTGAAAATGAATTGCTGCCACCGGAGCGGACAATTGAGCTACCCATTCAAGCGGTTCTTCCTCCGCATACGAATATGGTCGAGCAGTCGTTGCCCTCCACAAGTAGCCTAGATAGATTAGTACCAGAAACCGCACACAGTTGGCAACGCCTACCTCCTTTTGACAACGCAATTGATCTTTTCGGAGATGGGACTTTCTATATAATTGATAGTCCAGGACATCTACTTGGGCACCTCAACGTCTTGGTTCAAGTCGCGGCGGGTCAGTGGATTTATCTTGCAGGTGATGCATGCCATCATACAGGCATCCTTGATGGTAGTACCACGATGGCTACTTGGGAAGAGAATGGACAGGAAGTTTGTATTCACGCCGATAAAGACCTTGCATTTGATACTGTGAACAGAATACAATTGCTTCGGAAGAATGGATTCAGAGGAGGAAAGGTTGACATAGTGTTGGCCCATGATGCCAAATGGTACCAAGAACATCAAGACGCTATATGGCCAGGTTGTATCTAGTTTTGTATATCTAGTCACGAGAAGCTTAGGGATCTAAATGTAAACAAGTCTCTAGTCAATAAACCTTATTGTGCATGGCGCATAGCTTTCCGATTAATGAACTACCTAACTAGCCAATGTAGTGACTGAATCAACTTCCTAATCAGGAGAAATATAGGAGGAAACGTTCGAATAAAGTCCGTAGTGTGTCAAGGTATCTCGCATTCTTGACATCCAAAAGGAAGAAAAGATGTACCTAAGACTGCACCAGTGCCTGCTTCCAAATTTCCATGACACCGTATCAAGTTCAAAAATTGAATGTGTTATGCCAAGGGAGACCTGAGGCAAAATGTTACTCTCAGTATGCTTGCCTTTGAGACTAGCATTTCTGTTCTGTCCCAAGGGCATAAGTTGATGGTTTGGGGCATCTATCCGTTCTGGCCTAGGCCTGAGTTGCTTACGCTGAGGCTGCTAAGTTATTTGTGTGCAAGTGCCTTCGCCATACGTCCGTGAATGAAGCGGTCGTAGAAAGTTAAACCGACCTACCCCAAAGCCCCATGATGTATACCCCATACCCCGGGTTGTTACGGACACATGGCCAATATCTGAATGCGGTAAGTAGTAATGTATGATGCTTGCAATATGTACTTGCTGGTACGTACACATAAATAAATATCATACGAGGCCAATATCATCTATGAATAAGCATACAAAAGACAACGGACTCGATTGAGATATTCACACATCAAGTCACTTTTGAGCAACAAGGGCCAGAATATCAGCCTATCACCAAGCTACAACATGGATAACCAAAAAGACGCTGCTGTCGAGCTAGAGCATTACGAGGACGCAAAGGTTAATGCAACAAGTGATGCCCAAGTCAAGTCGGTTGATGCGGCCAATGACCCGGAACAAGTTCTTAAGGAGAGAAGAATTGTTCGAAAGCTGGACATGACTTTGATGCCCATGATTTGGCTCTTGTACCTGTTCAACTACCTGGATAGGAACAACATTGCGTACGTTGATAAGAACACGACAAGTCTCTATTATTTTATGTCCGGTCCACACGTTCTAATCCATGCCCGAAATTGAACAGGCAAGCAAAGTTGAACCACTTTGAAGCCGAACTAGGTCTCAAAGGTGATAACTTCAACACCGCCGTCTCGATTCTGAACGTCGGGTAAGTCTGCGACTTCACGGAACTATGTTCTATATATCGCTCATTGCAAGAAGAACAAAAAATTACTGACGAGACGTTTACTCAGGTACATGTTGATGCAGGTTCCAAGTAATATGCTTATCACCCGTATGCGTCCCTCCTACTACATTCCTTTCTGGGTATGCCTATGGTCCTGCATATCAGCCTCTACGGCGGGAGTGAAAAGCTACGCCGGCCTCGTTCTCGTTCGTCTCTGCTTGGGTGTCGTCGAAGCGCCTTTTTTCCCCGGTGCATTCTACCTACTTTCATGCTGGTACACAAAGAAGGAGCTTGCTTTACGTACCGCCATTCTCTATTCAGGGCTAGTCATAGCAACTGCATTTTCTGGGTTGTTGGCAGCTGCTATATTTTCTGGGCTTGATGGTGTTCGTGGGCTGAGCGGATGGAAATGGCTTTTCATGATAGAAGGTGCAGGAAGCTTTTTTGTCTCCTTGTTCGCTTTCTTTCTGATTCCCGATACTCCAAACGAGGACCCGTCGGCGCGCAGCGGATGGATTAGAACAGGGTCAAATAACTGGCTCTTTTCAGAGGAAGAGTGCTTGATTGCAAAAGAACGAATCATCCGCGATCAGGTTTCCAATCAGGTATCTGAGAACTCGGTTTGGTACGGTCTTCGTCTCGCTCTGCTTGACTATCGTGTATGGGTATTTGTAAGTCCCCCGTCTCTCCATTTTTGATAGTGGTGTAGTCGACTGGCTCTTCAAGTGAATGATTTACTAACAGATTGTGGCAGTCTCTTATTTTGTGCAGTAACCACACGGCATATGGCTTCAATAACTTCTACCCAACCATCGTCAAAGGTCTCAATTTAGGCAATACCACTGTCACCCTCGCCTGTACAGCACCCCCGTATCTCTTCGCAACCATTTTTGCCTTAGCGACTGCATACTCCAGTGACCATAACAAGGAACGAGGCTACCATATCGCCGGTAATATGGCCCTCGCGATTGTCGGTTTCGTCATCTCGCTATCCACCTCGGACCATCCAGGCGTTCAATATTTTGCGTCATTCCTATACATAACCGGAGCATTTTCCGCAAATGCACTCGTTTACACCTGGGCGGCAGCATCCGTGAGCCAAACGCCCGAAAAGCGTGCCTGCGCAACAGCCATCATAAACTTGATGGGACAAATCGGCAACATCTGGAGTCCTTACTTCTTCCGCCCACAGGATGCGCCACATTATAACTTGGCTCTCATCTTGCTGATTGTCTTCTCGGCCATTAGCATTGTGTCTTGTTTTGCGATGAAGTGGACGTTGAGACGAGATAATAAGAAACTTATTGAGAAGTTTGCGGGTACGAATATGAAACCAACCCTGCACACTTTGTGATCTTTGACTGCGTCAGTTTTTTGATTGTGCAGAGGCTCGCCCTATCGCCTCCGTACCAGGTAGTGAGCAGTCTGATGTCTCGTCAAACGGATTTTTGTTTGAGAATATGGAATCAGCTCAGAGTCCTTTGCTCTCTACAATCATCGCTTACATGAAAAGATATACTAATCTACGCCATATTTCACATTTACCTAGGTAGCTGCCTGTCGCTAGTAGAATGCTACCGTCGTTGTTTCTCCAAGCAGTGTAAAACGTTATCGGTGATCGAACCCAACATTGAAGGTAGCAAATAGTCAGTCTCGTTGGTAATACCAGTCATGTCCCCAATAGTTTAGTCCAGTCAGGTTTGAGGATACTTGACTATCAGGGAGCAAGATTATGACAATACTAATACCAAAACGAATTTCCCATTACCGTTGACAAGGACATAGGAATCAGCGAAGCTCCAGACGCCAGACATGGTAGCGAAGTACTTTTGCATAATTAGCAGTCGATTCATGGGACTACGAATAACGTATAAGACATAGATGACGGTTTTCAACCAGGACGGCGGGTAGTGTAAGACTATGACAGAAGAACTCGTGGACCTTCCACGTGCTCCTGATCAATTTTCCAATATGTCCATTGCAACATGGTTATTTCCTTGAATGAGAGATAAAAAGCCATCGGATACTTGACCTTGCCGGTGGATACGGCTAAACGTTGTCACGGGTCAGATAGGTATCATTCCGGTACCCGAGCGGCCATAGATAGGGGGAAGGTGTTCAAGGCTGTCACGCTTAACGAGTTGCTCGCTAAGATGGCGCAGACGAGGTTGAGGAAAAGGAGGAGTAACAGGAGCGGATAGGCTGGGTTTAGGGAGATGCGGGATAATGCTCATTGATAGACAATTAGAGAGAATTCGCAGCCATTAGAACTAGAATCCCAAACGCATCACCGCTCACCATCCATGAGTTCAGGTCATTCATCTTATCCCCTCCATGCCCCCTCCTAAGCGCCATTAGATCTGCATATTTCAAATAACGCCTCCCATCCCTTGCCATCAGCATCTCGTCATACTTTTCTATCCACTCACCTTCCGTCGCCGCCTCCCAAAGATGCTTATGTGCAGGAAGCGGTAGAACGGAGAGCCCGACTTTAGTTTTGGTCCGTTGTTCAGGTTTGATGTCGAACAGTAGATACAGTATAAAGGCTACCATCACGGTCCTTCGCTTAGACTCCACCAACACCCACTCTTTCCATTCCGGACGGCGGCCTTCGATCTCAGCACTACAGACTAATCTACACTGTTCAGCTTGGATTGCAATTTCCTGGAAGAACCGTTAGCTCATTGATAAGTAAGTGGAGAAAATCGAAGTCTCACGGTCATGGCCCTAGTGAGATCGCGGTCGAATTCAGCGGAGAATGAGTCCTCGTCAAAGATCCTGAGAAGGATATACACCATGACTGCCTGAAGCATGGACAGCACGGTCCACTCATCTCCGCCCGCGTATTCGTTCATAAAGCGGTCCTTTTCCATGGTTATAGTGCGCCAGACGAAAGAGCTTGTTGCAGGAGTCTTGGTGGTGTAGAGTGAGACGATCGATTTACAAATCTCTAGTGTCGGTAGGAGAGGTGGAGTTCTGCAAGTCGGAGTTTGATCCGGGCTCGGGTCTGGAGATGGAAGCGACGTGCCGTGGATGAAGGGCGGCACGTTCTTCGTTGCAAGGGCCGTAGCGTACGATTTCAAGTTCTCCAAAATAAATGCGCGGCCGATTTGTGAACCCGCTGGGAGATATGCGTGAATGAAGGGACTTTTGGGCGAGGTTGGGGGCAGATAACGCTCCATGGGTCGAAGGACTAGGTAGGGGGTATGGAACATGCAGTCTGCAGGAGTTGAGAACGTCGCGTCAAGGGTTAAGCTTGGTGTTGGCCCAGGGACGCACCAGTTGATTGGAGATCCATTGATTGAATAGCCATTGGGCGAAATATTGATACCCATGTCAGAAACTTCCACAAATCCAGCATCCGGTTCCAAGAGAGCGAGGTCGTTCTGAGGCGTCAGATCGGCCACAGGAGCAAGCCAATGACTAGGAACATCCATATCTAAGCTTATTTGAGCGTCGTTGCCGTTGTCTGCATGGGAATTCCAAGAGATATTGTTTTGACTGCCCGGTTCTGGGATATCAACAAACGATGTACCATCGGGGCTTGGCTCATCAGGCGGAGCAAATGTAGGTTGTTGGGCTGAGGTCGCACTCTTCCTAGTCAATTCATAAAAACAATTAAGGCCCCTATTATCGCACCGACTACAATTCGGGAGTCCCGAGTCGCATTTTGCTTTGGCTTTCCGACAAGCTGCACATGATTTCCTCAAGACCGGGAGACTGTCCGCGCACTTCTTCCTACAGTACAGTACGTGCCGATTCCTCGAGGTTCCTAGCACGACAGTTGAGCGAATGGCTAATAGAGCAAAAGGAATCGGACCATACGTTTTGTGAACGGTTTGGAGCAGATCTTGCAGAGAAACGCCCCGGTATCATTGTCGGCATGCCAGCAGGAGGCTGTTCCACTGGTCCTAGGCTCTATATTCATGGACGCCTGCTGTGACCTTTGGATTTATGGCTGATAGGAGGGCGGAGCAGATGTCTCTTCTAGTTGCCGCGCTTTCATGCGGCCCGGAATATTTTAGAGAAGTTCGATGTAGCGATGTTGAGACGTGAAGTCAAGGAGGCTCTTGCCGTGAAGGATCCCTCGGGGCGGGGCTGTTTAGGTACCGTCCCTTAGCACCTTGTGCACGGTCCACCGTCGTGCACGATTATGACCATTTACAATATCTACGGTTTGAAGCTTTACAACAGCATACAACAAGAAAATATATTAAACATTATGGTGTAGTAGTAAATCGAACATAAGGAATCTAGTAAGCATATTTTTAGTTAGCGAAAACGTACGGGGAGGCGGATTGGGCAGCCTCGGCAGTTTGTGTGAATAACTTCCTCAATAACTTCCTCATAAGGCATAGGAGGGTTCTTTGTAGGTGATTGCTATGATTTTTAGTGCTTTTGCTTCCTGCGAGGCTTTGGAGTAGCTAGAACATCTTTTTGAAGCTATAAATCAGCGGCTTTGGCCAGTTTTTGCTCTACTCTGAGGCACTCTTTTTCTATAGCTTCTTATTACCATTGTTCTCACTATTGTTGGTGGATTTAAGCCTTTTCAACTCTTTTTTTCTCTTTAGCTGCCTTTGCGAGCCTTTATTGAAGCTTTATATTATCTTTACGGGCTTGATCCTGCGCAGCTTCCTTATCTTTTTGACGTAATAGATCCCGAGCACTCTAAATCTTTTGAGGGCTCCAAAAAATAGCACCTCCATCATTTTCTGAAAGCATATCTAATAATAATGGCTTCTTCTTGTTGGTACACTTTTAAATATTTATAATAGTTCTTTCAAGGCCCTTACAACATTCTTTAAGAAGAATAAGATGCATAGAAAACGCATACATAGTATTCTTGATCTTTTTTGCCTTTTTATCATAAGAATTGTTGATAATCTCCTCCATTACTGCTCTTATTGGGCGCCAGTCTTTTGCTTCAAAAATTGAAGCTGTAGACTTGCTAGATTAGGGCCTGTTATTTAGTTTTTTAATAAATTTGTGTATAATAATATCAAGATCAAAAGAGCTCAATCCAGTGCTTCAGAAGCTAGATTTGATATTACGCTCAGTAAAGGCCTTGCCCCAAGCCTTCCAAAAGAGGCCAAAAAAGTCACATTTCTGGAGACAGGTAAAGCCTTTGCTCTTATATATAAATTGATTAAGAGCTACACTGTAGTGGTAAGAAAGAGGCCCGAATAAAGCAATATCAAGAGACTGTAAAGTATGCATTACATGAGCCGGAAATTAAGCCAATAAGATTCAATTTTGATCATAATAGTCAAGAAATTTCATATTGATATAAGAGCTATGGCTATTGAGGATAAGAAGCCTCTATCCCTAGCTTGCTTTGTGCTTGGTCTCTTAATCAAATATAGATTTTAATCACTCCAAACCAAGCTTATTATTGGTCCAACCTATTTCTGAAGATACAAAGAAGCAGGCATGTTCTTTAGGATCAAAATCTTCAACCCATGAGCTTTGAATAAGGCCTGTTTTTATCATATAAATAAGACCTGGAGATAGTGCTGTCTTATTAGCACAAATGCAACTAATTGTTGTAATCCACTCTTGATTGCCATCTTAGAGATATTGCCTTTGCTTTCCTTGCTTATACGCGCTCCGAGAGAAGATTCTTTTGCGTTTTTTTGATACTCCAATCATGAAGCCTTTTTCGTCCATATTATATATCTGATCCGGCTGAAGGTTATATTTCTCGATTTTAGCACGTAGATTGGCAAAATATTTCTCATATCTTGATGCTAAATCAGCCTGTTGCCGGTCAATATCAAGACCAGTTGAAAATCAATATATGAGCTCATCTGAATGCTTCTTGAGCCAGCAGCTAGGCCAACTTTTACCAGGCTCAACCCCAGTAATATCCTTTACTAGATTTGCAAGAGTTTGCCGCATAGGAGGCAGGCCTCGCTCTGTAAGCTGATTAACCCATTTTACAAGCGTATTCGATTGCTCGTTGTTGAGTAATTGTTAATTGTTATATCCGGCTTCTTTTGAGCGCGTAACTCCGTTGAAACGCCTCGATAGCATTGAGCGATTAACACCATATTTTTCTGCAATTTTTGTAATATTGATATTTTCTTCTTGTTTCAAGGAGCGTAATTCTTCAAGTGCGAGATCAATTGGAGCCATATTGAGGTAGTTGACGCGCTTTCAAATATTGTCCATTTTCGCGTTTTTGAAGTATACCGTGCACGACGTTGGACCGTGCACAAGGTGCTAAGGGACGGTACTCCGCAACCGCAACCTTAACCTCAACCTCAACGTCTTCTTCTCTTCTCACAACTACTTCACAAACCTTCAAGACCTTCAGCTTTCTGGGCTCGACAGACCTGGTAATTGCCCGAATGGGTCATTCAGAATAGAACACGAGGGGCTCCGACGTGCCAGGCCTTCGTCGCGTCGAATGCCTCTATCTCCGTGTTAGCGTCTTGTCGATTTTCCGGGCTAGACAATATTTTCCGCTGCCACAACTGCGAGCAATGGAGTTTCGTTGCATCGTTCTTGTAAAAATCCGGGGATTTCTGTCGCTTTGAAATGCCTTCGCAAGTGTATAAGATGGCATGCAATTCTCCTTTCTCGTATTCCCCTCATCTCCACCGACACTCCCATTTCCCATTTCATCTCAACTCCTTTCAAAGGATTCTCAAGTCTCTTCTGAGCACCTCGGATTATAATGGCAGGAGATCTCATTCTGGTGAGATATCACGGGTTCATATTTTCAACAGCGACAATTACTTACATCTTATAGATTACCGGCGTTTCTGGCTTTGTCGGATTCAAGACTCTGATCCTAGCTCTTGAAGCAGGGTTCTCAGTACGTGCGGTCATCCGCAAGGCCGAACAGGCCACAAAACTTCAGTCTCACGCTCGAGTCGCACCCCATCTGGACAACTTAAAATGGGTTGTTATTCCCGATCTCGTAGACACCCACTCCTTCGATCTTCACCTCGCTGGTGTCACGGGAATTCTCCATATCGCCTCCCCTCAGCCCATCGAGGTATTACCTACCAATCACCGTAACTGATTGTCCCAAAGCTAATCCTTCTTAAGTCGGACGACTATGACCGCGACATTGTCAACCCATCCTTGAAAGTGACACTCTCCATCCTCAACGCCGCGCACCGCACTCCCTCCATCAAGCGTGTCGTCATCACCTCCTCCACCGTAACCCTGGTCTCCTTCGCCTGGATGTTTGGTCCCGCGCCTGCGTCCCCGGACCTCACACTGTTTACCGCAGCCGACATCAACTCCAACACTGCCGGTCCATACAGCTCGTCAATGGAAGCATACTTCGCATCCAAGACCCTATCCCGCATTGCCACAAAAAGATTCATGGAGGAGAAGAAGCCAGGATTTGAGTTCGTCAACTTGTTGCCAACAGTGGTGTTCGGGCCAGATGAACTGGCTACAAATGCCGCTGAGTTGATGACGGCCAGCAACTCTCTCATACTTGGTCCGCTCCTGTATGCCAATATGCCACAGATGGTGGGGGCTACAGTGCACGTTGATGATACGGCTAGGGCGCATATCGATGCGTTGAAGCCGAGTGTGCAAGGGAATAAGGAATATATTTTGAGCTCTGATGCACCGGATGGTGTCGATTGGGAAGAGGCGCAAAACTATGTTAGGAAGTCGTTTCCAGAGGCTGTGGAGAACGGAACATTGAAATTGGGGGCAAGCATGAGCGCGAGGACCTGGAGGTTGGATACCCGGGAGACGGAGAAAGAGTTTGGGTGGGAGTTCGTATCATTCAAGGAAACGTTGAAAGAGCTTGTGGGGCAATATCTGAAATTTGTACCGGCGGAAAAATGAGGTTGTCGCAGGGTTAGATTCAGCTAGATACCTTAAGTCATACTCTTGCAATCGTGTGCGGCCTTTAAACCACTGATCTGATGTATTAACAATTTCTGGAGTGTTCATTATGCTGTTGTGTCTAGCGTTCAGCGATTTCTTTAAAGCCCTAGATAAGTTATTAAACGCTTAAAAAGGGTTAAAACCAGATGCTACTTCTCCATCATCAGATCTCAAAGGGTTCTATAATATAGAAGAGTCGAGGGTTCTCATCTTTGAGCTGATAGAAAATCATCCTAGCACTAGACTCCGCGTGTGCTCCGTAGCCCTAATAAAGAACTAGTCAGTTGCCATAATCACACCAAAATCTGGCAACATCGAAAGTTTTCTTGATCTAATGTTAAACTTTTCTTCAACAGACCTGAGGACACGGTATCGTATATTGAACGTCTACTTTGAATTTAGAAACATCGATGCGGTGGATTATGTTTTCTGCAGCGATTCACACGCCATGATGTCACGAGTAGAAGAGTCAAAGATGGCTGGTTCCAGAAGACAGAAGGAATCTACGCCCGCTGGACTACGGCACAACGATGATGGAGAGCTGCACCCCGAATTCTAATATTGACTCCATTGGTTCTGTCCATAATCTTGTTCATTGTCTATTATCAAGACGTCGCGAAGCCTCTGGATCTTTTCGCAGGCAATGCTTCCCAGCCTGGATTACAGACAATACGGAGTTGAAACGAGATTTTGGGATATTTGTACACCCAGAAGATCATGTCTCACGAGAGCCGGATGTGCTACACTTCTCCTGGGACATCACCAAAGCCATCTGGGCATAATTGCTCCTGACGGTGTAGAGAAGAAAGTCAACTCATATATGAAAATCATCATGGAGCAATATTAATCGTGAGGTCATTCAAAGCTGTATAAAATCCATGCCGAGGAGGTTGGCGGCGGTTAGAAAGGAGAAGGGGTATACAGGTTATTAGGAGACCAAATTTTGGGCGGATATAAAGAATTAGCCAGTGATTAACTTCCTCAATTTTATTGGATACGGCGGTGTGGTGGGCGAAATATATAAAAACAAGTTACGTATAAATTTCGCTGATTTGGCGAACACTTTTTGTGGTGTTCTGTAGTTAGGGTTCCGACAGTGAATAGGCGCTAGGGTGCCCATAACAATAGGGCTTATAGGGGGGAGGCACCACTAACGGCGCCCAGCATTCTCCCGACAAATCAACACGCCAGGTCATGTGATCACGCGTCACATTCGGGCTGCTCTTATCAGCTTCCACCTGCGACAATAATCTTTCCTGCGACAACATCGGACGGCCATCACTCATTATCGGTTTCTCGCGTATTTGATATGTGGGTGCTCGAGTCAGATGGAGATCTGCTCGAAGGTATATCAGAGTTGACAGTCTATGCTTGAACAGTCGCTAATAAGGCCGGCAGGTAAACGTGTATGGCTGAAGCCGGGAAAGAAATATCTCTTCGGTCGCATCAAGTCAGAGGGAGGCAAGATCAACTTACGTATCTTTTTTGGGACAAAATTGTAGTAAACTGACTATCTTCTGCTAGTCCGTCATGTCATTCAACATCAGTCCATATCGAGAAAGCATTTGGTGATCGAGGTTGCGTCTGTACAACCCGGTGACGGAGTACGTTGGTTCATATGTACAAAATAGGCCGTCCAACTAATTACCGTCTAGTCGCACGTACAGAAAAAGTCGAAGCTTACAGTTACCGACCAAGGATCAAAATGCGGAACGACTGTCGATGGTGTTCAGATTAAAGGGTCTAGCTCAGTTCTGACGGAGGATGAACATGCGATCCAACTGGGAAAATATCCACAAGCACTTAAGTGAGACAAATAAAGCGCCAAATGGTTGTGCCTACGTCCTTGCTAACGCTTATGCGCTTTTCTTCAGAATAAAATGGCAACCTGTCGTACTCAGTTTCTCCTTTTCGACGAAAGAGCTCAGAGCGAAAGATCCACTCGGGCCTGTGCGAAACCGTCTCGAAGAACTCGATATCAAAACCATAATACCCTACGTCGAGAAAACCACGCATGTCGTACAAAACAAGCGGAATACTGCCAAGGGGTTGCAAGCTTTGATCAACGCCAAGTATATCGTTAGCGATTCGTACCTCGATGCGCTAGTTTACGCCGCTACACCGGGTGACCTGGAGACTACGGAATCTCTTTCACCACTAGAGGTTGATTTTGACGCCCATTGGCCTGATGCTAATCAACACCTTCCTCCGGCTGGCAAGGAACCGGTACAGAGACCAGCCGAAGCCTTTGCTCCAAATCCGGATCGAGTACGAGTCTTCGAAGGGTATACGTTCGTGTTTTGCGATGCTAGTCAATTTGAGAATCTATCCCAGCCAATCAATAATGGTCATGGTAAATCGTTGCTTTTCAACGTACAAAATGGAGAGACTACTGCAGAAGAGCTGTTTCAGTTCATACGGAGCGCCGGAGGAGAGAAGGGCATCGACAATCAACGGGATGGTGGAGGCGGAGTGGTACTGGTCAGATTCAGAGCTAAAGGCTTTGAAGATTGGTCCATAGAATTAGGTAATCAGGTTGCTTTGAGGATGGACCAGCGTGTCATTGAGCAAAGCGAGTTTCTCGATGCAATTCTCAATGTTGACGCCACATCACTATGTCGGCCTTTGCCTCGTGAGGAAGCGTCCAGCGTGCCCGAGCCCCCCAAAAGAGGAAATGCTCGACAACGTGTGGGGGACAATGCTCAAGCCCCAGAAGCCGATGCGTCACAAGGATTGACTACTCAACAGGAAGATACCACGATGATGGAACAGACGCAGTCGCAGACACAAAGCAAACGATCAGCTCGATCGCAAAGCCGGCCTTTTGTCAGTAGAATGAAGAATTTTGATGACGGTTTTGATATGGAAGCCGTGCCAGCTTACCACTCTGACCCCATCGAAGCTGCCGAGGAGACTTTCGAGCCTTTGCCGAACAATACCTCCAGACCGTCTCAGCAGCCATCTGTGTCGTCAATGAGAGTAGAAGAACAAGAGGACGAAGATGACATGGCTGGACTTCTTCCGGGAGCGAGGGCAATGAAGCGCCGAAGGGTGGAAAGCGGTTCTCGTTCATTCCCTGAGCGGGCAATAAAAGAAGAAGCACCAAAACCAAAACGGCAGAAAGTGGACGTAATCGCAGAAGCTCGTCGCCATCGTGAAGAAGAGGAGGCGGCCGCGCAAGAACGAAAGCACGAAGCTGAAATTACCTTTCAAGAGGCCATCGAAGGGATGACTGTTGAGGATATGAAGAAGCTTGTCATTGTCGAAGAATACGAGGTGCCCGTACGCAAAAAGGAATCCGTGACGGTTGAGAAGACTGATCGGTGGAATGAACGTTGGGATGGGCGCAAGAATTTCAAGAAATTTCGTCGAAAGGGCGATCCCTCCGTCGCTAGGTCTCGCATTCAAGCGGTCATTGTACCCTTAGATGAAGTCAAGCGTAAGGAGTACGGCGTCGGCGATCACTATTGGGAGAGTAACGAGCGAGAAGACAGCCCAGAACCAATTTTCAGTCGCACGAGTCAGCAACAGACGACCCAAAAATCTTCGAGCCGCAGTGCAAGTCAAATTTCTATGGCTATATCAGAAGAACCAGCCACTGCGTCGTCAGTCAACCGTGGACGCTCCGAAGTCTCTCGTATTTCAGCAACGCCGATATCACAACCAAGTCAACGTGCCGGTCAAAAGAGGACGAGAGAGACCCGACCTAAGAGCGCCGACGATGAAGGTCAAAGTGATGATGATGAGCTTCGATTCAGATTCCGTAGAAGGCGGAAATAGAACCACTCTTCTTCTCACCGGTTTGAGAAGCTACAAAGTACTTATCAGAACTATGTATTGTACATTAACTACTATAAATAAGCAATCAGCCGGCCGGGGCTGGGCGGGCGCCAAGTGAAACCGTTGCCCTTTTGGGTCTCCACCTTCAAAATTAGACTAATTAATATTCCTTCCCGACTTCATCCTGTCCGTCGTATGTTCTTATCAAGGCACATCACCGACTCTACTTTCCGTTGTCTCATCTCTTCCGTTTTCCGACAATATTACTCATTCCTCCTCCTTGTGCCTGGATCTTGTCACGGGTTCAATCCATATTGGTTTGCAGTACGTTAGCCGGTCTCGATTCCGTCACTTCGATCCGTCCTATCGACCTGAACCCAGGGATCCTTCCCACCATTTATTATCGTTTTCTACGCCTTTTACGCCAGGTTCCTGTGAATACAGAGTCAGTTCAAACGCTCGACGCGATTGACAGGTCTGCCAAAACAAAGTTTACCCACCAGCAGCCCAACCGACAGGGCCACGCTAGGTGGGTTGAGAGTCTACGTCAAGTCGAGTCGATCGCGATAAGGACGTCACTCTCATCAAATTGGGCTTGACTTCTCGACGACAGGACAGAAGCAGAAACTCAATCATCTACGATTAACCATCCACCCCGCCATCGTCATTCATCCACCATGATTTCTACCGTCCCTCCGCCGCGTCCAGTCTCCGTGAACTCGCCGATACTACCCTTATCATCCCCCGTGCATTATCATAAATCGACGAGCATACCCACAAAAGACGCGTACCAGAATGATGACGATGCTGTCAGTTCAACATACTCCCTCACAGTGTCACTCGACCGCCTCCCTAGCATGGATATTGAAATGAAAGATTCGGATGACTCAGTCATATTTTCAATTCACTCCAGTCAATCAGAGATACAATTCAACGATTTGCCGTTCGACATCCACGAAGCTATTATAGATCACCTGTTTGGCGAGCGGACCTCTGGATCAGGCAGTATTGTCCCAGGCCAGCCGGACGCCCGGAGTTGGATCAGGGCTCTTCGACATCCCCGACGGAAGGATCTTTCTAATCTTGCTCTGATCTCTCCGATATGGCGAGATCTCGTACAGGAACGGATATACAGACACAGTAAGTTCTTTTTGAAGTCTTCCTTTTTTTTGAAATTGGCCCGTCTAACCCGTTCCTAGTCAAGGTCAAAGGGACGACAGACGGCCTTGCCGAATGCAAAGATTGGTTTCGAAACCATCCTCACCTCGTACGCCACGTCCGACATATCGAATTCTGGATACCAGTATGGGGAAATAGGGCCCACAAAAACATGGCGCCACACTTGCGCGAAATACCGCCGATTCGACGATATCTGAACGAGGAAGCGGGGCTGTTTGGACACAACAATGGTTTTTTGCAACAACAGATTGTTGCGCCAGACTGGGATTTGTCAGATAACAGAAATCGTAGCCCAAACAACTTCGCATTCCATGTAGCCAGCCATAATGCAAGTTTGGAGGAGATCTTCCGACACGTCAAAGACTTCTTCCCTGAAACGCGGATATTGACTCTGGAAGCCGGACACTGCAAAAAGCCCCCTTTGGTCAAGCACTTTGCAAATGACCCATCAGGTTTATCAGGGGACTACCACCTCGAACAGCTTCCGAATATACGGACACTGTTTATGCGTGGGGCTTGGAATATTATGCGCGATTACCAACACTGGACGACAATATCGGAAGCTCTTCCTTCATTACGAGAGTGGCATTGTGCATATTCCAAACCCAAGATCGAAGCCTATCACACCATTTGCGGCGCTCTGTCGACTCTATCTTCGAACTTGATACATCTGGACATTAGTTTAGAAGGATTCCATAGCAAGGACCAGTCACACTGGCTGGGCGGGAAGATCGGCCACCATCATATGTGTCGAATGCTAGGCCGGCTTGTACCTCAACTAGAGCATTTATCCTTGACTGGCTATATTTGTGCAGACCTCTTCAACACCGCAAGGGCAGTTACCCGTGACCACCCACAAGATGCGCGACTTCGATCAGTGGATCTTGTTGTCAAGACGTGCTGCAAGGACGACAAGAATGAATTGCTATCCCCGCTGTTGGATGAGCCGCCAGGTGTTACCAATATGAGATTCATTGACTCATTTGAGAAACTAGCGCTGAGCTCAATCCGCTGTTTGGACACGTATCTCGACCTTTCCTACATCCGCATCCGCTTCATCGATCTCGATTCTCAATGCGCTGTCTTGAATCCTTATTTCCACCTGGCCGATAACAAATGTACAGGAATATGGAGCCATGAAATTGTCGAGACGCTTTCTCGAGTGCGACCCACAGCGCACTTTGTCGAACTAGCAGACGGTATTTTCACTCAGTATGGCCCAAATAACGTCATCATTGGAGCCGTATACCCTCGTACCAGACCGCCGAGCATCAATATCAACACCTACAGGATCCTATCCGATGCGGCTAAATCATGAAGCAGGCAACAAACACGCCATTCCTTCATCTTTCTGCAGCCCATCATCTCACGAATCTGTCCGACTTCACGATCTTTTCTTTCTTTCCTTCTGCCTTTTTTCTGCCAAAATCTGTTTGTCTATTTTCTCGCATCAATACCCATTTGTTTGTATGCTCGGAGCGTGTTTGCCGCCATGGATTCTGTACTGCTGTTTGCATATGCTATTTTTCTCATTTCAATATACGAACTTCTCTTCGGTTTACTTCCTATTAGCATAATGTAGACACATGTGGGTGCCATCTATGTTGATAATCTGGTATTTCATTTCTGAGATATGGAGGTCCAAAATGAATAAAAGTTTCAATATATACATATTATACAAGTGCCACTCCTTCACCCAACGACCTCCAAGGAACACACTTCCCATGCTCATAATATCATTCACGAAGAGAGACTTATTTATTCTTCTGTACTATACCCCTAACATCCTTCTCTTTTCCTGGCCATTTTCCGACATCAGAAACAATGACACCCAAGATCCAACAATTGACGATAAAGAATCCCAAGCTGGCAAGCCACAGTCCTGGAAGGAAGGTTGAGAGGCCTATGAACTCAAGTTGGAAGCCTTGGTGGAGCCAGAATGCCTATATCATTATCAATAAGATGATAAAAACATAGAGGAGTAGTGGGTTAGCGTACCTGAGAGACTATCCACATGATCAATGCCCCGATACCGAGGACGGGATTGCTAATAAACGATGATGAGGGGAGATAGAGTGGTAGGAAGACGAGATACCACAGAAAGTACTGCCCAGTTCTTAGTCGGTAACGCGTGGGAAAACAAGCGGACCGGAATAACTGACCTGACTCGTACAAACTTTATTAAAAGTAACAAATGCAAACGTTTGAGCAAGCATAGCTCCCGGTAACGACTTCTTCGCGAGCGCTAGTGGGATAGCGAACGCGGAGAGGAAAAGCTGCGGCAAGAATGCGACGGACTCGAATTTGATTCCTTGGTTTGCAGCGTCGGTGGCATCTGTGGCTGCTGATAGGTAGAGTAAGGTGTTGTAAGGAGAGAAGTTGTGTCGATGGTCGATTCTGGTGAGGTGATGGAAGTAGGTGTGTTGGAGGAATGGGTGGCCGTAGAGGGAATACATCCACAGGTTTAGGCCGATGAATGTGAGTAGCGAGATGATGGTCACCCTGATACGATCGAAGGTGATGAAATTGAGTAATCTGTTCAACAGGCTTGTTGTCGGTGCAGTCGTAGCCGACAGAAACCAGATAATACTCGGCGCATAAATGAACGGATAGATCTTGAAATGCACACCCAAACCCAAGAGGAAGCTCGCAAACACGATATGTCGATTAAGCACAGCCCACAAAAGCGCGATAACCATAACACCCAACAACCCCTCCGAACTTCCACGCGTACTAATAGTCGCAACCATAGGATTCAACAGCCAAATACTAGCATACCTCAACCTTGATTTCTCACTCATCACCGGAAACTCCGTTCGAAGCACAAGTAACAAAAGCCACCCGGTCACCAAATCCGCAATCGCGAACAGGACTTTCCCAAAGGAGAACCAGAGCCAATTCGGTTCCCATGTCGTCGGGATCAGGAACCATGCTAAAAGGGGCGTGTAGCGATAGGTGTCCCGCAGATAGGGGGATTGACCCTCGGCCATGAAGTGCGATGCATCGGTGAAGACCATGTAGTCGATGTCGGTGTATTTCATGGCTGAGTGGTTGTCTTGATAGAGACCGTAAAAGAGTAGGCCGACTCGCATGAGAGCGGCCAGGGAGAAGATGATGGCGGGTGAAGAGAAGAGTGACCGCATGATGGTGGATTGATTGCCCGCTTCATCTATTTGTATTTTTGTATAGGATAGCTGGGTCGGCTTAGATGGATGGATGCTATATCACTGAGGCAATTGATCTATCATCGTGTGCATTTATCCATCCTTGCACATCCTCAAGTTCTGAAGTTGATGTTTTGGTGTTCTTCAAAGCCGAGAGAGCGATCGACACACACTGGACTAGTTTAGGATTAGCTGCCAACTATGCTCTATCAGGTTTAGTGCATTGGCTCGCCGTTGCCTCAGGCACCAAGGCTACCAACCGTCAAGAAGCCCTAACAAGTGCATATTATTTTATCCTAGTGTTGTAAGGTTTTCGCCGAGCTCTTCACAATGAAGACAGTCATTGCAGATTGATTAATTGCCAGATGCATGAATGAAAATAAATACAGTCTTGGGCAGCCACCATGACGCCTTTACGTTGTCTGCTCGTATGCATGTGAGTTGATGACCCAGATATCAAGATAACAGTGGCTGTTAACTCTAAGTTGGCGATTTACTAGTAAGTTCGCATCTCGATGAAGGTACACGTGTGTTTGGTGTGGTAGCCGTTACATGGCCCATACCTAGGTATCATTACTAGTATCGCCATAGCGTTAACTTCGCATCCCGGTCAAGTACATGTACATGATTTCGCATACCTTCTCCCACGCGAAAGTGATCTACACTCTTGTAAATTATTTCAAGCAACTATCTAATCTCTACGTACTATCACTACGTAAGCAGACCATTACGTAGGGTATAGTTTGTCTCATGAACCGTTACGACTGACTCATACGTCTATCCACGCGGCCTCTCCCCACTTGGAATTTCAGTACGCGTTCTCGGTCTTCCGAGTAGGTCTCTAAATTTCAAGATTGATAAGAAATCATCCACTTAACCTCCTGTCTCTTAATTGGGTTCGTGGTCTATTGAGGAAGGAGGTCACACTTCAGGACGTATGTAGTGAATGTGGTAAAATTCCTATCTGTATGAGATTTTACCCATATAGTATTTCCGTTCATCTTGAAATCCTTGGCTACCTTATTTCTCCAGGATTCTCATATTCTCATACAGAGTAATTGCTGAGAATGTATTCAAGATGTCCATCTTATCGCGTCTATTATCAATGTCATTGCTCTTGGCATGCATCAATGCCGATGTCGAAACCTACTATCAGTCCGAGAAATTCGAAAACGGCAACATTGGCCCCTGGCCTTCTCAACACTTTAGATCGAGTGATATCAGAGCACCCATACTAAACTTTGTCCGTTATGGACAAGCATGTCGGGATGGGCTTCACACCTTTATCGCACCGCGCGGAAGCGACGTTTATGCACCAGGTCCTATGATTTTGGATCAAGATGGGCATCTTGTCTGGTTCAAGCCTATGGGGCAGACGTACAATATGAATGTACAAACTTATAAAGGCCAGAATTATCTCACTTTTTGGTCTGGAGATGACTCAATTGTGGGACACGGCGAGGGTACTTATTATATGGTGAGTAGAACAGGGAAGAAATAAACTCTCCACAAGGGACATAGCGTTAACTCGAAGAATAGCTCAATAAGACCTACCAAACACAATATCAATTCACCGGCGCGAATGGACTACGCGGGGATCTCCACGAATTCCATATCACCCTAGACGACACCGCTGTCTATACGGTCTACGACAAAGTACCCGCTGATCTAACATCTGTAGGCGGACCACAACAAGGATGGCTCTGGGACGGCACGTTTCAAGAACTCGATATTGAGACAGGGGAACTACTATTCCAATGGCGGGCTTCAGAACATTTTGGTTTCGAAGAGGCTTATCGAACCCGAGAAGGTCATGGAGGCTCTTATGATGATCCCTGGGATTTCTTTCACATCAATAGTATCGACAAAGATGATAAGGGAAACTTTCTCATCTCTAGCCGCTATTATCACTCGCTCACATACATTGACGGCCGCACCGGCGAGATTATATGGAAGCTAGGTGGGAAGGATAATAGGTTCGAAGACCTATCTGATGGTGCTGCCACCAACATAAGCTGGCAGCATCATGCCCGCTTCAGGGAAGGAGGAAAGAGTATTACCATATTTGATAATTCCTCCCGTGGCCAAGGAGCCCCTATTCATACCAGCCGTGGTCTGTGGATCGATGTCAATCAGGTCAATATGACAGCCAAGGCCCGGCAACAGTTTTGGAACCCTACCCCTATTAGCAGTCAATCTCAAGGATCGGTGCAGCTACTTGAAAACGGCAATGTCTTGGTCGGTTATGGATACAATAGTGTATGGACTGAGTTCAACCAAAAGGGTGAGCCGCTCTGCGAGGTCCACATGGGGCCCGAAAAATGGTTTGGCCAGGGTCAAATTGAGTCCTATCGAGTTTACAAGCATCGTTGGGTTGGCAAACCTACATCGATTCCTGTATGGTTGGTTCCAGACACAAAGCAGAACATTGGTTACGTGAGTTGGAATGGGGCCACAGAAGTCAAGACGTGGATGGTAGAAGGGTCATATGCAAAGGATCCAGAACACACTGCCGGCGCATTTGGCTTTGTCACCGCTACGCCAAAGACGGGCTTCGAGACTGCTATTTTTATCCCTGACAACAACACATATCCGCAACTGCGAGTCGTCGGTCTGAATGAAAAGGGAAGACGACTTGGTGCATCTCAATTTGTCTTGGTTGATCCCGATTTCGACCCTAATCTGTATGAGACCAGCAGTAAAAATCATCTTCCAGGATTCGTGTTTTTTATCATCGGATTCTTGACTTGCGCCATCTTCATGTTTTGTGGTTGGGCACATAGGCTTCTCAATTTCCAGGGACAGAAATGGGAATCGCTCAACCCAGAAAATGGTCGTTCGTGGAATAAACTCAGATTTGGTCTTTTCAAACGAAGTAAGAAAGACCTTGACGACGTAGAAGATACGTTGAGCGAGAGAGACGAACTGCTTGTCGCGCATGCGGATGATTTTGAATTGCCAAAAATGGAAGATGATGAAGTTGGGGAAGAAATTCATTTATCCAACACCACTGAGAGGCCAGTCACTTTTGAATAATACTTACCTACCCGAATTTGAATGCATTTGTACCAAACAAGCCATGATAAACATTTTGCTTAAGGAACAAGGATTGAACGTCTTCAATGGCAGTCTTAAAAATCCCTTAGATAATTTCCAAGTATGTAATTGCTGAACTTTTCAATGTTCAATATATCCATATATATGCTAGGAAAAACAAAATATCTTGCAAGGGCTTACCTAGCTTGAAATTGGAATATGAAGAAAATAAGAAAAGGCAGCCAAAATAAAGCAAACTCGCCTGGCGCCGATAATTGTACACTGACGACGCACCACAACCTTGAATATTGAAAGAAAGATGTAGCTATGTACCTAGGTATATCACTCTTGGCATCAATCACAGATGCCGTTGAAGAATGACATTGCCACCAACCCCGTCGCCAGAATAGACCCACTATAAACCACCGCTTTCAAAGCAGCATTCAGCATTTGCTTTCTGTTGCGAGTGCTGCACCGTTTTTGGAAGTCGTTGATATCGTTGACCCGAGGGAAAGGATCTTCAGGGAGTTCGTCACCGAGGAATTTGCATAATGGACCCCAGCCGTCACTGACCCTATATTCGAGCAGGTTTTCAGGAGGTACGAGGCTGCGAACTTCTTGGAGATGGTCTAGATAGACTTGTTTTCCTTCATTGAGAAAGTCACCGCGGAAGAATGTGTCGAAGAATTTGTTTAGCATGGGGTAGTACATTCCTGCTGCCCAGCTGACTTTGGATGCAAGGAAGTGTTCGGGGTCTCTGACTCGCCAGTAGACTGTTCTCTTGACTGATCTAAATAATCATAGAAGTGTTAGACTCCATCTTTTGATCCATATTTAAAAGAAGGATATGCAAAACGTACTCATACCACGAATCGACATCGCGAGTGTTGAGGATGACTTTTGCGTTTGGATAAGCTTCAACCAATTCTTTTGCAAAAGCACAAGCCGGCCAGTCACAGACAGCCTTAATTTGAGAGTTAGTGAGTCAGGTTTCAAAACGACCATTTCCTGTCGATGTCGCTACTGTCGTACCTGACAATCACCTAATAACTGGTCCCATTCTGCGCGACCAAATTTTCCCACTCCGTCGTACTTCGCGCAAAGAGCGTCGTGCCACATTAAACAGTCTGGCGGATTCTCAACACTGGCCGACATCATATGGTACGTTTTGTTATACCCGAGTCTTTGGAGTGCGGCCCGAATTGCTGCATGCAGTAATTTAGTGACAATTGTGGTAAAAGACTGTAAAATCAGACATACATGCAGTTCCTGTTCTGCCAACACCAAGTACCAACACTTTCATTGGTACTGTGCGGTGGCATTGTCGTCGATCAATGCATGTATCACTCGTGAAGATATCGGTCCATGGCTTGGCCGTGAGGCTAGAAGAATGACCGAGGGACATTGTTGCTGATGTGATGCTTAAAAGATAGAGGTTGGAGTATGATGCTATGTGTCGAGCTTATGGTGCGATATATCCAGGATACAACGGTGAAAATAAGTACGTGCTACAGGATCCAGAAATAAGACACTCTGGGGAACAGGGACTGCAGAAAATTACCACCAAGCGAAGATAAAACTATATTATTGTACGGCACGTTACTAGCACAAAAATTAGCTATCAGATACCTGGTTCGCTTCTTAGAAGACGTCCCTGTCCCTCTAGAACAGGGTGGGTCGTCCCGGAGAATTAGATGCAGTCAATTCCCCTGCGTTACAGAGATGGATCCGACGAAAGAACTCGAAAACAAGTATAGCTGACGTATACAGATAGTGTACTAACTCTTGGCTTAATGGTCCGGCCATACGCGCTTTTGTCCTCCTGCTGGAAACCCTTGGGATATCTGGTCATAACAAACATATAAACCCCGGAAAATGGTGATTCCTCGGTTTGATACTGTAGCGTCTACAGTCGCAAGTACAACTCCAAATGGAATAGCCGTCACTCAACTTTATCCAAGACTTACCGCTTTTGGTAACTAAGCCACAATCGCTGCGCCATCCTGCATCGAGTCGACGATCCTTATTTGGCAGAATGGGGAAAGAGTTTGAAAGACGTTACGTGGTTTTGTGCTTGGCAATATGCAGATGAGGGTAAGATTCGGGCCGTTACGAGTCCCAAGGCTACTCCCGCACACGAAGACAGGCATTTAGGACCAAGCAATTGCGATGCTTAAACAAGGAACGATGGCCTTCATATAAACAGACAATGGAGAGCATATTTCTAATGCCGTAGGACTTATAGAATGCTTTCAAAACCTGATATGAACATTTAATGACATCCCTATATCCATCTTGTTCGTCTTATCAATCAATCACAATGGGGTTCATCACCCGAAGTCCGGATACGTAGTCGTATTCTCCGTAATCGTATTGAAGAGTGGGTCCTAGGGTTACGTAGACCCACACCGGGTCTATCCCGACGCGTGGCAAAAGAAATAAGCGGTACCCGTAAAGCAGTGATTGGTTTCTACCCATAAGTGGCGCGCGGCTAGCGTCAGATTCCGGGGAGATTGCGCAGAGATCCCCACTTGATAACCATTCTTCCTATTCCCGTGTAGAAGTACGAGTGTGTGGTTCGCTCCTGTCCACGCGTCAATATAGCAAGTCAATCAATTATGGCAATCCATTGGACAAACTATATGCTTTGCAAAACATTGAGGCGGGACAATTCCTTGGCATAACGCCAGCATACATACAATACTTCGACTACTCCTTGATTCCTCACTTAGTACGTACGATAGTTACGTCCATAGCTTTATCATGATCCACAATTCTGATTATGGCGTACTCTAATCAAGCCAAAAATTCACGAGTCATGTTTCATCCTCGGACATGATCTCGTTACAAAAATTTCAGAAGCGTACCAGGACACGAGTGCAGATACAATTGTTGATGCAGTCAGCGGTCCGTGGGTCAGACATTGCGTAAGATAAAGTTTCTGTGCTTATAACGGGGTTGCACGCGTGCTATGTTGCCCTCTTCGACCTTCTTGATTGCGCTCAAGATTCCTGACTAAGAATGTAGGTAATAAAGGTAAAATAAAAGTGCCCAGTGCCAAGGGTGGGTTAGTACATTAGCTTTTTAATACCCTAACTCTATCGTGCACGTACTTCAGCCAGGGTAGTGGAAAGATTGCTGTAAAATTTCCCCAAATTGTCTAGCGTATATGTACTTCATTGAAGTTGATTCAATCGCCAATGCATTCATTACTTCCTATGAATATGGGTTCATCTCTCGTGCTCTAAGATATTTGCAATTTTCAATAATTAATCTACAATTGCCAACCCTTGCCAAAATTCATAGTGAATCTCTTCCATTATTGAACGTCTGCCCACTACCACAACTTTTACAAGTATATCGGCATAGCGAAAGATAATCAGGGCTATTGACACCAGTGCCGTATTCAATAGGCGGAGATGGCTGAACTCGACGAACACGACGAAAACGCTTCGTGGACAACGGAAACTACCACGTATGATTCGGTGAATATCTTCATCACAAATATGTACCTGCTAATACAATAAATTCTAGCTATAATGCTCCATTACAGTCAGTAGAGAACAATGGCAATAAATGGAAAAATTACGGGAATCAACAGGACTATGATGATGGTGCTCAACAACCGCAGCCAGTCCAGAGGCCAGCACCGGTAACATGGATGTCCCTTCCACACAAAGGTCAACTCGCGCTGCTGGGCCTTTGTCGAGTATTCGACTTTCTACAAATATCGTCTCTCCAAGCCTACATGTTCTTTCAACTCAAGTCCTTTGACGAGTCACTAACCGACTCTGAAATATCAACACAAGCCGGAATTTTACAAGGCGCATTTACCGCTGCACAGTTCGCCACCGCTGTCGCCTGGGGTCAAGTCGCAGATGCGCAATGGGGCGGTCGAAAATTCGTACTTTTGGTGGGATTGCTGGGGACGTCCATTTCGTGCTTGGGTGTCGCTTTTTCAACTTCGTTCGGTCAAGCTGTGTTTTGGCGGTTCTTCGGAGGAGCGATCAACGGGACGGTGGGCATTATTCGAACCATGATCTCAGAGAACGTCAAGGAGAAGAAGTACCATTCGCGAGCTTTTTTGATATTGCCTATTGGCTTCAACATTGCTGCTCTTTTCGGACCAGGTGAGTCGTCAAAATCTAACCAACCAGTTTTTGTCTTTCTGCCATGTCGCATAAACTGACAATTGGATGTACAGTCATGGGTGGTTGGCTTTCAAACCCCGTTGAGACATATCCTAATATATTTGGAGGCCCTTCGGCAGCTAGATGGCTGGTAAAATATCCATACTCCTTGCCCATGGTAGCAAATTTCTTTTTCATGGTGTTCTGCGCCACGCTGGTAGCCATTGGGCTAGAAGAGGTATGCCTTCGCTGAATGCGTTGATTACCCTATGCTAACGGGGGCGTACTATCACAGACTCTGAAATCTTGCAAGAACAAACCCGGACTTAAACTATACATTCTCACACTTTTACAGCGTCAAGGGTTTACAACCGCACCCTCCTCAGGCCAGCAATATACCAGCATACCTATACACA
Organism: Talaromyces verruculosus; assembly: GCA_038993655.1. Taxonomy (NCBI): domain Eukaryota; kingdom Fungi; phylum Ascomycota; class Eurotiomycetes; order Eurotiales; family Trichocomaceae; genus Talaromyces; species Talaromyces verruculosus. The sequence goes on along the minus strand of JBBVQN010000034.1, from coordinate 200,434 downwards.
ACCCAGATGACGAGGAAGGACCTCTACTAAATCAACAGGGAGATGAAGAAAATGCAAATTTGGCGGAGTCCTCTTTAGGAGAAAAGCCTCTCCAGGTTCTACCATTTAGAAGAATATGGACTAAAAATGTCCTGTGTACCTTGTGTGCGCAAGCTTTCTTTGATTTTCAGATGGGGTAAGTTCGACTACAGCATCATATTCCATATATTTCATTGCGCCGAGGAACGTTACTGAACAATACATCTTAGTGCATTCAACAACCTATGGCTGCTCTTCCTCTCGACGCCTCGTTACGAATCGAACGACCCATCTAGTCCTGAACGACATTTGCCATTCATCTTCACTGGAGGCTTAGGAATGTCTCCCCAAACGGTCGGGCTCGCTACATCCATCCTAGGCGTAATAGGCATGATCATTCAGTTTACCATCTATCCCAAAATTCAAGGTCGACTCGGCACAGCGAAAAGTTATCAATACTTCCTCACCATATTCCCAGCTGCTTATGCCCTGGCACCTTACATATCAATAATATCCTCGTCCTACGCAAGCCAAGCTCAATACAACGGCTTCTGGGTCTGGGTATTTATTATCGTCACCCTCTTCTTGCAGGTTACAGCTCGCACCTTTACGCTACCTGCTTCGATTATTTTGCTCAACAACTGCTGTCCGCATCCGTCTGTTTTGGGGACTGTTCACGGTATTGGGCAGGCAACATCATCTGCTTTCCGGACAGTTGGGCCTATCGTTTCGGGCTGGTGGTACGGATACGGTCTTGATATAGGCGTCATTGGATTTTCGTGGTGGCTTGTTGCTCTCGTTTCGGTTCTAGGTGCGGTTGCGGCTATATTCGTTTATGAGGGCTCGGGACATGAGATTTTTCTTCCAGGTGAAGAAGATGTCGAGCTAGAGCAGCACTAACATATATACTGAGTAAAAAAAGCGTCAAATAGTGGAAATGTCTTATTTGAGAATGTCGGGCTTTGATCTTCGAACCCTAGTTTGATTTTTGGTCGAGAAACAGGGTGAGCTAGCTATCGTGCAATCCGCAAGATTCTAGCTTGCAGGGGGTTTGCACGGATACCTATGTGATAATCAAGGGGCAAGCATTAGTAAACAACGAGCAAGCATCCGACACAGTTATAGACTCCTTGTCTTTTTAACATAAAGTCTCGTGCCCAGGTCCCAAGCATCACATACTTTGGAGGCTATACGTGGCGTATTGCCTTGTCCATCTAGACCAGGTCAAGGGAACCGCTAATGGGAAATGGAATCCGGGCTTACCCCAAGCCTTTATCTAGCCGCAAATGTCAATAACCTTCGATCGGTGATGTAATTGGAGTTCAAATCCCGGCTACTTTTACAATTCGGGTGATCATAAATGGTAGAGCTTGGAGATACAGGCGCAGGCTTCAGATGATCCAGATTTCGGTGTGTAGTATTGTGATATTCGCAAGTGCAACATTGAGAAAGAGGGCACTTTTATCTTAAGCCGGTGTATGAGTTTTATATCCATACCGGGACTGGGCAGGGGACTTTTGCAATCTTGAGAAATTCAACAAGGTCGGTTCCACAGTAGCCGTGTTTATATTTAGAAGTCTAGACACTGCAAGGCTCATGTGACTGAGGCACAGATCCATGGATAACATGCATGGATATATCGACATCTAGAACCTGTGTCATTATATCGGTGACCGAAGTCGCAATTTAGCTTCATACAAAAGAATCCCAACATTCAAATGTTGGAAGTCTTGAATTTTATGATAGCTGAAGTCATGACATAGCTGGAGTAGAAAGCACGCTTCTGAATGAAAGAAGTCTAACATATGTAACCATCAATGTCTGCAAAATCGACAGCTACGTAGGTACTGGTCTGTTGCCATGCTTCCTTATCCTTGATCTGTTTATTCCAAAGCATCAATTGTGTGTTGCCTCTCTATATAGATTACATATATACGTATCAAAGCTACCACGCTCGCTTATTGGCAGAATTTATAGGCTTCAATATGTTCATTCACCCGCATAGAGACAGGAGAAGCGGTCAGACTACGGTCTAGATGCTCAAGTTGACTAAACTCGGATTTTAACGAGGCGTAGTGATCCTCTTTAGGGTTTAATCGGAATTCACCAGTTGACAGTAACGCATGTAGACGGATGTAGTAATACCATAGACTTTGTAGGGTTCTTGAGGCTTGATCAGATCCACACAACCTCGTCTACAAACCGGAAATTAAGCGATGCATTCATCATGCCAACGACTTATGCAAGAATTGAGAGATGATTCATCGGTCATTCTAGGGTTATGTCATTGATCTGTTTTCGTGAAGAGAATGAGTAACATGGCGCTAGGAACGTGGCTCCTGGATTATGACAGGGGTGATCCAGGTCGAGCTGACTCAAGTACCTAAGCCCTAATCAAAATTATAGATCGTGATCAACCAACGGTCGAGATCCTTGGAAGCGTTCGCGGATCATCCTTGATCCACCGTTTCATCATCGAAAACGATCCCATATTTCTTTTTTCCCTATCGTTGAAAAAGAAATTATCGGCATGTCTGAGACTCTGAGTCTCAGAGTTTTTGCCTAATTCTCGCCTTATCTCGGTGTTGGGTCGGCAAAGGGGTCAAAATAAGCAGCTGCATTCCATTGGTCTGGATATCTGACATCCGTTGTGGGGCCTGCCGAACTTTATGCACGTTAGCCTTTCGGGGCCGAAGCGGATGATGTAACGACGTTATTTCTAGAAAAATCTTCTTTAGCTATTTTCTTTAGACGATATCATGGATGAACAAACACCCAGTACCAAATTCGATTCATCAGAAAAGACCAATTTTCGGAGAAATGACGGGTTATGAAAATAATCCAGATCTTCGTATTGATCGGGAAAATTTTTCAATGACGAAACTACCTAGTTTTTCGGCTTTGAGTAAAAAGCATCTCCTGATGCTGGGGCCCCGGCTGATTTTCGCGAGTTTTTCGGGGCTAGCCTGAGCTTCCTATTGGTGGAGCCCGGGGCCTCGGCCTATAAGCGTGGGTATAGAGGCTTCCATGTGTTGTTTTCCAAAGTAAATAATATATCCATACCCAAGAAATCGAGACTGATCTCTTCGAATTGAAAGGAAGTTTTTGTCGAAGAGTGTAGAGGCAAAACCAGGGTCTGCGGAAGTGTCAATTGGGCTGGGGCTGATCGAGATCATCGCGTGAGTTTTTTTTTTTTTTTTCTTTCCTTTTTTGGAGCTATAGCTCCTATTCTCTCTCTTTTTTTTATGTGTCTTCGATATGACTGGTCGTGTGCGCGTTTTTCTTCTCGGTTGTTGCTCCCGATGCCCACAGATGCATCTCGATCACGTCCATGATTTAAAATGGATTTTTCGATACTTTTCCGACTATATATATGGCTTTGATCTCGGCAGCTCAAGCACCATTGACCTTTTACAGCCTTATGACCACGGGAGCTAACTGATCTACTCTCGAAAGAAAAACTTTTGTCTTTACTGATACAATGCTACGAGATATCATTATAATCGGCTCCGGCCTTTCCGGCCTCTCTGCAGCTCTCGCCTTCTCTCATTATCTTACACCACTCATACCAGACCTACGAATCACCATATTTGAGCTTCATCCCGTACCGTCAACATCCGGAGGTGCCCTCAGTCTTTCGCCCGTTGCACTCAGACATTTCGATCACTTGGGCATCTTAGATGAGTTAGAAGAATATGGCCCAGAGTCGGGCGTCGACGTCGATGCAGTTGAAATTTTTTCCTCGCGGACGGGAAAACAGATTTCCTACCTGGACTTTAGCGGGAAACACGGACTGGGATATGGTGATGCAGAAACCGGTAGAAGATACAAAGCCCGTCGAGTCATGAGAATCAATCTGTCCCTGGCAATGATAGCCGCGACCGAGAAAAGAGGGAATATCAAAATGGTGTTTGGGAAGAAATTCCTCAGAGCAGAGCAATTAGAAGACGAAGATCGGATTGAGGTCCATTTTCAGGATGGGTCACGAGCAACCGGCCATTTGCTGCTGGGTTGTGATGGTGTTTGGTCTGCGACACGCAGAAAATTCATAGATCCGGGCCGCGATGCTAAATATACTGGATTTTCACTAGTACAAGGAACAGTGAAAACGGCGAGTCTGAAAGTGAAACCACATTTTCGAAATTCATCTATGAACCTATCGAAAAACGGATCCCTACTTATCACATTTCACGAGAAACAGCACCAGGAGATTTTCACATCTGCAATGGTGGAGTGTCGTGAGGAATCAGTCAAAGATCATACTGAACTGGATAAATGGAAGCGGGATCTGATCAATGAATCATTGAGGAAGGAGATCTCGAGTCGTTTCAAAGATTCTGTTATTCCTTTTGTTCGAGAAGTCGCTACTTCACCAGAGGTTGATTGGATGATGTATCCTATATATCAAGTTCCTCTTGGGGGAAAGTGGTATACGCAACGTGCTATCCTGTTAGGTGATGCAGCTCATGCTGTGAGTGCCTCCGCCCCATCTTTCCCCTGCGTTCTGTATCATTTACTGACTAGAATAGATGCTTCCTCGTGACGAATCCGCCGCCTTTGCAATTGACGACACTATCCTTCTCGCTCGTATCATCTCCAATCACATAGATTATCCCCTCGAAACAAGCTTCCAAGTCTACGACTCCCTGCGCCGAGCAGACATCGCCCACGCCTTCAAAGACTCAGCCAAGCTCTGGCAAAGACGCAACACAGACGCCGGCCCCATCGAAACATGGTTCCGCGAACGACTCATCCCATTCCAAATCAAACACGAAATGGTCTCACGCAAAGCTGCATTTGAGTACGACGCCAGCAAAGCCGCTATTCCCAGTTTGTCGAGAAATTTAAGTCCGCTGAGCAGTTTGAGGGCCTCCGATTCGAACAGTCGTTCGTCGTTGTCTTCACATAATACGATGCCCTCGAGTGGTGATACTACGCCTTCAAGTGGAGGTAGTAGCAGTAGTCATAGTAGCCACTTGCGGAAATATAGCAGTTGTGGGCAGCCGGAGATGACCAAGTTGATGAGCAATTTGGTGGTAATTGAGAAATGAAATCCAATATGTTTTCAGATTTAGATTTTAGATTTAGATTGATACCTTGTGACAGCGTTGACTAGGTAATGCTGCCAGCATTTTTGGTGGTAAAAAGCTAATGTAATATTAATTGATTCCCAGCTTCAAATTTCTACCTTGGTACTTGTTTACCAGCATGTTCATGTTATTTAAAATAAAGGGTATGGAGCCACTTCTACATTGTTCTACAAGAGATAGAATTCATTATGTTGGCAATACAATTTGATTTGCAAGCTATTCATACAAGAGAAGATGTCAAGTACTAAAAGGTATAATAATGAAATAAACACAAACACCAGTCCAATGCAAGGCCAAAAGATCAGAAGTACATGGAATTGTTGTACAAAGAATTGATAGACTTTTCAAGCTATCTCCGTAGTTGACCCTTACTCAATGGTGATCCGGCGAGCAGCAGGCTCTTCGACTACTTTCTTCGGTACAGTAATCGACAAAACGCCATTCTTCAGACTAGCCTTTACGGCTTCCTGCTCAATCGGGGCTGGGAAGGAGAATGTGCGACTGAACTCTCCAACGGAGCGCTCTGTAACCCAGTAGCGTCCATTGCTGGTGTTTTCCGTCGTGGCCAGGCTGGAAGTCTCAGCTGTTTGAGCAACAGCTTTGGTAGCCTCCGCGCCTTCCGTTGCCGATGTCTCAGCAGGCGTTTGGGTTGATGCCGAATCGGCAGTGGTGTTGTTGGTCACTTCGGGTTCAGCGCCGGCTCCAGTCATGGTTACATCCTCGACATCTGAGGAAGGATTGCCAGAAGAAAAGTTGCGTTCAGTGCGTCCCTTGATTTGCAAAGTGTTTTCGTCCAGGAACTCGAGTTGAAGTGCCTCCTTCTCAATTCCGGGAACTTCTCCATCTAATTGATACGCTTCGGCAGTCTCTTTGAGGTCGAACTTTGGCGCGAAAGTGGATGTCATGTTGCGGCTAAAGTCGGAGAAGGTATCGTCGAAACGACGTGTGACGTGGTCGGTGTAGTCATCGAGGAAACGGAAGAGAGATGAAAATTCGCCGGTTGGCCCGCTCCTGTTTGAGAAGAATGGTGATGGAGGGAAGAAGCGTGGCATGAGGGACATGGAGCGGCGAGGACTTAGGGTTCGAGAGGCGTTGGAGAGCCGGCGAGAGGCGGCTGATCGAGGTACAACGCGTGCACTGCGGTGGATCATGTTGTTTGTTTTTGTAGAGCGCTGATTTGAAAGATGTAAATGATGAGTAGCTAGCGTATTAATTGTGTTGATGTTTGTTTCTGATGCTTGATGGATTGATCAGTGTTGGGTTGGATGAGGGCTTATATAGCCCTAACGGGCCTAGCGCGGATTGTTCTAGAAATGGAGAGATGATGCCACCATCGTCTCGCGACCACAAAGAATACGCACAACGAAACTTCTCGTATTGTCGTGTTACATGAAGAATGAGAGAGTAATCTGGCCAATATCATTATATTGTCTGAATGGTGACGTTTTTCATGAATGTTGTTGTTGTCGCTGTCGAATGGCGGATGGCAAATGCGGGTGGCGATAGCACAGTCAAGTACATTCTACCACGATCCATGGGAACATCTCCAAGACTCTCACATGATCTGAAAATCTTTCGAATTAAGTATGGATTAAATTCAAAATAAGAAATATAGCAAATGAGAGATCAATAATATTCATCATGTTACTACCCGCAAGTCCACGCCACAAATTCTATAAACCAACACTTCACCATACGCCAACCGCAAAGTCCACAACTTGCGCCTTATCAATGAAACTCTTCGCACCTTGTATGAATATGAGATGTGCCGGATCTGATCTGACATAATAATCCCTGTCTTCAGAATTATTGAATTCGTGTATGAAGATATGCGTCATGCCGTTCTGATATGCCAGAAATAAGCGTTCTGTCTATCTATAAAAGCCTCAAAGTACCAGCCATACCTGTAAGCCTTCGATCGAGTTCTCACGACCTCCTTTTGAGGAGATGATATATGGCTTGGATGTAGCGGGGTGCAGACACTGGTTTTTCAAATCGAGCATATGGTTGATAATCTGTGATGATTGCCACTTAGTGACCAACCTCATGATAGCTATCATTTCCCCGCGTTTGAGTGATAGCTTACAGGTTGGATCTCTTTAGGGGTTACGTCATCCTTGAACTTGATCATGACCACATGGTTGACTGGCATCGTGAGGAGATAATAGAGTTCGTTGATGATTTGTTGTATTGATTCTTAAGTGGTACTTGATGTAATGGCAACAAGAGCGCAATTAACGGGGCGATAAGAATGAGGGGAAGACGGCCTGAGGCTGATAGACGGACCCGCTATATGCCTTTTACGGAATGGTTCCCTCGACATTAAGCTTATCTTATCGCGTATTGACTGTATGGGCGTATGATACACCATCCCATTCGGGGAGAATAGTATGCTGCAAGAACACAAAATGTTTCTTAGTAAGAAATAATGGAAATGCCTATCTTTGTTCTTATGGAATGTCACATCGTATCCTTATCTCGCTCTACATAGACTGCCACTTTCCTAAAAGGGAAAATCGTTTTCGTGAACAACTCGGCTAGTCGGTATTACGGGGTAATAGTACAACGATTAATAAAAACTACACGGAATGAACCAATAGGAAGGAGAGAAACAGAAAAGGATCGCCCTCGCCAAGTAGGCTGCCTTTTGATGGAGAGCTCCTGCCATTTGAGTAACATCACACAGTTGCTAGCGCACCCGAGGATGTCACCTTTCTCCTCTTAATTAATTCTTAGTCAAGTACTCCGCATCTTCTGGCAGTCTTGCGATGTATACATAACACGGGTAGATTCCTTTCATTTTTCCTTTGTCAATGTTTGGAGCAGAGACACTATGCGGAGCATATCATCGATAGTGGCCGTCGCCACGGCCATTCTCACCGTCGGACATGCTACAAGTCCTCCTTCAACGATTGTGTCTTCGCCCGGCCAGGCCGCCAAGATCCCCGGCTGGAGTCTGCAATCAGTGCTTCACGCGTCGAATGATTTCGCAGAACTTGCACAACCTGGTGTCAATGTAGCGAACTGGTATCGAGTGAGCCCTCGCACAACGGTAATGGCTGGACTTATCGAGACTGGCGTATACAGCGACAGCGACTTGTGGTTTTCGGATAACCTCAACGAGATCGTCGACCGTTCAGTTTTCGACACCCCATGGCTCTACCGTGAAGAGTTTACGGTCAATCCCTCGGCAGGACAGCACTATTTCCTCGTTACTCATGGAATAACCTCCAAGGCCGACATTTGGCTTAATGGCAAAAAGCTGACAGATAAGGATTTTCAAGAGGGTTCCTATGGTGGCCATAAATACGAAGTCACCAACTTCCTACAGACAGGCTCTAATGCCATACTCATCCAAGCTTACGAGACAAAGTACCTGCTCGATTCGGCAATGGGTTTCGTAGACTGGGATCCATATCCTCCCGACAACGGAACCGGCGTGTGGCGTGATGTTGAAATATCTCAGACGGGACCTGTTTCTCTTGCACCGATTCGCTTTATACATGATTGGACGTCGGGAAAGACGTCGACAAAGATTACTATCAAAGTGAATGCAACCAATCTTGAGAGCCATTCTATCGATGGAACGCTTACCGGCAAAATCGTCCTAGGAAGCCAGCAATTAGCCCTCACAGAGCCTTTTACTCTCGCAGCACATGAAGAAAATACTATATCAATGACTGGACAACTGCAAGATCCACAAATCTGGTGGCCATGGCTTTGGGGTGATCAGCCTCTGTATAACGTCACAGTAACAGCCCTCGTGAACAACGAAATTTCAGACGTCGCCGAACCACGTCGCGTAGGCATTCGCTACATTCAATCTGGACTGAATGAGTTTGGAGACCGTACGTTCAGCATCAATGGACTTCGATTTCTTCCGCTCGGAGGGGGTTATAGTCCAGACATGTTCATGCGTTGGGATACAGAATACGTACGAAAAAAGTTTGAGTTGATGATCGATATGGGAATGAACACTGTGCGACTAGAAGGCAAACAAGAACATCCGGAACTGTTTGAACTGGCAGACGAAATGGGTCTCATGATCATGCCTGGATGGGAGTGCTGTGACTGGTGGGAGGGATGGACTGTAAGTCTCAAAATTCGATCGACTCGAACGTAATTCTGTAGATGGGCTGACTGCCGCGATGATATAGTACAATACAGATGTTCCGGAGTATGTCAGATTCACCGACCATGATTATTGGGTTGCAAATTACTCAATGCTACATGAGGCTTCAATGACGCAGACCCACCCTAGTGTCCTTGCATTTCTGGTGGGATCAGACTACTGGCCTGACGATAGAGCTGCATCAATATACGTAGAGGCCTTGAAGTCTTGGGATTGGCCGAACCCTATCATAGCATCGGCTGGTGAGTTAGGGTATCCAGATATTCTGGGATTCTCGGGGATGAAGATGGATGGACCCTATGATTATGTTCCGCCTAACTACTGGTATGGCGCTCAAGTGGGAGCGGCTTTTGGATTTGGGTCAGAAGAAGGACCTGGCGTTGGTACACCAGAAATTCGCAGCTTGAAGAAGTTTCTCTCCGAAGACGATTTGAACGACCTATGGATGCAGCCAGATAAAGGCTTGTTTCACATGTCTAGTGATGTTTCTTCGTTCTATAATCGATCTATCTATGACGACGCTTTGTGGTATCGATATGGTCCACCGAAAAGCCTGGACGATTACCTCCTCAAGGCTCAGATAATGGATTACGAAGCGACTCGCGCCGAATTTGAAGGATTTACATCCCTTCAGGATGACTCCCGACCTTCAACTGGAGTGTAAGTACTACATTTCATAGAATGACCTGATTTGGTTATAGATGGCAACTAACTTGGCTTTCTTGGTATGTAGGATCTACTGGATGATGAACAGTGCCTGGCCAAATCTCCACTGGCAACTCTTTGATTATTATTTGAATCCTGCAGGGTCGTATTTCGGATCCAAAGTCGGAGCCCGACCGGAACACATATCATTCAGCTATGACAATGGTACTGTCTATCTGATCAACCGGCTGAACTTTCTTGGTAAAGGAGAAAGCGCCTCCCGCTGGGTGACTATTGATCTCATTGATACAGCTGGTAAAAGTTTGTATCATCAAAGACTCCAGCTACATACGAGGCCGAACCACTCTCAAGGGATTGCTAATATTGCTCAGGCAGTCAACAAAATCAAAGACGTGGGATTCTTGCGTCTTATTCTCTCGTCTGACTCCAAGAACGACGTGGTACTGAGCCGGAATGTATACTGGCTTGCATCTCAGAACGATGTTCTGAATTGGAACGAGTCAAACTGGTTCTATACTCCTATTTCGACATACGCCGATTATTCTTCTTTGCAGAATCTGCCTGGAGCCAACGTCGTGACGACCGGCAACCGAAATTCCTCGAGTGAATCAACCACCACACTCCAGGTGCATCTAGAAAACAAGTCCGGTATTCCAGCGTTCTTTATCCGCCTGGTTCTCATCGACTCAAAGACGAACGACAGCATCGATCCTCCATTTTGGTCAGACAACTATGTAACTCTGTTCCCACAGGAGTCTCTTGATCTGACAGTATCATTCAACTCGTCGCTGTCTGCCAGCCCTGCTGTTGAAGTGTCAGGTGGAAACATTGAAAAACATGTCATCACTGTTTAGAGTGAATACTATACATTTTTAAACCCGCAAATAACACTGTTTGTCATGAATGGAGCCATTCGAAGTACATCGAAGAACGTGGTAATACGCAAATTACATTCTATTCGTATTTTACACACAATTTGCGATATTGGTACCTGAAAATTACTATAATGGGTTAGCTTGTTAGAATTAGTGGTAACATCAATATAGCTTCAGACCCTAACTAGTCAAGATCGGGTTAGGCAACGTATTCCTAGTTTCACCCTCAAACAACGCCCGATAAACACAACCTGAACAATCCAACCATCCTCCGCTCGCCTCTCAACATCCATAGACCGAATCCAACTCACCTCACTGAGGCATGGCCACAACCAGTGGTACACAGCCCAGTGCTCCCAAGCCTGGACTCGGAGATTTAGAAAAAGAGCTAGTGTGTTCGGTATGTATTATGAATCTCGGAGAATTCTTTGTGTTTATCGTCTTTGTTGTCGATATGGTGGGGAAGACGGGTGGGTAATTGCATTCCGTTCGTTTGCTGACAGCTTGCGATAAATTGGAATAGATCTGTACCGAACTCTTATATCAGCCTTTAACTCTACTCGATTGCCTTCATACCTTTTGCGGTTCGTGTCTCAAAGAATGGTTCTCATGGCAAGCGATTCGATCGCGATCGTCCGGTTCCACATCACGATTCACGTGTCCAGCATGTCGGGCTGCTGTCCGTGCAACAAGGCCAAATGCTACGGTGACGACGTTGTTGGATATGGTTTTGGTGGCGAATCCTGAGCGTGATAGGACTGCGGAAGAAAAGGAGGAGATTGCGAAGAAGTACAAACCGGGTGATCAAGTGCTTGTTTCGCCTGGTAGTTCGGACGCTGAATCGGACGGTGATGGGCGACTGGTTGCGGATGGTGCGAATGGTCATAGGAGGAGAGCCTCAGCTAGTCATTCTGGCCGGAGGCAAAGAAGTGCGGATAATCGGGATCACCATCATCATAATGCTGCTAGGAGTTCTGCGAGGACGGGAGCTGCCGCTGGGAACAGCAATGAATCCACGAGACGGATCGAGCATCAATCGAGTTTGCGGTCTTTGCTAAGTGCATCAGATGTCGAAGATAATACACAAGAGGAGATTGTTCGCTTGATCATGGAGGAGGGCTTGTTAGATGGGATTGATTTGAGCGGTCTGGATCAGAGTCAAGAAGAGGAGCTAAGCGATCGACTTGTGCAGATATTCCTCAGCAGGCATCCTGATCGATCGCGTCAACCGCGGAGGAGCAGTGATCAGACAGAAAGGACAAGGGCGCCAGAACATCGTCGATCAAGATCGCAGACGCTGCAAAGTCAACCCCAGAATTCAACTACTGCTGAGAATACCTCGCGACGTCCACCTGTATCCCGGCCGCATCTGCTAGGGGTATCATCAGACTCACATAATCACCGCCGAAGGGCTTCTGATGAGACTAGACGTCGTCGGACGTCTCCAACACCAGTGGCTCCTGCATCTACCTCTGAGACTGCCTTGAGACCGGCAATGCGATCATCCAGCGACATTTCGAGTCAAAGGCCCCGTGCTTCTCCATCGAGGCCGAGGACCAGAGAATCTTCGACGGCTTCTGTGACGAGACGCTCAACCGAGCCTGAAGGGCGTGCCTCTGATGTATGGGCAGGAATCACTGGTTCGCAGCATAATGTTGCTTCTAGACAAATGGTAGCCTCTCCTGTGACAAACAGTCCGTCTACGACTACGCCGACGGAGCGCACTTTCTCAGCTTCAACTACCTCATTGCCTGGAGTTTCAACCAGTGATACCCAGTCTCCTACCAATAACGTACAGCCATCGAGTCGTCGTAATACAGCAACACGGCCTGGACAAGCGAGACAGGCCGCAAACAGAGTCCCCTCAACACACTACGCCGAACCTTCAATATCCTGTGAGCGATGCGGGAAGACAGATATCCAGTACGAACTGCATAAGCGCTGTCTGAAGTGCAAAGACGGAAAATATCACGTATGTCTACATTGCTATCGTGTCGGCCGGGGTTGTCCACATTACTACGGTGTGGGTAGCATTGGCGAGATGAACTTTAACAAAGCTCACCATCCTGCTCTTCGATCGAATGTTGAAATGCCTCATGTTATGAAATCACAGTGCTATCGACAGCCGAAGAAAGCCTCGTCACGGGGCACGTCTGATGGAAAGCAGATGACGAGTGACAACCCATCTAGCAGATTGCAGGAAGGAATGTTCTGCGATGTGTGCCACTCCGTTGCCAATGGATGTTTCTGGCAGTGCGACGAGTGCAATGAGTCGGAATGGGGCTATTGTCGACGGTGTGTAAATCAAGGACGCTGCTGCAATCATCCCTTATTACCCATTCGACGCATATCATCTGAATCTCCGACACCATCCCCAACCGACGTTACTCCATTGGGTCCTATTACTCCACCGGTGCCAACGCAAAAAGCGCTTCCGGGAGCGGTGACTTACCAAGTTTTGTCATTTTCAACCGAGTGTGATATTTGCAAATATCCCATCGCCCCATCGTCAACTCGATTCCACTGTTTGCAATGCAATGAAGGCGACTACGACGTATGCACAAACTGCTATCTGAAACTGGTAGTATCCGGCAAAATCAGCAAAGAAAACGGCCACAGCGGCTGGCGTCGTTGTCTGAAGGGTCATCGTATGATCGTAATAGGCTACGAAGACCACGAAAAAGGACAACGACGAGTCATCGTTCGCGATATCGTAGGCGGCTATACCCTCAAAGACGAACACGTCAACCCTCAACCCCCATCATCTTCGTCGGGGTCTGTTGCATCCCCGGAACTCGGCACGGGAGACTGGTCCTGGAAAGAAGGCAACACAAAACGCAAAAAGGCCGGTCGGGCACGAACCTCGCACGTCAACGCTCTAGTAGAGTCAAATTCACCATCTCCATCCTCGCAAACGGCAACACCACCACCAGCTACCACTCAACCGGATCGTCGCACTGCTACGATCCCACCGGATGGCGGGTATGGTCTCGTCCTAGGCGCGAACTGGTCTTATTTCGCCGAGGAATCATGCACGGATGAATTATCCTTCCCGCGGGGAGCAGAGATTACGGAAGCAGAGAATATAAACGATGAATGGTATTGGGGATATTATGCCGGAAAGACAGGGTTGTTTCCTGGTGCGTATTGTTCGTTGGTTAGGGAGGTTGTTTGATTGATTCATGGGATGATAAGCATATGATTATGAAATTAAGAGTTTATGAGTTATGATTTAGTATGATCATTTTGTTTTTGGCTTTTTGCTTTGTGTGGGCGTGGTCATGAGGCTATTGTTCCAACGCAGTTTATTTTTCATCAAAACATTAGCGAATTATAAGAGTTCATCATTTTCATTGCACCACTCGTAAAACTATCAGTCCACACGGACAAAATCTTGACTTGAACCTCAAGTAAAGTAAAGGGGTTACTATATACAATAGATTAAGAATAAAGGGTATTCAAACAACATCAAGACACACCGGGAGAAACAATCAGAGCAGTACAAAGCAAACCTGCCTCCGACGAAGTACAGTCAAGCAGAAGTAAAAGCAATTAATAGCCCAACAAAGCCAACATCAACTTCCGATAATCACCGCTAACTTCATCTTTGACCCGGTCACGCAAATTGCGCTTGAAATGGTGCTGATAAGCCTTCTTGACCTGGTCGAGATGTTGCTTCTTCCAGTGCAGGCGCACGATTCGAGTCACCAACATGACATCTTTCGTTCCAGGGCCGGCCATGGCTTCTTCTAGTAGAGCTGCGTCGCGGTGTGCGGGGTCGGTGGCTGTACGCAACATGTGGATCAAGGCGGCCTTCATGTGTCCTGAGAATTGGCCTGCGATGTGTTTCTCTAGTTCAACCTGGTAGCGCTCGTGGAATTTTTGAGCAATAGCCCGTAACTCGTTGTCGGAGGACTGCGCGAAAATGGCACAGACTTCAGCGGCGTTGTTCATGATTCGACCTGCTGTAGAGCCATGGATGCTCCTAACTTCGTCCTCGATGGCTGCCGGGTTGAAGGGAGTCGACTCTTCGTGGCGGGTTCCAGCCATGACGCGCTTGAAGAGGTTTTTTGTCTCAGCAGACAGGTCGTCTTCGACATCCTTCTCAAGGCTGCGGTTGAACTTGCGCTGGTATGCGTTTTTGATTTCGCGAATGTCGGCGTTGGAGCGACCCAGTAACACGTCGTTCAACATCCACTCCTTTGTGCCCATACCCTTGACGGCTTCACGCAGGAGCTCGGCGTCGTGGTTCAACGGTCCTTCAATGACGGCCAACAATCCCTGCTCCAGATATCCGCCCGTCTCGCTCTTGACATCCTTGTACAAATCGCGGTTAATGTGTCGGGTGTACGTCTCTCGGAGGGCGGCGACTTGCAGAGGGTCTAGAGGAGCGAGCACACGAATTAAAGTGTCTTCATCCGTACCGATTCCTTTCATTGCCTTGCGCAAAGAGTCTGCTTGAGGCTTGAAGTCGCCTGGTGCTGTCTGCCCAGGAATGTATCCGAACGAAGGTTGAGCGGGTGGTCCGGTCGGGGGTGCGCCGTATCCGGGCTGGGCAGGAGGTGCTCCATAAGGACCCGGGGGAGGAGGATGGCCGTAGGAACCGGGAGGTCCTGGGGGCGGTGCACCATATCCTCCTTGTTGAGGCGGGTATGCGCCGTGTTGTGGAGGAGGGTAGGCTCCGTGTTGAGGGTAGCCTTGTTGTGGAGGAGGGGGTCCCGGAGGATAACCGCCGTATTGACCAGGAGGAGGACCACCAGGAGGAGGATAGTGACCTTGCTGGGGAGGTGGGTAATATCCTCCTTGAGGAGGGGCGCCTGGAGGAGCGCCGGCTGGAGGATGTCCGTATCCCTGTTGAGGATAGGGAGGTTGTCCTGGAGGCGGATAGCCAGCTGGAGGCTCTGCAAAGTAGCAAGGTCAGCATCAAATCTGCAATCTGAGATCTGGGACGGAATACTTACGAGGTGGGGGTCTATTGTATGACATATCTCAATGTTTTGTGTGTGTCGGTGAAATATAACAAAAGTCGATGATCAATTGTGCAATGTCGTTCAAAAAGACCACAGACGCGAATGAGACAGAGGAAGGATTCGCGACAGTAAGGAAGGGAGTTGTTGATGGTTATATAGCATCTCAGGCAACACCCCGCCGCAGCCCTCGTTCCCGGAACGGTTTAGTCGTGGTTCCTCAGGTGCAGTCAGTGCGTCATGATCTATAGTCAGCCAATCACAGCTGTCCCTGGAGCAATAGTGGGCCAGGTCCAACAAGGCTGAGCGTCTAGGCGTTCTTGGCGCTGGGGCGGTTCCATGAGCCACCGTGGCGCAGCATCAACTTTCTTTCAGTTACTTGCAGTGACCATGGTGCTTCATATCGCGATGTTCCTTCAGATAAACGTCCTTGTGATGTAACTATGGACTATAGCGGCTCCAGTTTGTACACTGGCAACTCCTGACAGTTTACTCCCAGACGGCTCCAAGATATACATCTTGCTGGGTAGAAAGAACTTTTATTTGTACGAGGTTTTTTGACAAAAAGAAGCTACCACAGCATTGTGGCACATATGCAAAGATGGAGTCGCAATTCTGCACATATATATGCTAAAGATAGCCGGTAGATTGCTCGCAAAAGACACCAAAAATCGATTGGAAAGTAATGCTGAAACGGCGGTCCACAAACCCCAATTGTGATGTCCAACTATGCCCTCTTCTTGTCCGATGACAAAGACGAAACTTCCGCATTGACAAACGCGGCCTTGAGCTCCTTGTACGCCTCGACCAACACCCAAAACGGAATAAATACCCATAGCATATTGAAAAAGACGAGGTACAACCACAAAAACACCGGGTTACTTCCATCCAACTGCGAATGAGCGCTGAGCCATTCGGGCGCAAAGGTCATGAATCCACCATAGAGTTCACCAGTTGCGACAGCAGAAGCGACGAGCCAGAGTTTTCCCTTGGTTGCGCCGAGTTTTTGAGCTTCGGTTTTGGAGGAGTTTTTGTTGCTGGCGATTTTGTAAAGCAGGTAGCAGATATAGATTGCAGCGGGACCGGCCAGAAACACAGTTAGAAGTTCAAGTGAGATGACGGTGGTATCGGCGGTAGCCCAGCGATGATCGGCTTTGGCGTATTCCTGCCACAGACGCGCGCTGGGTCCAGTGCCGAACTTTGCACCGTAGACGCGATCTTTGCGACCGAGAAAGTAATAAGGACGGTCTTTGCTCAGTATGGTATCAGCAGGCTCGATAATGTCCATGTAGCTGAAGAAGCATTCGTATAAAAACGAGCCTTCAATAAAGAGATGGGTGAGTGCGTCGTAAGCGTGCCACATGAATAGCGCACGGTTTCGGAGTTGATTTGATGGAATCAAAGAGGTTCCCAGGCCGTATGCAATTGGCATAAAGGATAGTGCGAATCCAATTGATAGAATTGTTGGGGTGTCGAGAACGAAGCCAGAATTTAGATCAGCCATTGTCGCTTTTATTCTTTTTGTTACCCCCTTTTTTGGCGGTTGATATGGTCAGCTGCGAGCTTCAATGCCTCGAGACTCGGAATCACCCAATTGCTTCACACTTCAACTTATTAAAGTTAAATGTAAACGCAGGTACGATTCAATAAGCAGCGGTGATATTCAAAGATGTTGCGATGAAAACAAACAAAGAAGAAAAAGTTGGAGAAAGCGGAGAAACATCAAGGCTGAAGAGTGGGTCTTCAGGTCCAGGCACCAAGGCACCAACCCCCCAGAAATCGCCAACTACTATTTTAGGAAATAATTTACGTACATCGACTAATTGCATCATGTTTTGTTTCCATGAAGTCTTCGTAATGTATTCATATAAGTCATAAGTCATGAAGGTATAAAACAGTGAATACAAACATCATAAGAAGTGAACGGACAATATAACGCAAAATAGTAAAACTGCCACAGATATCAAATCTGCCATCTCTAAATCATTGCTCGATGCAGAGTTTCAGAGGAACAAAAATTATAACCTGTAATGACTCAAAGCCCAGCTTTACCGAAAATAACTGTCTCGCCAGCAAGACTCTGCCAGCGGCATCAACGACAGGCAATCAAAACATTGAATAGAATCGGAATTGAAACGACGGAAGACCGATAATGGAGTAGGATAGGCTAGCTATCCCTCTCGTTGTGTCCTTTCAATTTCTCAATTCCGTCCCTCAGCGCGTCACGGACGCTGAAGCCGCCGAACAGCCAATCGTTGGAATGTCTTCCATAGTGGTTGATGGTTCCGCTATATCTTTTGTAGCTATCGCTCCTTGATCGCTCGGATGAATCAATTGTGCTGCTGGAGGCGTCCCGATGACCCATACTAGGGCGTTGTGGGTGATGAGATAATGTAGGCGACATATCGGTAGGCGAGTAGCTCCTCTCAATGGATGAGGGTGATAGAGGCGATATTGGAGACGTAGATGTCGACACCGCAGACGAGGGTTGGAGAGGTGGTGGACTGCGCCTGCGCTTGTTGTCCGCTGATGGAGAAGACGAACGAGGAAGAGGAGAGCGCGAGCGGATACGAGTCAAGATTCGGTTGGATGTTTCTTCGATGTTGTCAAGAGACAGGAAACGTCTGTGGTGATGTTTGGTGGATGAGGGAGGAGAAAGTGAAGACGTATCCGAGGACAAGCTGCTTGACGGAGAAAGGCCGTCAAGTTTTGGTGCCGGTCGTGCGTCGGAGTCGATGGGATGGGTGTCTGGCATCTCCATCCAACAATTGAATTGCAGAACGCGGTTGACCTCCAGAGTTTTTCAATCGAAACTTGGAAGAAGAGATACACGAGTACGTGAGCAATCAGTAGAAGTTTCAAAGTGAATATATTTTCAAGTTTCGCAACAGCGGAAATGCTCGTATTTATGATTTTTGTTTCTTAATGTGTCTGTTAAATCACGGGCTAGTTACAGAACCGAGTATCCGGCATCCCAGAAACGTCGCCGATCAATCACAAAAATGTTTGTAGCCAATCGCCCAATCAGCACATCAAATTGCCCAATGAAATGTCACCAGAAGAGGGGCACGTCCATTGCCCTGTGACTCGAAGCGAATTAGCGGCCTCCAGTAGCATGGCCTTTGGCCTCGTTAGCAGATAACCGAACAGTTCACTACTGCGTCGTGCCCCACTGGGCTGTCTGTGACGACTCTGACGAGTCGGTGACAGTCTCACTCGGGAGCCACTGAATTTTGCACTTCCGAGGCCAGTTTCACGCATTTTGGTCTGCAGAGCCCTACAGACTCGCTCAACTCACCGCTTGGGGCTGCCTTCTGGCCGGACGCCAAGGCTTGCCAACTCATACTACACATGCAATGTGATGCAGGGAGGTGATCCGTATGGACCGCGAGACTCCCTATCAGACACGGAATTACGGATGGATTGTTCTGGGCGGTATCATTTCAAAAGAGCCTCCTTCTCCCACTTCTCCTCCTTGGGAGTCGGCACGGAGGCCTGGAGTGACTCACCCTGTATTTCGCAGACTCCAAATTCAAAACTTGGATGAGCATTATTTTCCGCGCTTGACGACTCTGACGACATCATCACAAAACTTTATTCGACAAGCCATTAGCAACGGCCACATGTTTGAGACCCAATATCCCTTGGCGATGATGCAAAAAATAGAAATGTGAGACCGTATTCAACTTCGTCTGAAAAGACAAAATTGTGCTGCCTCAGGCTTTCAGCTGAAGCGGGCAGAGACCTATAGCGGGGCAAGTTCAACCAATAGAATACACTTCCTTGATGAGCACGACCCACTATTTTCGTCCTTCTAGCGCTCTTCTAGAAGGCCCCCAAAGAGATTTGCGGAGATAATGCCGTCACTATTCTATTGTTTACTTCCGATTTACCCGTGCGAAGGTACTCTATGCCAGGGCATCGCTTCTATTGGTCTCAGAGTCGACCTGGAGAGAAGATGTTCATGTGACTGGCTGCCCTGCGGATCATGCCTGGTGACATTCCGGATGACGCCCGATTGACCGATTGACTGCGACCCTTGATTGAAGGTTGAGTGATTTATCAAAGTTACGAGAGTTATGGCTATGCAATCTTATGAAGTTGGGACTAAAAACTAGTAAAAAGACGCTATTGTCCCTAGAATGAGGCATATATTTGTTTATCTACACGAATGTCCCTTGATATTTCGAGCACCGGAATAAACATGGGCGAGCCGTGTGAGCATCGACGATTCGACATGTACCCAATCCGGTATAGCGAGGTCATCGCTTGATAGCAGGATTAAGCTCAAAGAGAGCTTGAACCGAAACGACCGGAGAATATGCCCGGGCGTAACAAGACTACTATGTAAGGATGTTTCTGACGCTAAATCACAAGACAATCTCATTAGTCCGTATCTCCCCGTGCCCCTTTTCCATTTCGTGTCACGAGCTAAATTGATGATAGTATCAAGCAAGTAAGTTTCCAAGGTTATTCCTCCGCCAATGTCCACAGTCCCGGGTTAGGCTCTCTCCACGCCCGTGGCTGTTCGGAGTGACATCGTCGATGCCGTCTTTCCGGACGCAGCATCCATTCATTATGATCAGGTATCGATAGTGACATCACCCCTTCATCCGCCGAGGATATTCTTGTGCCCGATAAAGATGGCGCACTAGGGCTAGTCAACTTGGCGACATATCGTGCCTTGATCTCGTGACTCTTCTTCTCAGTGGACACGGCATATTTTGAGTGCGAAGTCCACGATGCTGTCAGGTACTGGATTGTCTGGAGTGGAAGGAAAAAGTGCCGCGCTCTCTCTAGATGTGGCCAGACAAAACGACGCATAATCGCGACTGGGGCTTCGCTCGCTTGTGTGATTGATGATATGATTAATTCTTCCGCGGCACCATTATCGTCATAATTCGCTTCCGTAATGTTGCTTTTATCAACTGATATCTGGTGTTGGCCTCGTTCATGTCTTCGCCGCTTATGTTCTGCTCGTCGTTCTCGACGTTGTCGTCGTAGCTGACGTCTCTCAAGCTTGGGATCCATTATTCCCGCAGCAGACATGAGTTCTTCCTCTTCCGAGGAGCTGTATAGAGATAAGTCGAAAGTTTTGTCAAACGTTGCGAACCGGTCGGCGGATTTTTGTGTTGTCCACGTCGATAGCAACGAGTCTACTTTTCTCGGTATGAATCGCAGTTCTTCGGCTTTTGCACTTGAAGCAGAGCCACTGAATGGCCATGAGTAGTGTCGACGACCAGGCATGGTTTGAAACTACTCTGGATTTGAATCTTCCTATATTTTGTAGTCCTGCCCTGCAGTATTGTCCGGATTCCCACAAATTCGAATTTTGCCGTTCAACATCTCACAAAGATGGAGATGAGCATATCATCTCTGCAACTATGTAGATGTCCTGAGCGAGTCCATATATTTCTATATGTTGACAATACCGATAAATGCCAAAACGTCTTGCTCCGGTAACGACTGCAAGTAATAATAAATATTGTTAATAAAGTAAAATAGCTAGCATTTTTCTCGTCCTAGAATGTTTATAAACCCTTAAACCCCCCAGATTGCGACGAAATCGTTATGTAAAAAAGCAGCGTACCGTATAGTCCATTGGACCAATAAGCCACGTGAATACAGCACGCGTTGGATGCCTTCCAAGATTCTGTGTAAGTCAGTGCAACATGGGGTTCTCGGGGTCTGTTGCGCTAGGGCTCACCCCCTCCTGAGATGATCATGCTGATACGTCGGAGAGATGGTCACGTTCCCAAGTTCATCACGATAAAGAGGATAAGCTTTTTTGTGGAATGTGATATTTTCGTAGGTATGCTGCTGGTCAGTGGAATCGTGGACAGGCATCAGAATATTTAGATTATCAAATACTATTCTGTATAGATCTGGGATCTGTGATGAAAGAGATGCCTGACCGAGATATTATTAATACCTGAAATTCGAACTGTACTACTAACCAACTTTTTTCCCTCGGCCACAATGCGCAGTTGGGGCTAACAATGATAGCCTTACTAATATCGTCAAAGATAGATAGATAGCCAGGTTTGGCCTGGATTTTGGGCCTGGATTATGGCTAAACTATCATAAGTACCCCGCGTTGAGTACGATAGGCCGATAAGACCTCTACGGTAGTTGCGTTGCTACTAGATCATAAATACCCCATTCTACTAAATCATTGCTTGAGGCTGTATTCAGTATTCGGTTGGTTAGTTCATATCGTTGGTGGTTGATTGTGCGGAGCACATCTGGAGTGATTGAAATCAGCACAGCAAGCCATACCATTTGACATCTTCTTCAACCTTGACTGTCAACATCCCCGTCATTGGTATAGTAGGGTCGCCGGCGACAAAGCTGCAACAGCGTGCATAGCCTTTCTGATTTCATCTGCCGCGCAATCTCCTGGTTTCTTGCAAACCACAGGCCATGGTGTCCCTCAAGAATTGATGCTGGGCATGCTTGAGCGGCTCGCTGAGTAGTTTGCTCTCCCATCGAGAAGAAACCTGCCCTGTATAGATATAATTCGTCCGCACTTCTATGCTTTGGACCTGTTAAGGGACAGGGATTAGAAAAGCACTTTGTTGATATCAAGGATTTATGATTGGGCCCGAAAGGCCAGCGCAGGGTGTTAGATTTCTTCAAGGTCCAAATCAATCGCCCGCAGAGATGGACGTTTAAGGTCTACTGACGAGTACGATGGAGTACTTTGGCCGGATGTAAAGCCCGAGGAAGATCATGTTCCGTCTGGTAGCGTTGGTTTTAGGATTAGATGAGAGTATTTCGATGACTCCGTCGGTGGCAAGAATTGTAAGTGTTCTTGACAAAAGTGGATTGTATTAATGTTAGCAGAAACCAGCTATAACAATGTGCCGGGCACATTGGTATCCGCCAATAACTGAGGCAATGCCCGAGAATTCCAGGGGAATAGATGCGCATACCGACTTTGATGTGTTTAGTCTGCTGCTTCAAGATAAAGGTACGAGACAAACCCCTTCTTCATCCCCAAATGTACTGAGCTTCTCGGTTCCACTTCTGACTCAATTGTGAAGTGGCTGACTAAAACCTGGTACAGTGTCGAGCCGGTCGAGGATTCGTTTGTTGTGAATATTGGAAAGACTGTCGCGCAGTTTTGCATCATGACAAAAACCATTACCACTATGCGGTCTAATTGAGGATAAGTTGATGGATTAAGAGCCAACATTGTTAGTCCTCAAGTAGTAATGCTCTTGAACGCCTTACAGGATCACCTGACAATTCCACCGTCTCCTATACTCGGTTTGTCCACTTTCAGCCCTACAATGACAACGTTTGGCCGCTTTCCAGTTTCTACCTGCGGAGTCAGAGGCCACTGTATGAGCCAGTACGAGCGGAAGATCATGTGCAAGCGCAATATGGAAATAGCTATAAATAGCTTATAAGGTCATACCTATGGAACACCTAGGTATGGCCCGATATCTGTGCTTATTATTTGTATCTGTACATAATCTATCGATGTGGTGGAGGACAGAATTGTGAGTTTATGTTTTTGATACGCATTCATCAGACTTTTAAACATCATGCTTATAGATCTATGAAACAACAGAGGTATAAATGGATCACCAATAGGTATTTACTATTTGTATCTGAATATTGAAATCAAACTGTACTAGCCGTAGCCAAATACTCACTCCACTATAGGGCTAGCACTGATAGCTTTAAGTATAATAATGATTAGCATGACTCTATAACTAATATCAGAAGCTCCTCTTACTCAATCGAATACTAGAGTTGTCAAAGCCCATTTCCGCAGAGAAGTATCACTCGTACTGGCTCATACAGTGGCCTCTGACTCCGTAGGTAGAAACTGGAAAGCGGCCAAACGATGTCATTGTAGGGCTGAAAGTGGACAAACCGAGTATAGGAGATGGTGGAATTGTCGGCACGGGTAGCTAGCTATCCGGGGGCCCGGTCCGCGGAGATATCAATTCTACTACTACTACTACTATAGCCCAAACTCAAGAATAATCTCCTCCGCAATTCCAATTTTTCGAATTGTTATATCACCCACATCTTTATCGGGACAACACAACCACCGAGATATTCAACAGCCTGCTGCCTGTGTTCCCTGGGTTGGGCTGTACCCCGCAGGAAGATATGTTTTTCCGAGTGTGGATGATGAATTCAATCAATTATGGTTGGTCAGATTAAATACAAGCTTGGTTGGCAAGTTAAGGAGTCTCCGAATCTCTGGTGAGAGATGCCTTTCCCCGCATTCCACATACAGTACTACCCCAAACGTTACCCCACATAAATAGAAAATGTGGGAGGTATCTGGCGTACATTTTCTGGACAAAAAATAAAAGGATACTATAAAGTGTCTTGTTAATATCCTTCAACTTATCCATCATGAACTAGCTCTGGTCATATTAAATATCATCGCGCCTGGTAGCTAGGTCTCATAACACCTTTCCAACAGTTTTGCTCGTTGCTGTTTCCCTCTTGGCAATGATGGCACGAAAAGGTCCAACCTTTGAAGACGGTGACTGTGAAAAGGTAAAGCATCACGAGGATATCCGGGATGAGCTCGACGCTCGCATCAATGCTTTCACACAAGCTGAGCAAAAGAAAATCATGCGTCGGGTTGATCGGCGCCTTGTACCTATTGTTGGATTTCTGTACTGCATCTCACTGCTAGACCGGAACAACCTGGGTGTCGCCAACATTGCGGGTATGGGTACCGACCTCGCCTTGAGCGGCACCCGATACTCACTGATCGCTCTGCTTTTTTACGTCGGATATACCATATTTCAACCAGTCGGTGTAGTGCTCATGCGAATTGTCGGCCCACGAATCTTCTTATCTTCCATCTGCTTTCTGTGGGGTATGGTCATGATAGGCTGTGGCTTCATCAAAAACTGGTCAGACCTGGTTCCTCTTCGCATCATCCTCGGAGCATTTGAAGCCGGGCTTTTCCCAGGTTAGTGCCTCGATTACTTCCCACCATTGTAGGACTAGATTACTTAGTAACATTAGGTTGCGTTTATTTTCTCAGCTGCTGGTATCTACGGTACGAGACCCAGGTGCGCTTCGCTAGCTTCTATGTCGTAGGGTCACTTGTGTCTGGATTCGGTGGTATTATAGGCTATGGCTTTTCACAGTTGAATACCCACGGATCAGGACCTGCTTGGTGGGGTCAACATTATGGACCTACTGAAGGAAACCCGAACATGAAACCTGGTGTCATGCCAGGCATTGCTGGTTGGCGATGGATTTTCATTCTCTACGGTACCATCACCTGTTTGATCGCTGGCGTCGCCTCAATTTTTCTTGTCGACTTTCCTGAGAAAACAAAAGCTTCCTTCCCAAAGTTCTTGAGTGAGGACGAAGTCGATTTCCTGGTCGCTAGAATTGAGAAGGAGAGAGGGGATGTGGTTCCAGAACCGTAAGATCGCGGACAACCGGCAGCAGTTGCAAAGCTAACACGATTGGATGATCCAGATTTCATCTGGGCACGTACCTGAGAGCTGGCCTCGATCTCAAAGTCTGGGCATATGCTAGCATTTTCGGTTTATCCACTATCACTGTGATCGCGGCCGTAACCTTTCTCCCGATCATCCTGAACAAGGGCATGGGTTTCGGGATTGCGACGTCTCAATGTCTCACTGCTCCCCCTTACGTTTTCGCGTGCATAGTTATACTATTGCAAGGCCGGCTCGGTGATAAATATCAACTGCGCTCCCCTCTTCTTGTGTTCAACTCTTGCGGTCTCTTCGTTGGTAGATTATTGCTTCCCTGCTTTTCTCGAGTAACTAAGGCTAACGTGAATGCATTTGATCTCTAGGTCTCGCACTTCTTGGCTATGCTACTGCTCCCGGCGTTCGTTACTTTGGCGTTTTTGTTGCTACCGCCATGAGCCAGGCTAACATCCCCTGCATTCTCGCATGGCAAGCGAATAATGTCCGTGGCCAATGGAAGCGGGCGTTCACGTCAGCAGCAGTCATCGGTGCTGGAGGGATAGGCGGCGTTATTGGCAGCCTTGTGTTTCGACTTGAGGATGCACCACTATATCGACCTGGTATCTGGGCGTGCATGACCGCGAATGGCTTGATACTCCTGATAATTCCCATGATGCTCGTGAAATTCTACAGGGCTAACACGAGAGCTTCACAAGGGGGCAAGCCGATTCAGCAAATGGAAGGCTTTATGTACACTTACTAACGTTCCAAAACACGCGTGAAGGACGGTTGTGGGCCATGAGAAGTCCAACACGGATGTTGGGCAATGGATACTTATCTCGGCGGAGGTGTCCGAAATGTCGACTATCAAAAGTAAAACGTACCTAGTCAAGACAAGTGTCAGGATTTACCACAACAATCTAGACCAGGCTTTTTCATCCATTGGACCTTCGCCATCCTGCTATGATGATCTATTGCACTCAAGATTATCTTCCTGACTCTGTTGTTATACCGTCTTAATATCGCTCGTATTGTAAAATGTGAGTAAGCACTTTCTTACAATAATATAGCCCTGGAGGACTCGATACGGCAGGTGGTCGCTTTCAATAGCTCTCAGTTTTTTAACGAGATCGCCGTACAACTCTTGCAACCGAGTGTTCGCATTTATAGCTTCCTTGACAAGATTCATTTGGTGATATCTTAAATAGTAAACATTAGGATAAGCCGTAACGAATAGCATTTGGTGTTCTTACTCAACCGAATTATAGAATTGTCAGAGTCACCACCGTAAAAGGTTTTGAGTAGATCAGCACGTGTCGTATTGTTTCCATGCTTGGTAGTTCTTTCATGTCGTATAACCAAGTCCTGAGCTTGTAACGACCCGGTTCTTTCACCTTAATGTCGGAAACTACCAATATCCCACTTTCAAAAGGCCCGAGATCCTCTCCTTTCACAGGCGGATATATCTCGATTTGTTCTGACTTCTCCAATCCAAATTCATTCTTAGTGAGTCTATATAGACTTGTTTCACACTTAAAATACTTCTCTTCTTTCGAATCCCGGCCTTGGGTGTTAGGATCGTGAATGATGACGGGATAAGGTATAAGTCCTGGACCGCACTTTTTTGGACAAAGAACTGCAAAGTACCAACCCGGCTCTGGCTGAAGAGTGTTACTCAACGGCTCGCTAGCCATGGTGGACGTCTCGGTGAGGTGCTTTTGATACTCGGCAGAAACTAGAATCTCAGCACAAGCAAAGTGTGAATAATGAAAAGCAAAATGGATTGAGCTTTCTGCTTTCTCAGCTGAAGAGAACCCTATAAGTTGATGTCTTTGGGGTGTTGGTTGAATTGGAGTTAATGGTATCTTCGAACAAAGAAGTAGGTATTTAATGGAAGAGAAATGCATACCCTTTTTTAGTCCTGGGTCTGACATTTACCGACCAGTGTCATCCGTATGAAATTATAATAAGTTCATGACTGATATTCAGATTGACTCATTGCAAAGTGAGTATGAATAGACCATATATCCAGCGGTGAAACGCGAAGAGCGACGATCAGTGATGATTCAAATTGAATATCCAGCTATTTAAGTCACGCCTTACTCATTCAATGAGCCCGGGTGCGATGTAAGTTTGGGTTCGTCATATATTATGAGTTCATGTCTCATATGTACTAACTACATCTCTATGACAATTGACTATGTCAAGATAATTCGCGGCCCTCTTACTGAATCAAGAAGTTTGAATTTTTATTGCTCGCTCATTTGGACTAAAATGCACCGCGGAAATGGAACAATCTTGAAATTTAACGCCCAGCCAATATTTCAACGTGCCCTAATTTGGGGGAATCTTTTTAGAAAAGCAATAGAATAAATATTCGGCAAAAGTGAGATATCCGTCGAGGGTTCCTTCGAGCGAGAAGACAGCCCGTGTGCCCTAATGATCAGCTGAGGCAACACCCAACCAAGAGAAGATTGAACAGATATCGAGGCTTTCCTCCATAAGTCAGTGTTCGCAGCGTTTGGCTGTATTCAATATCCCTCCGTTCGACATAATGGGCAGTGATCTCTAGTCATGGTAGTGTAGGTAGCCGCGAAATTGTTTCAGTAGCTTGGGCCTCTTCGGCAATGGGGACTCAACAATAGCTTTTCTAGCCTCTTGCTTTGCTTGATGAGCTGTATCGAAGGCTAATGATTAGCATGACTCTATAACTAATATCAGAAGCTCGTCTTATTCAATCGAATACTAGAGTTGTCAAAGCCCATTTCCGCAGAAAAGTATTCGGATCTGACCGCCGCGTGTCGTTTGATTATACCGCTCTCTTTGTCGAGTAAATACATGGCGACCTGATACATGTATACACCTGCGCTGGTCGTCCAGAGGTTGTCCAAAACCAGCATTCTCTTCTCAAATGCCCCTAGGCCGTCACCTTGCTCGGAATTGACCCATTCCAATATCTCGTTACTTCCAGGATGGACTGTGTACAGAGTGACGGTGTGGTGCCAACGCTTTTTATCCGGGGATTGCTGGTTTCCAGTTATGGGCCTGGGGCCTTCAACAACGAGAGGATATGGTAAAGGAGCGGTGTGGCACTTTTCTGGAGGAGGCACTGCAAACACCCAGCCAGCCTCCGGACGTGGAAGTCGAGGGCCTTGCTGGTCTGTCATGTCGGATATCTTGTGGATGTGATTCTGAACCCTATTGAAGATAGGAATCTCAACGCAATTAAATTTAAGGTAATTCTGTGCTTCAAACAGAGAGTTATTCTTCTGGGCGAGATCTACGCTTTGATACTACTGATACTCGATCAGACTCAATAGGATATTAAGCAACTACGTACTCATTGTCATTCATTGACCGGGCTGTTGTGTTAGGACTTTCAAACTCCTAAGAATGATTGTGATAGAGATATGTTTACAGATTGATATCTATTCTTGATCTATTCAGCTTGCCCTAAACAATTTATCATGGGTTAGCTAAAAAGATAGCTCAAAGATATTGTATACATCAAGGCTATTGTAAGTCACAAAGAAAATATTGATTACAAGGAGGAACGCCTTGCCATTTACCTATATAGAAGTATTGTTCTAATTGAAATAAGATCGTGAATGAATGAAACTCTCATCTATCAAACTTTACTAATAATGGTTCTGAATAGGCAGGAATACTACTTTTAATAGAACCTGTAGCACTACATGTATAGTGGCAAATATATTTGAATGCTCGTATTCCCGTCTAGTCGATGATCAATTTCATTCTCATGGCTTTGGAAGTGGTCAAGACGAGGAAGCAACACACCTTGTCAATTGACTAGCTCCTTCCTGATGTTCAAGTTTCCGCCTTCCTCAAATCGCTACGTGGAAAACCACAGAAGACAGGAAGATTCAGGATTCTGTCTCTCTTCACATTCGACAATTATCACCTTTATCATTATGGCGAAACGTTAGCGAATTAGGTGCATTTGGACTATGGCACCGTTGCCCTTACCAGAATCACGTTTTAGACCTCCACCTCCTCCTCCTTCAGTCAAGTCAGCAGCGTCGGCAGCGGTCAATCAGCTCGGTCGTCTCCGAGTCCTCGTGTACATCTTACTTGGCACATCCGCCGCATTCGGTTTCGGGTTTTTGATCTGGAAGCTTGGATCATTGTTTCGTCAGTTTACACTTGGAAGAATCCTCCGAGAGCGAAAGCCGGTCGAGACGCGGTACATCAAGACGTGGTATGGTTGGATTCCGCAGGATCGTTACGACACCCGAAAGCAGAAATGGAAGAATCTGTATTCGAACTTCAAGGACTGGTTTTCGTGGGATGACAGTGATGATTACAGCAAGATATGGTGGGATTCGGATCATGGGGGGGACCAGATCCGTCGCAAAAGGAAATCGGATTCATTAAGGGCCCGTTTGAGGCGGACTTCATTAAGAAGTCGGAAACCACAACGGGTTGTTGACAATCCTGTCACCACGGAACAAGAGATGCCCCAGGCTTACACCGCCGTCAATACCTATCAAATATCGCATCGACCTTCATACGCATACCTTACGTACCCCCTTTGCTTGAAACCTATAAATCAGGTAGTAACTGTCGATCGTCATCCTGGATTGCTTATCCCAACAGTCCACAGCGTGCTTCGGAGAGGATTCCGGGGACATATTTCACTTGAATCTCAAGTATCAATGAGCGAAGCTATCACTTGGTCTATGGTTCGCAAGACTCGGCAATTGAAATATCTCCGGGAATGGGCGACACGATTAGAGATGGGCAGTCTGCAATCGATTCTACCTCATCAGTCAGGGACCTTAGGTCGACCAGGAAGTCCGTTGGTTACGATGCACAGCAGCAGCGACTCCAGTCAGCCGACAGACTCCTGTGATATATCGTTGCCTCAAACATCACCATTATCGGGAATTGTTGTTGATGCAGATGACCTCCCACGAAACTTGCAAATTGTCCGCTCAAGTCCGTCAAAGCCCCCAGGCAACTTGCATTCAAACTCTCAACAGGTCCACCTAAAGCCAGACGAGCCCTTTTCCAAAATTCGTGTAGGCCGACGGTCCAAGGCCTCAGACGTCGAATGGCGCTTTGTGGATACACTGGATAGGCATCTTGAGTGGTTGGCCAATGAGTGCCGACCTGGTCAACGTGGGTTCAAATTCCCAGTACTACCAAAGAACTGGTTCAACAATGGGAAGTGGCTCGTTTACACCAATCCCTGCGGTGCATCAGTCGAATACATGCGACGGCACGCACAATGCGACGTTAGAGCAGATGACTATGAGCAGATTGGTCGTTTTAAAAGTTCGACTGCAGTTAGCCGTAGGAGAATGCGCGCCGAATCCATTAAGTCTTGGAGAGCTGCTATCAATAGAACACGCCGTGATCATGATATGGTAGGAGTGCGCTCAATCGAGATTTTCATGAGTTCGACGGAAGATACACCCGACATAGTCATCGACCCAGCGAATTGGATACTTCGACGACCACCGCAAGGGTTCGAAATGCCGAGCAGGCAGAAAGCCGCGTATTGGTACGGTAGAATTGGTGAATGGGCAAAACTGGAAGAGTGGCAGGCAATTGACGGAGCGAATGATATTCCCGCTGATGTCTGGAAGAAACGAATGGATGTTTTTGCGAGTCCGGAAGAGACTCAAAAAGAGTTTTTGCGCAACCATGCCGAGATCGTTTGTTCATGATATGTCTCTTGCTCTGTGGCAGCCCTTGATATTTTTACCCGTGCATAGAATAACCGTCAGTTATCGTTTTGTCTATTTGGATAATAGTAAGTGCTGATCAATAGATGAATGAAGTTGTTGGCAAAAAAGCAGTCTTGAATTTCTTTATGCTAACCTGTCCCTTAATATCACATTCAACGCCCGAGAACAATTCCAACTAGAAAATGCTTGAAAGTAACATAGATGCAGCTGAATGGATGGTAGTTCATCAAAGCCACGTAATATACAGTATGTGTTTGAGTACAATGGTAATCGAGGTCCGGCGTATCGTCCAAAAAGGAAACCCGGGGTATTAGATCCTCGAAGGGCCGTACGCGCTTCCTTGATCGTCCTAGATGTAGAGACAATGGATATGGAGAATGGCTGGTGGGTGTAAATCGAGCCAATCCGGGTGTCGTCGCAGATTAGAAACCAGGAGGGTTGACACGTTGACTGACCCTCGTCCACTTGGGCAATTCTGCAACAAACACATACATCAGACATCATTGCTCTTACACGACTCCCCATTCTAGCGCAAAATCTTGGTGGTAAGAACTTACTGTGAATACCCTTCCGATACGTCTTCTCCTTTCGGTCGTATATCGAATATTTATCCTTGGGCAACATTTCCTCCTCCCGTGGCATCTCGGCGTACCATCGCTCCACTGCTTTCACTTGGGGAAGACCATTGCGTTCGAGGGCGGCGGCGACCGTGTCAACGACATTGTCGACTGCGCGGAGACGTTTGCGTTGACGGAATTTCTGGCGACTGGAGAGGCGCCATGGGATTTTCCTGTGCAGATCGAAAAAAAAAGTTTTTGTTAGCTGTTGTTTCTTCTGAAACACTTGCGGAATGAATTGCAAGGACGGTATGGGGGAAGTACCATAGCAGACCTCCTAAAAGAGGAGAAGTGACTTTAAACATTTCGAATGGCGGTGGAAGCTGAACAGACGACAGCCTTTAGAGGATCGTGAAGTCTCGGAACATTCGACGAAGTCAGAGAAGCCGCGGAGGACGAATGGTGGACCGTGCGCACATCCACGAGTCACGAGCGCCAATCGTCAGTGGCCAGTTTAAAGATTCCGCAAGTCAAAGGTCAACGAATTATTTTCTTCCTTTACTTGAATCGCAGTCGCTCCTTTTCTCTTGTCTTTCTCTTCGACTTTGTTTAATTATTGGTGTTTGTCTCTCGATGCTCTGAATTATCTTGAATTGGGGACCTAGCCCATTCGTGCGTGAACTGGGCGCCAACCAGCTATACCACTATGTCTCTAGGAGCAACGACCGAACGGCCCTCTGCCTGGTGGAGGGCCTGCTCGTCAATGACCATGTTCGAGATTGGCGCCCTGTGTAGGGGCTTCTTATTGGGGTTGAGTAAACTGGAGGTCAATGGGCTGGAGCGGTTTACAGAATTACTGGATTCGCGCCGAGATCCTTCGAAAAGAACGAGAGGGTTGATTACAGGTTGGTTTCTAAGCTGTTTATGGAGTGATGTTGAGACTAACTGCTTGACTTCCAATAGTATCCAATCATATTAGCGTGTACGTACGTGCAACACTATACAATCGACAATATGCAACATGCCGCTGATCTTGAGATTAGTATGGATGACCCTTTAATGTGGGGAGCTTTGCCTTTCAAATACCACTTCAACCTTCCTTCCTATAACCGGCGATGGGGGTTTGGCAGTCATGACATTTGCTGGGCTACCCGGTAAGATTGGAACCTACAAACAGTTGGGAGCGATGTGGCTGACTGGTTAAAAGTGCTGGAGGAGCTTTCTTCACACTAGGACAGGTTCTACCAACACATCGACTTGCCTACTCACCTTACGGAGGTTTGTTCCAGTCTACGATGACGCAGGGAATCCGGCTTCTGTCGAAAGGGCCGTTTCCTGCGGACCCTCATTTCGCGAATATCGAGCGCCAACGGTGGAGTCTTCAGAACGTCTGCGTCGATCCATTTTCCGATCTTCCCACCGCGTACACTACCACCGGCGAGGATTCGATAATGGCGCCCTCGTCATATGCGTGCAACTCGTACTCGTGGGTTCATATTTTCCCGGAAGGAATGATACATCAGTCTCCGAAGAAAGTTATGCGTTATTTCAAATGGGGAGTGTCTCGGCTCATTCTGGAATCATCCGAATGCCCCGATGTGGTTCCGATATGGATAGAGGGTACAGACGAAGTGATGCACGAGGACCGCGGATTCCCTCGCTTCTTGCCTCGGCCTTTCAAGCGTATCAGCATCACATTTGGTGATAAGGCCGACACGGAAGCCGTATTCGGAGACCTGCGACGACGATGGCAAAAGCTAAAAGAAAGAGCGGCAAGAAAGAATGCATCTGTGGCACAATTACCGCTTGGTGTGTTGAATGAGGAATTAATGTTTGGAGAAGAAGCTGTAGAGCTACGAAAAGAGTGCACCAGCAGGGTTCGCCAGCTTGTGGTCGAGTTGAGGCGGTCGAGAGGTCTTTCAGATGAGGATCCCAAGGCGAGTCTAGCGCAAACTTGGGCGGAAGAAGGACCGAAGAGGGAGGGTAAAATGCTTGATGAATCTTGGGTGCGGGACACTTGAGGGAAAATGTATAATATAGATTTCGGCCTTTGTCACTGATAGAACAAGGCATATAAATAATACTATTGCTTCGTACTATAAAATGAAGTCATATCGCGAAGTAACCCAATGTGGAAGGTGGCGGCGGAATTTGTTAGAGCCGCCTTTGAGGCTGTGTTGTTACTCACTTCTTTTCCTCATGGCAAGAACCAACTTCCTTCCTTCTACACCACACGTCTACATACGACGACTTGTTGTCCTTCATGCCCAAAAAGCACAAGTACCCCTCCATCAAACCCGCTAGTACTGTTCATCCCTCGTTAGAATCTTCAACCACCAAACGACAGTATGGCAGCGCCTCACGGTCAGCTTCTAACAGCCAGTCGGTAAATGACCTTATCCACCGTCTTCGTCGGACTCAGGTCACGTCTCCCAACGATGGACTCTCGAATACGTCTCGGACCGTGACACAACGCACACTCCATCCGTCGCTCCGGAATATACTCGATGTCCCAGAGACGCCCCCACCACGACCGCGCTCAAATGTGCGGCCAGTAGGTGGACGGTTCTTTCGTAGAACACCCGGCCCTCCGCCTCCGTCTAGTTGGTTACAAACTCAGGCACCGGCAAACAATACATCGGATGAGCACCAGGGTGTTTCGGTGGGCTATGATCAAGTACTTTACCGGCTTGAGCGACTGCCCGGGGTGAAGTTCCCGCCGAAGGATAGCTTGCAACATGCCGTGATGAAGTCCATGGCGATTAACTGGGCATGGCATTTGGAGTATGATAATGAATTTCTAATGGAAATTCCTAGTCGTCCCAAGTTGCTATTGCTAAGCTATATTGCTACCCACATGTCAAGATCCGATATAACGGTCGCTGGAAATACTCTTAATTTCCTATTCGCGCCGCCAGAGGCATCGGTAGCCGAAGTCGGATATGTTACTCGCTTGGATTTGAGCAGTGCAGTCGGGAACTGGATTAGCATGAAAGCCTTGAGTAAACAGCTATTGCTTCCTCATAAGGAGAACGGTGCCCCGATCATAAAGAGCGAAGAAACCGTGCCCGCATCATGGGACGATAGTGAGGATTCGATAGAGGACGATGAGATTGAAATGCATTCATTATCATCACCACAGTCGCCTCTATTTAAGTCGCCACCCCAGGTCCTCCGGTTTCCAAATCTGAGATACCTGTCGCTTGCTCATCCCAAGCGCACGGCAGCTAGTTGGAGTTCTTTGCTTAACCTGCTATCACACGTTTCTACGCTCACGCATCTGTCTCTTGCTCATTGGCCAGTTCCAACACTTACTCCAAATCTAATAAACGAGAGAATCACGCATCCCACCATGAGATCCGTGTCGTTCGCCGCTGGTGGGACAGATACATACAGTGCTGATGAGAATAACTGGGTCGAAGCCGTCAATATCCTACGCAGGCTCTCACGTGCGACATACTGCCTCAAATGGCTGGATTTGGAAGGATGCGGTGAATGGTTCGGAGCCTTCAGTTGGGATGGACGTACTTTGCACGATGATGAACCATTCCAGACGCTGTCATCAGCATGGAATGGATCATGGCGAGATATTGAATGGATTGGCCTCGGTCCTGGCTGGATACCGTCGCAGAAGGTGGATGTAGATGATATGAGTTCTTCGTTCGTTCCGCCGGCGGCATCTAGGCATTCACCAGCACCTCAGCGGCAACCCGGACAAGGGAGAAATCCAGACGACGATCTAACCTCCGTTCTGACAGAGCAAGACCTGCGAGAAGCTGCGATTGCGCGCGAAAAGCAGCACCGAGTCAATGAATGGAAAGCATACGAAGAGACTCTACGAAAAGCTCGTCGTGTTGAGAAGCATATCCATCGTGTCCGTCGCGAAGGCGGTGGAAAATGGATACATTTCTCCTTTGGCGGGGAGGGGGTTGATGAACGAAAGGTCTTAGAGAAGGTGTTGGCCAAAATAGATTCATGAAGGACTGCTGTACTATATCAATAGAATCTAGACTATGCACGAACACCAATTCCATTCCTATATACAATTAACCATCCGAATACTTTTATGTGACTCTGCGTCATGATCAGATCTACTTCTTCCTCCCCTTAGCATTAAACGTCTTGAGCGGATCAGCCTTCTTCCCACCACCCGCCTTTCGTCCTTTAGCTCTATTCCTCTCTCTAGCTTTCCGAATCCGATTCTCACTCGTCTTCCCAATCCCCACGTGTTGTCGCTGCGAATCCTCCGCCATAAGCCCCTGTTTTCCCTTTGACGGCATCAAATAATCCGGGACATGTTTGAGATGAGGCTGAATCCGGACTGCGCGGATCTCGCCGTCATGGCGCAAATGGCGTAGTTCGTCCGGGTTTTCCTCGAAATGGCGACGTAGCTTTTCGGATTTGATGAGTTCCTGTCTGATCTCGCGGGCGCGCGCTTCTTGGATTGCGAGTCGGGTGACGGCGCGGAGGGCGTCGGTCATACGGTAGCGGAAGGATTCGACTTGTTTCATTTCGAAGTGGTAGGGTTTCACTTCGTGGCCGAGTTTGGCCTGGCGTTTTATGATTTTGGCGAGGACCGCTTCGTCGTGTTTGGCTGTTGGGTAGCTAGTGGGTTTGTGTTTGCCGTACTCGTCCTTGGGCACGACGAAGGAGAGGGCCATGCCGGTCTTGCCGGCGCGGCCTGTACGGCCGATACGGTGGGTGTAGGATTTGGAGGTTGTGGGGAGATCGAAGTTTAGGACGCAAGCGACGTTTTGGAAGTCGATACCGCGGGAGATACCGTAATCTTTTTGTTTGCCGGATAATTTTTGCTTTTTATTGCTTTTAGATTGTGTGTTTTCAGCCGGTTGAACCTCATCATCGCTGGATTCTTCGAGTGCAGCTTCGGCATCCTCGCCATTCTCATTGTTGTCGGCATCTGTGAGTGCGGATGCCTTTTTGATCTTTTTCGTGCCGAGGACTTCTTGGTCATCGGCGGCGATGATAATATCATATACACCCTTGTTGAATTCCTGAACAACATGAATACGCGAATTGGCCGGAAGCTCCGAGTTGAGAACACAGCTCTTGATACCGAACTGTTCTAAAAAGAGTTTAAGACGGTAGCAACGATCGATATCTCCAACAAAGATTATACATTTGCCCTTGACAAGCTGTAGTTTGAAAATGACGTATGTGAGAAGGAACTTTTCGTCTTCCGCGCAACGCACAGCGAATTGACTGATACCGCCGCCCTCGTCTTCGGATTCGGTCAATTTCAAGATCACCGGGTTTCGACAGAATAAGCCCTTCAATGTGTCGACTTCGGATGTAAGAGTCGCGCTCATCAAGAATGTCTGAACTCCTCGAGGAACAGCTTTAGCCAAAGCATTGATATCATCTTCATAACCATACGATAGCACCAAATCGGCCTCATCAATCACCAATTGAGTAAGATGGTTAAGAGATAAAGCGGAATTGTTCACGTTGGAGACCACTCGTGCCGGGGTGGAGATGACAATGTCGGGGACATCGGCGAGCATCGCACGTTGAACCGAGTCGGATACTTTTTGGGTCAAGTTGACGGAGCGAATGTCTTTTCCGCAGAATGAGGAGAAGGATACGATGACTCGTTGGACTTGCTCGGAGAGTTCTCTGGTGGGGACTAGGATGAGAGCAGATGTTGCTTTCAATGAGGGGTCATTCTATGACAAACAACCAATCAGTTATTATTCGACCAATCCCATGAGCCTTAGTTATAGCATACCGATTTCCTCTGCAAGATAGACTGCAACACAGGAAGAACATATGCCGCCGTTTTACCAGACCCTGTCTTAGCCCGCGCTAAACACATGAAAATTAGCACCGAGTTAATAGGATCTCAATCAAGAGGATTATAAAGTACCTAATATATCCTTCCCTTCAAGAGCCAAAGGAATAGCCTTGGACTGGACCAAAGTCGGTTTCGAGAAGTTTTCCTTCTCCAGCGCTTGCCGTAACCGCGGATCGAGAGCGAGATTTTCGAATGTTGTTTGCGTTTCATTTTCTCCTTCTGCGGCACCTGTCGACGGGACATCGTTGGCATCCAGCTTGCGCTTCATACTTGCTTATTTGAATCAAGTCGAGTCGGGCAATCAGTAATACCTGCCGATGTTTTCGTGTTGATAAGAGGAAAAATTATTTTTGAAGCTTAGAGAACTTATCCGGCCCGCCACATTTTCCGCTTCACCACCTAGACCCGCCGACTCCACTTTTACTCTGCTTTAGCTATCGAAACATCTCAACTTCTTAGCAACTTCAAGTGTTCATCATGAAATTCGTACTTAAGGACATTCAATCTGGGTACAATTCGAAACAATCCGAGAACAAAAAAGCGTATAGTTCATCTGGGTCTGTCAATCTGTCGTATACCTGATCTTTGCCCTTGCAAAGTCGTTCCGTTGAAAAATGCGTCCTGCCGCAATCGCACTCAAATCATCAAATCAAACAACATAAAGGAATCACTAATCAAGAGCGTTGGATATCGTTTGCCGCATGCTCAATCTCCTTATCAAAAGAAGAAAGAAGACGACCGTGGAAACAAAATAGTCAAGCAGATACTCGATGGATGACTCTATCGAGTTGATGGCCATGAGAAAGTCTGCAGACCGGCCACAGGAGTGCAAAGCGTTATGATGACCTCGCCTATGGATAGCGAAGCCTATCGAACCTGTCGTTCACGTAGGCGTGAAATGTGGACATGGAATTTGGGGAAATCTTGCCGATATGGCAGATTTCAACATTGTGCTGGATCGTATGTAATTCTCCGAAATTTGCACGAGACATATGATCAAGCCTCTCTGCACGTGATGCAAGAATGACAGCCAGTGGATCTCGCTCCAATTGTGGCTCTCTGGGGGACATCCGTGGCCCTCCTTCTGCTTCATCGTACAGAATCGCATGACTTTCAACATGGATGCCATGTTTCGCTAGTCCTTGCCCGCCGTATGTGTATATTCCACTGGGCGGCCAGAAATGGCTGATTAGCATTCTGTCATGACAAATAATGACTTTTCACGTTAGGCATGCTACTTACACACAGGTCGAACTATTACTGCCCGGAATAGTCGATAACACAATCATGCGACGCGGAGAGCAAAAGTACCTGTTGCCGTGGCTATCAACGATGATCTCACTGTTTCCACTCCTGGTCCCCTCTGTTTGACCGGCGTTTTCAACCCAGGGCATGAGAAAAATCTAAAAATTAGCTTCGAAATGAGACTGTTCAGGGGGCAGAGTGCTCACCCTGCCTGGCGTGAAATAAGTGCTTGCCATTCTGGTCCATACTATTCGACACTAAGTCTCCCATTCATGTACCACACTTGTGTCGTACTACGTACCTCTTTCCACAGAGTGACGGTGTCTATGTCTGCGACCGGAATGGGTTCGGGGCGTTGCCTCTGGTGTCAAATATTGGTTGGCGAGCTGGTTATTCTGTTGATACCAGATTCGCTCATTGATATCAGCCGTTGACGACAACTGTTGCGAAGGCACCCTGCCAGCAAAATGTGTCTCAGTCATACCATTTGAGGACCTGTTACCCCATGGCTCCCTGACAGTTTCAGTTTCCGGTTCCGTAGGGCTTGGAGATGGCTCAGGGTCAGCATTGTTACTAGTCCAATCAGCTTAATTCCAATTGAACTATAAAGTAAGGCACATACTGGTTGCCATATTCGGGCACGAAGCCATGCCCGTATGGCTGTTGATTGGGGTAATATTGATAGCCTATGACTCGCGATGGTCAGTACAGGGATATTGGTGTATGATTGGGTACGTATGGGAGTGATTGATTACCATATTGGTAGCCGTGGTAAGCCATATTCGATCACTAACTATGTATCTAGGTAATTAATGCTACCGCCTGAGGTCAGGTAGCAATGCCCATGTACTTTCGATATTGGTAACATATACAAACATATACCCAATCTCGATGAGTATGAAAGCCAGACCTGGTATTAGCAGTGCGTTTGCGTGCTCCACAAATGTACCAGATGAGAAGCTCCATCCCTGATGATACATCAATTTTCCTCGCTCATATATCCCCCAAAGGCCGGGATGAGGCTCAATTGAACGGATACCAAGACACCATGTTATATGCATTGTACTTACTCGCCCGCCTTGATGCCTGATATCTCAGAGTTGAATGCTGGAATCCACCAATTAGGTTGTTTATAAGCGCGCGCCGAGCTGTATGAAATCCGCTAAATCTGCCGTATATACTTGGACGAGTAGATGGGCAGCGGTGACACTGGTAGATGGTGTCATCTCGCGTCTAGGAAATAACGGACAGTAGTGTTGCATGAAGTGAGGTGTGATGGGGTGTATGATTGGGAGGGGAGGGAAAAAGGACTCGGAACAATCGGACTGGGGCTGGGACTGAGGCAGCGAGGGAGTGAGGAGAAGGAGAAGATATGCCTTCCTGATTAGGAAGGGCGTGGTCGTATTAGTTATCTGCGTGCGCCAATGCAGCCGGCGGGGAGCCTGAGGAAGCCACGGCGTAAATTTCAGTTCGGGCTGGCATTAATACTGGACTTGTGACCGTAACATGCTGATCAGCTGACTTGTTTGTAATCTATCCTCATGCCTGCCTTATCAGGTTGGAAGCTATGACCTTCTCTTCTTCTTTCATGTGCTGGACCAATACTATTCCGTGCAGACTTGATGCACACACCATCGGTAAAATGTGCAAATTGTTTTCTAGCACATTATCGCTGGGGAAAAAATTAACAATATCCAGTTGATATCGAAGCAATGCAAGAAAGGCACAATGACTACGCTACGAAGATGCCACAGTATGCCCCTCGAGTTTCAGAAAAGGGATGAACGCCGTCCGAGTTTATCTTCTCCTACGGGACGAAAACGAAGAGCTGCAAGTATGCGACTCACATCCCATCGTTCGGCTGATCTGCATGTAGGTCAATTCTCGGCCGCGGAGAAGCCCCTCAAACCAATAGAGCCAACATCGTCCCTGGTGTTAGATACTCAACAAGTTGCAATTGGTCTCGATATTCACACATTAAGCTCAACAGGACGAGAATCCTTACACAAGCTTGGACAGAAGCCTCTACATGACTCGATTGACCTCAATATGATGGAAGAGACTTGCAGAGAGGGCCAAGAATCTACAATCAACCATCGCTTCCAGAGTCAACTGCATCGGGACGAACATCTGCCGAACAATGGTTTCAAACATTCAGATTCCCCTAGAAGAATATCCGAAACAATTCAAACCGTGATCAGAGCCCAACAAAAAGTCTCTGGTATGCGAGTCCAACTTGCCGAAATGCGCTCTGATCTCGACAAAAGAAGGACTGCCCAAATCTGCCAGTGGGCAGATCATTTACAAGAAATAAAGTCAATGTTGAGCAGTGCACCACTAGAACACACCAATACATCTTCTATAGCGGTGCAGCTAAGCGCCCTTGAAACAATCAATCAGCATTCCGACGACTACTTGCTTCGCGAAAATGAGTATCGAAATTTCCAACGCAAACTAGAGGCAGAAGAGAACTCATTACAGCAGAGACAGACACATATAGCAGAGGTGTTGCAAAGCTTTGCCCAGAGGAACTATGCGACTGAGTTACATATGAACTTCGGCAGTAGGGGTTCCTATCAACAAACTCAAGATATGTGGCCGGTGGCCGAAGACGACTCGGACACCGCAGGCACGACGGAGTCTCTGATGGAACTACATCCATTAGTCGAGAAATATCTCGCAGAAATAGGAGAAGTCCGGATGTATCAGGAACGACTAGGCGAACTCTCGCTCGAACATGCCGAGATAACCGGACGAGAGGCATCGCTTGCTTTAGTAAATATGTCCCTTGACGAAGGCTCTCGATATTTCCTTGACAATTACGAATCCCAACGTCTCGAGCTAGAGCAAATATTATCCGAAAAGATGGATGCAGCAGCATCAATACGTGAGCAATGCAAGAAAGAGGGTCTATCCCTTCCAGCAAATCTACGAGCGGAAGTCGAAACGGACCTACTAGACATGGATATCAGAGAATCTCTCCCACAGGAACGGGACTTACTATGGCTCTCCGAGCTAGACGAAAATAAGCCCTTCTCCGAAATGGCACAAACCAGGGATTTTAATATGTATAACTTCATTAACGGATGGATATTTCACCAGCTGAGGCATTCGACGTCTCAAATATGTCGATATAAATCGAATCCGCGGCTTCAAGAATTGGATATGGATGGGAATGATATCAGTGAATGGGCGATGAAATTGTGGTTTCGGGTTGAGAGTTCGAAAATGGCGTCTCCTTTACGGACGTCGATAGGTAGTGGCAGTAAGTGAGGCAGGCCATGGTTATGGTTGATCTACCAAGAACACCCAGTCAAGGTACAGTAGGGCACGTTCGGGAGCTTATAGATTGTCATTTCGGTACCTTTATTTCTCTAGGCACGGTGATTAGAGTCGGGTTAGGGCTACGGAACAACGACTTGCCCAAATAGAGTTCAGACATGGAACATTTCCTAACTTGGCAAATATTCATCCGATTTAGGGTTTGGGTAGACGACATCCGGCAGAAAAGACGATGCTGGAAAGAGATTTTTAATATTTCAATTGTTGATGATAGATCTAGTTGACTGGGAATTGAGGCATCTCGTAAGGTCCATTAATGACATGGTATCTCTACTTCCCACTACAATCAAGTATATTCACGTCTCGAGAGCTCGAAATTGAGTTTATCACCTTGGTGATGGATGTTGATCTTATTGAAACTATCCATGTCTAACACCTCATTATTCAAGTAGTTCGTCTCATCTCCTATACATCAATCCAAACAGTGTCTGGCATCTAGCTCATTGGCCAGCCATCGTCACATTCCCTGGCCACTCCGAGATTCAGCTAACCTGTTAGCATATCAAGAGCAGCATCGACATATCTCAAAAGGGTAGGAAGAAAATAAACAGCTTTTGGGGGCACGTCCCAAAAGCCCGAAACAAAAAAGAGAAAAGAAAGAAATGAGTAGGCTTTTGCATCAAAACAACTGCTAGTGGTATCAAGAAATCTCGCATGTCAAACAGCATCTACCGATGCCACAAAAATATCAATAGAATAAGGAAAACGGTTGTAAGGGTAAGTATCTAAATCATGTTCGAGTCATGTCTTTCTCTAGTAAGTCGATACTTGGAACTGTCCCGCGTTTTCGAGTCTGACACCCGCGTGTCACCGCTCGTACTGGAATCCTTTCTGGATGAACTGGGTTGTCTCCGTCGAAAGTTGCCGTCATCCGAATCCGGGCTCGGAATAGGATACAACGTGCCCGGCGGAGAAGCCGGTAAACCCGACGCGCGACGGAACTGTTGCATCTCTTCTTGTAATTGCGTTACTTGATTTTCCAGCGCTTTTCGAGCGGTTTGTTCCCGACGGACGAGGGTGACGAGGGCACTGTATTGCTCGATTGAGATTCCGTGGAGGTTCATCGAGGACCAGGAATTGTTTTGCCAGGGTGGTGGTTGTTGGGAGTAGATCATGCTGGGGCGTAGAGTTGCGGTGCTGATGGGTCGGTCCTCGCCGCCGCCAAAGGAGGCGGAGCTTTGGGTGGTGGCTTCGCTGACGATTGAGGATGCGTCATTGGGTGATCGTGGGGCTGGGTTCGGGGATAAAAGGGTATTCATTGGTTCTGGAGAGGTCACTGGAGGAGGTTTGGAGAAGACATTGTTATCTGTGCCTTGGATTTTGGAGATCGCGAATTCCAGGTCCATGAGCTTAACTTCGATTGTGGTTAGTCGTTGTTCGACAGTTGCATCAGGATCGGCCATGCTAGCGATCAGACTCTCAATTTGGAATGGCGCTGACGTTGAGACATCCGGTACGGGAAGACTGTCATCGTTGGCACTCTTTGTTTTCTCACACTCTGGTAATGAGTCTATCCTCGGTTTGTGTTGGCCGCTGTGACTAGGTTGTGGTTCTCCATCCTCGTCACCTTCGTCCATCTCGAGTACACTCGTTCTCCAGAATTTGATTTCGTCACTGCGTCGCCGCCATTGAATTGGGGACATTCGATGGTGTCGCACAAGATCTCTTAGGGCATCCGCACTTCTCGATCGTCGGTGTGCTCTCAAGCTTGGCTGTGATTTAGCGTCCTCGTGATCTTCTTGATGCTCACGATCTTCATGGCTCTCAATAACCACGCTTACAGGCCGAGTACTCGTAGGAGAAAGGTTCGAATAGATTGATGCCTTGGTATCATCGTCCTCGGTGAGAATGAGGCTGGGTAAAGTTGCCCTTCGTCTGACAGTATGAGCTGGAATCTCAATCCTATTATCCTGAGCTGCAGCGATATGATCCGACGATGCAGATGACAGGTGGCTGTTTGGAAGAGATTGTTTGCGCTTGGATACAGATCCTCTACTACTAGAATCCGACTGGTGTGCCGTCTCAAACAGTATCCGATTTGGCGCGGTGGGTGTAGCGATAGGTTGATGCCTCACCGTTGACGGGCTCTCATTTTCTTCTTCTCCATCTAGATTGCTATGTCGCTTTATACCAAACAATTTCCTCATCACGACTTTTAGAGTGCTGCCCCGACGTCGATGCGAGAAGGGATCCTGCGATAGGTGCGAAGAAAACGAAGCTTGCGGATGGTGCGATAGTGCTCTGCCATATGTTTTCGCATGTGAACCGTTCAACGAAGGATGGGATTCTCGAAATGTGCGGATTGGCAATGCAGTTATTTGTTGATCCGGTGTGACTAGCAACCGTGGCCCCGGCCCTGTTTCTCCTCCACTCTGAATAGACTTTGGTAGTGTAGTCTCCATATTCCCGCGGTGTAGCCCGCTCCAAAAACCGGGCCAATCTCTCAAAGTATGTGAAAGAAGATGATGATGTGAACTAGAAAACCACCATGTCGATTGCAACTGTTTCACAGCAACCAGTGTGTTTTTGATAGAGAAACGATATTAAAAGTGTAGAGGTGTAAATCTAAAAGCGTGATCAAGGAAGCTCGACGGAAAACGAATGAGTCGTCGAAGTTCGTAAGATTGAGCGTAAGAATGTGAATGATGGTGTGGCTATCGTGGCGGCTGAGATCGCATCGAGCATGTGAAGTAGAAGGACTGTAAGAACTTCATGTCTAAAAAGAGTGTTTCGCCATATCCTGTCTTGTTATCCGCCTTCGAGTGTGAGGAAATTCGATCGGGTGGAATTGAATAGGAAGAATAGCGGCCAGGATAGTCGATTGAAAACGAATGGCTGTGAGCTATCTCTTAGTAATTGCTGCACTTTGTAAGCAAGACTTGGAGAATCATGATAAAACGAAAGGACTCGACTCCACGTCAGACACTGCTTGGTGCAGATACTAGAAGCCGGTGTAACTTGCCGGTGCACAAGTAGTTTATCTGCAACGGTTGGACCGGGCGCAGGCCATGCTGTCTGCTGTCTGCTGTCTTATCCGGCCAGGGGCTGCGAGTTGCTGCAGGGGTAGACACTAGACAGACGAAACAGGCGAGTCCACTTGTGCTCTATCTGCTAGTGCCAAAAGAGGGAAT
Organism: Talaromyces verruculosus; assembly: GCA_038993655.1. Lineage (NCBI taxonomy): Eukaryota > Fungi > Ascomycota > Eurotiomycetes > Eurotiales > Trichocomaceae > Talaromyces > Talaromyces verruculosus. The sequence continues at coordinate 155,454 of JBBVQN010000034.1, read as the reverse complement.
CAGAAACCTGTTTTGAGTTAGCCGGACGATGGATAGTCATGCCTGTGCGTAGGATAAGCTCCATCACACTGTTGACTATGTAACCAGTCACCAGTCACCAGTGTAATGAGGACAGTCGACAGCGTAGACTTGCTCTCCGTACATAGTACCTATGTAGTCTCTCGAAGTATGCGATCGTGGCTTCCCTGTCATAGTAATGTGGAAGTTATCGACTAGAACTGCTGGATGCTGAAGAAGGAAAGAACTCGGTTCCTGGAAGTTACTACTAAGTAGCATGCAGTGGAGCACGGGACGGAGCGGATGGGGTCGATAAGCAAAAGCAACCAATGACAATCTATTCTCTGATGATTATTGACCACATGGTCCACTGTCACGGCGTTTCTAACTTTCTGTAAATGGCTCCATGCGTGTCACTATGAGACGCCAGCCTGGCCCAGATGGGATGGTACATGTTTGATCCTTCACCGTATCTCTCTTTAACATCGACTTTTCAGATATGATCGGATTATCGGAGAATATATCTTGTCACATATGGTTCGTAATTGCTACATTGTCTAACACCCGCTCCAGCTTGAAACTAGGAAAGACAGCCGAAAGCCAATCTGTCCAAGACCAAAGCAGTTAGTTGCTATTGACAACAACGTCCACGTTGTTGTCTTTGTTGTCTTTTTGTCGCTGACTTTGCATTTACAGCTCTCTTTCAACCCTCTGACTCGACAATGCATTGTTCGGATATCGCAGCCTAAAGAATCCTTTCATACTTGAGAAGCTCTGATATACTCCGCAGTGGCGGTCAAAGCATAGTCTACGGCAATGACTCCCCGGACAGATAAAACGCTGGTCTGATCGTAATCATTAAGCATAAATCTCTCAAAATCTCTCCATATCACTTCCCGTGTATCTACTTGATACGGAAAATGTTTGCATGCAGTATGGCCTAAAGAGCAGTCTTGCCTGCAGAATCTGAAACGCTCCGTACCAAGACAATGCATAGTGCACATCGCATGAATAATAGTCTTGACAGCTGAAAATTGAAAATCGAAAATCGAAGCAATCAATCCACGTGTTTGACTAGGGTCACTGCTGACGCCGCGCCGCAATGCACAGAAAAATCCTCGAATAATCCGTGCAGCACGAGATTCAGCTGAAGTAAGATCTGAGTCCATGCAGCCTTGTCGGTGACTCGATGCCCAAGAAAACTTATCAATATGCATGACATTGATGATGATAGGCGGTGATCTCGGTGGGGGTTTTCTGATACGAGGCACGAGCTGCGATATACGGCCTAGATGCGGGGTTAAAGGATTCGATAGAGACTTGCTCAAGCAATCAGAACGTGAAAAGTGTCTGCGGCTGACATCGTGTTAGACTACTCCGTACATAGTCTGCGCAGACCGTATCTGTACGTCAAGAGCAAGTAGATGAGATGCATAAGCTGGACATATATCATCCTGGATCCTTGTTGGTCTTGATTCTAGAAAAGTTTCTGCATTTGTGTGCTGCAGTTATGCAGATGCTCTCAGCACACGCAGTAGCGTGCGTATAACATTGATACATACGGAGTACAGTACGTGCCTATGTATGTGCTAATGGCATCCTTGGAATTGATATCCAAACCAGATCTCGGTCAACTTGGTCTCTGCGATCGGATACACCTCGTGTGCTATCTGGTCATGGGTCAAGGTGTCCTGAGATGTGAGCTATTCTTCATGATTGATGAAACGTGCAATGGCGATTTAGCTTTTACATGGCAACTATCCGATCCACTTCAGTGTATCCATCGACGATCTTAACACGGATTTTATGTCTTTATCATACTCAGATCATATTGCTAATATACATAAGAAACCACTGATGATACATAGGATGCATATGGTTTGTACACAGGAAAACGATAAGGAGTCGAGAATGCCCTGGATATACCTACACATGTAGGTAGAGTCAAAGGAATGATTCAGATTGCTTTCCGTTTTTCGATCTGCTCACTGATCTGTGGGGTCGTATGTTTGAGATCCCTCAGGAAGAGTGGAAATGCTGTTTCTGATCGGCCACTCGCATCTTCGGTCCATCGAACCCCATTGCATAGAAGTTTCAAGCTGTGGCCCGTCTCCTACATTGAACGACATCTGGCGAAGCGTGCACCATCCTCCTTTCACCCGGTCGGTGCATAAGCAGAGTAACGTTGGCTTCATTTCGTACATCAGATCTCAGGGAAAGGCTCCGTTCTTGACTTGTAGGCTTATCATCGCTTCTCAACCCTTAGACATCGTATCATGTATCTTGTTCCAATGCTCTTACAACCCACCATCAACAAGTCTGGCAATATCTCGTCCACGACGAAATATCATCGTCATCATAAGCATAACCCATCAAATCAATCAACTCCTGTCGTCCCGAACTCCTCGCATGCTCACTGAAAGATCTCAGACGACTCTCTCCATGTCTTCTACTATATCTATAACCCCTGTCATGTTCCCTCGGATATCGGCCCTCGTAGTAATCATCCACTTCCTCATCTATATGGTAGTAGTTATCATATCTCGACCGTCTTCCCTCTCGCACAACAGCCGGGATCCGCTCAATAGGCATCTCAGTCTTTCTCCTACTCGCTGCTGTCGTTGATATAGGCGTCATCCTCGTCGTCAACGCCGCCGCTTCACCAACCCCAAATGCGTCACGACGACGAAGACGTCTATTCTCATATGCAGGCGGACAGGGTGGGTATCTCGAGAAGCTCGTATTCGACGACGATAGACCATTATCTGACGAATAGTATGTGTTTGAGGACTTGGCTCTTCGGCTCCGGCTACTGTTGCTGGTATTGCTGGTGCTGCTGCCGGATGTCGGTGAAGAGGATGATGAGGTCGTGTATGATGTTGAGTAGGAGTAGAGTGATCCCACGCCGATGATGGGTTGACCGATTAGAGAGCGGTGGGGTCTGGTTGGGGGGACAATGTACATAACCATTTTTGAGAGTAGATCGTACACATCGCGAAATTGTTGAAATAGTTAGTAGGAAGCGATATTGGAGAAGTAAGTGGGTGACTCAGGCTTCAAATGTTAGGGTATTGTTTAAATATGAACCGATGCCAGATAAAACTGGCACGAGTGTTGTAAGAATAGACCAAAGGAAGCTTTTTCTATCTACGTACTCCGCTTGTTCAGCCATCTCGTGTGTATGAGTCTGTTGATATCACTATCAAACTCGTGACTTGCCGCGGTGACTGGTCGCCCTATCATATGATTCGAAGTTCGGTTTGTTTGACCCCGTCATGAGTGAAAGGCGCAGTCCACATTCAAATATAATAATATTCCATTGGAATTAGGCTTGATTCTATGATCTGTTTTAGTCAGGGGTTATGACTTAGATCTGTCATGTCAGGGGCGCATGGCTGGACATGCGATCTTGTATACATGATGCATGTGAGATTCCCCGATTTGGTAAACTAGGGGTTTGCAGACTAGAGAGACCTCCGAAAATCAAGAGTGCGTACTGCAATAAGATACTGAGGATATTGATGACTAGGATTCGAATTTCAAGGTTCTATGCGGCTAATTATATTATTTTACAAGAACCACAAATTGAATCGTTTGACAGGGCCGAAAACATCACTCGAACTAAGTACCCAGTTCTTAGGAAGATCAAATACGTTTTGTCACTTTGATATATTTCGCCTCTAAAAACATACTGAAATCTCTGCGCTAATGAAGAAACAACCATATACCCAGACTGATTGCCACCTGAACAATTCACATCGTATTAAGGAGGTAAGCAGGCGGTGGTCAGGCGATCAGTATGGTCATCTTGTCGTTCGTCTTCTATACAACGTAAGACTTCTGCCACTATTAACATATTTGCACATGTCTCTCAAGGTCGCCTACTCTAGGTTTGATTTATTAAAGGGGTTTGATTGCTTGCGCAGTAGTTATGGCATCTAGGACAACGGCGTATTCCAAATGAGGAATTAGGGCTAATTGCGATCCGGTTCGGTCTGGTCTGGTAGCCCATTTACCTAGCAGTTTTGCTTGTCACAGAATTGATAATCGTCAAATTTGCCATATACATGTTTATGCAGTTTGCACCGTCTTTCTACATATTTTGCGTAAGTCGCTTTAACAGGCGTTGGCTGAAACGTTCTGTGGTCAATGTTTATTCGTAACCTGCGACGTAACCAAATCTCGAGTGCTCGAAGACCAAGCGAACTTCTCCAGATGCCACGTTATGCCAATGTTTTTAAAGACTTTGACTACTCCGTATTGGATCTCTGTTTTCGAAACTTTCGTCCTCTTGAGTACTCAGTATGGACCGAATTCATGGAGACACAATCTTCATTTGAGCGTATTAGAACAGCTCACTGGCGTCAGGATATCGCAAGTCTGCATGTTCCTCTAGGAATGCCATCCAGTTTCTCAAGAACTTGCTTCCTCTAAAGGAATGTCAGATAATATTAGTCCGGTTATAATGGACTGAGGAGCATGGCGACTTACTTGCTGATCGTCTCAGAGTCTCCGCAAACGCAAAGATGTCTTTTTGGACGAGTCATGGCGACTATATAATCCACGGTTAGTCATTTTCCTCTCGTAAAGAGTAGAGAGAAACGTCTTACCATTCAGTCGGCGCTTCTCTCCCAGAAATCCCACTTCATGATTCTCATTACTCCGCACCAAGCTAACAACAATAGCTTCCTTTTCACGTCCCTGAAAACCATCTACACTTCCAATCTCAATACCAGGATATTCTTCTTTCAGTGACTGCGCAATCAGAGCAACTTGTGCATTGTACGGTGTGACAACGGCGATATCTTCCGGTCGAACACCCGCATCAATGAGACCCTCGACATGTCGAATAGCTATTCTGGCCTCCATTTCATTGCTTTTACTCTCGCTGAGTAGACCTCCCTTTATGGTGGTGTCTTCATCTTCGGCTTTCTCGGGAAAGTCGCCTCCTTGTGTATCTATAAACACTAAAGGCTCTTTCGTGTCGTCTGTTTCTTCGACGCCGTACGGTAGATCTTTTAGTAGACGATCTTTTACAGAGTCCGCTGCAACGAGTTTTCCTTCGTACAGTTCGTTTGACGGGAACTGCATTATCTTGTCGTGCATTCGGTATTGGGTAGTAAGCATGCGCTTGATGGATGGTCCGTGGAGGGCGAGTAGTCGGTCAAACATGGTTTTTTCAAGGGATACACCATTGAGTGACTCAGGTGAGTCTTTCGCTGCTTCTTTTGCTTTTGCCTTGCTGATTTTCTTTGCATCTATGCTTGACGACTTTATCGTAGGTGGCAGCTGTAGATGGTCGCCTGCAAGCACAGCTCGTGACGCAGTTAAAAGTGGGATCCAGCATTGCGCCTCCAGAGCCTGACTGGCTTCATCAATAATGACGACGTCAAATTTCTGGTTCTTGAGTTGATGGCCACCGGCACCATGCAGTGTAGCAAGAACCACTTTACTTCCTGTCACGAGATTCTCGACACATTTTGATTCTCGCTCGCGAAACTCTTTCCGCAACTCCTTCAAGTCTCCATATATTTCTCTCCTTTCCCGCCCATTCCTTGTCTTTCGAATACTTGCTTGTTTTTCATCGATTTCCTTCCGTACATCTCGCACAATCTCTGCTGCTTCTGATGTTTGCGTGAGTACTTCCAGCGAGTGATCTAGTACAGACGGCAGAAGTCGAGCTGGGTGCCCTACCCGCACAATCGGGACTTTGTGGGGTGTGAGACGTTCAACGATATTATCTACAGACACATTCGATGGCCCGCAAACTAGTATCCTCATATTTCGACGGGTCATTTGTAGAATCAGTTCAATCAACGTATGAGTCTTTCCAGTACCGGGAGGTCCATGTATCAAGGCGATCTCTTTTGATGCAAGTGCGAATCGAATAGCTTCCTTTTGTGAGTCATTTAGGGTCGGATCGATGAAATCAAGAGGTCCAATTGTATCGTAGTCCGGCGAAGATGGGGTTGTGTATCCAAAAAGAACTCGCATAAAGTAGGTATGTTCTGACTCCGACACTTTCTCCATCTTTTCCATCGTCTGATTCAGTCGTCGATGCGTGACATCGTTCGCTAGTTTGACTCTATTGCGCAAGTCAGCACCTTTCACTCCTATGCTCGGCATACTGTGGAGACATACAACCAGAGCTTCTTCCCCCACAGGTCATCAACCGACTCCTCCTCTGCTTTTGCATTGGCTCCGCCACCACTTTGACCAAAAGCCACAGAAAGCGCCTTCTCAGAAGCTTTTATCACCACACCTTCCGCTCCATTCGATTTATTCCCTCCCACTTCTTTGCCCTCTTTTCCACTTTTCCTACCGGACGATATCTCGAGAACGCGAACCACATCCCCAACTCTAATGCCATGTGCCCCGAAACGCGCCCTTCCATCACTCTCCTCGGTTGATTCGGTGGCATATGCAGCGTCCGCCCCGAATTCGCCGACTATCCTTCCTCCCATGCCAGTTCGGCATTGTTCCAGTACAATCCCAGTCAATGCATATCCGGTGGCTTGTAAAGTGCGTCGAGTCGAGGGAGATACGGTGTTTGTTGAGCTAGTCGCGAGGGCGGAGGATAGTTTTTCGACTTCGTGCTCTTTCTGTAGGAGTTTTCGCTGGGCATCCGCGAACAGGGAGATTGGGACAGGAGTAGGCGACATTATTCAGGAGATTACTGCAGCGATAGAGCGCATAGTTGAGAAACAGTGTTGTTTGACGATCTATGCTGGTTGTTGATGAGAAATAGTTTGGAGAGTTCCCCGCAATCACACCCTCGTTGCCTGAGGCATTCAACGACTACAGATATTAGGGCCAGGGCTAGTTTTAACCCTAAATGTACATTTTCTATTCGGAACAATGAAAAGACGAATGATTGATATCCAAACGCTGTGATAACAGTAAACTTAGCTAAGTGGCGTCATACATGAGACAAACACAACCTTCAATTGCGATAATCACTTCCTCCGGTACCACTCAGGTCTCTTTCCCTCAAAGCGGTCGAAAAGTGAAAGCAACTTTTCACGTTCTTCGGGACTTAAGTGCTTCTCCCAAGACTTATCAACGATCAGGTCTATTGAAGTACGTTCAAACGCCTCTTTCAGGAGTTCTGCTAGACGTTTGTACTCCTTCATTTGACGGGAGCCAGTACGATAGTAGTACCGAGACCTATCCACCGTTGTGATGCGTAGATGGCGAACGCGCCTAATGTGCCTCTTGGGAAAGCCGAGATTTACGTATGGTCTCTGATAATTGCAGAAGTTGAAAAGTTCCTCGATGACCAGCTTGAACCTGTTTTGGGAATAGAATACCGAGCCACCAAGTGCATTTATATGTTTGTTGGCTAGAAAGATAGGCACAGGCGACATGTCCACAGTCCCGTCGAGCTTCAATATTCCATCCATTGACACTGAACGCTTCCGTAGACAAGAACACGCCGTATATGTTGTGAGGGTCTTTCGATGTTTCAGCATTGAGCACATACAACATGAATGGCTAGTCCCTTTTCGTCCATTGTCCTGACGTTGTTTTGGCACGGAATAAACCCAGGAGCGTTGACCTCTGAATAGTACTTCATCGGTAACCAAGGCGTAATGCAAGATTAACATCTGGATCTCTGTCGGCAAGTCCATGAAGCGAAATGTTCCCGTCCGTTGAAATGCCACTACATCACGGACAAACTGTTTTGATAGCTGGGCATAGCGACATAACGTCTCTTGATTTGGATTTGGCGACAGAGAGTCAAATATAATGTTACAGGTCATGAGCCCATTGAGGTTGCTGGTTGCTTCACGAGACGTAATATCCTTTGCATTTTCGACAGTTCTCGGACGACACTCCAGGCCAAATTGTAACAAACTGCCTTTGAGATGTTTGCCGAAATAGTCACAGAAGTAGTACCAAACACCCAAGTAACTTGATCTTTGTTGTGCTTTTGCGAAAAATAATTTCACATGCAAGGTCTTTAATTCTTGGTTAAGCGGTTGCATGCCGTCGAAACCTCGCAGTGTCTGCTTAAGTCCATCAACATCTGTAGTGTCCCTTAATTCTAAATGAAAGGAGCCCTCCTGAAGGAGTACTTTTAGCGTTATGAACCTTGCCATTCTAGAGACCTTGAGCATCGAGAGATGATCTTTATGATTGTCACAACGATCATCGTCAAATTCCAGTACCTTTCGAAAAGCACATGTCATCAAGTCCGGTCGTCGCGTATTTTGTAAAGATCTTTGGCGAGTCATTATGCCGCAAGATCTTATCGGTAAGAGTGCAATATGGCACGGACATATAACGCCTGAGTAGCGGAATATCTTCTTCCAAATATGATAAGGGACTCTTAGGAAGGAGATGTTGTCTTCCTTGATCCGCCCATCTTCAGAGACCAGGTCTGTGCCGTTAATGGAGGATACACTCCTTTCATTTCTTCCGGAGATGATTAGACTTGGCCCAGCAGATCCGTTCGGATATGAACCGCTCTTGTGAAGCATAACCTCTATGGTAGACATATTGCTTGTGTAGGCAAAGCTGCGCATAGATTCTCAGAGCTGAGGAGTGAATTAAAAAATTATTTAGGTTTCTAGAATTCAAATTTAGGCAGATATTACCTTTGAGTGTAGATGTTAAAGTTACGTATTGTATGATGTAAATCTATGGGTGATGTTCCGATAGCATGACATAGTTGATCGTCGTCTAAAAAATAATGTATGCAAACTGAATTCAATACAAGGGTTCTAGGGATTTACAACTAGGAGGGGGCCAACAGTACCAACAAGTCTATTGTAGAATCCTGCCAACTATACAGCCTCAATCTTCACCTTGGCCTCCTCTCTCACTTCCCTCTTCGTCTTGACTACCAAACCCTTAATCTCGCTTTTACACAACCCCGTTCCTGCAAGATCGCATTCACCACACTTTCTTCCAACAGGAAGACAGGCCGTCTGACCCAAACCCACCAACAACTTATTGATCTCATGCCACTTGTCTCTAGGAAGCCATGACTGCAAAGCCATGCGGGTCTCTTCCGGGTTCTTTGTTGCATGCCAACCCCACAGATTCGTGATGCGATGGACATGTACATCCACACCGATACCCTCGTGTTTACCCCATGCAGCGCTCATGCATAGATAGGCCATTTTGGGGCCTACGCCGGGCAATTTCATCAACTCCTCAGGTGTTGTAGGGATATCAGAATCGTATCGATCGCGCAAAATTTCAGCAACTTGTTTGATGTATTTCGTTTTGTTGTTGTGGAAGCCGACCGCCCAGATCATTTGGTTCAGTCGCTCCGGTGAGACTGCGAGGATATTCTGCACTGTCAAGGTGCTGTCTTTCTTTGAATTGCTGAGTTTGATTCCATCTGTGTCGTTGTCTTCTTCTTTCTTGATCAACGATTTTGATGGTGACGAGTCGTTTGTCGCATTTTGCTCTCCATCCTGGCCAAGCTCAGTATGCAACCGCTGCATAACGACAGCGGTCACTGTATCTTTCGTCTGCGACGACAACATGAGCGCAACAAGAGTGTGGAATCGTTGTTCTTTGGGTGGTGACGTGCGCCAATGGAGTTCTGCGCAACCCATTGTATCCACTGGAGCAGTAGGGTTTGCTGCTCTCATTTTCTTGACAATATCATACATGGTCTCCCAATTTGAGGGTGGCTGCACTTCAAAAGAGCCATCTTCACGTTTGATTTTCTTCGCTGGTTGCCGTCGCTGCTTAGAGCTGACAGTTTTGGCTTTCGTGGCCGGAATCTCAGTTATCTCAGTTTTGACAGTGGCTTCCTTCTTCACTCGCTTGGTGGTGGAGACTGAGCTGATACTGGTGGTTGGCGTATCTGCATTTCGTCTGAGACGTTTGGCAGGAGGTTCCAATAAATCTTCAATATCTTCTGTGTTTGCAGATGATAGCGAAGAGTCATCGCTCAGCTCTGGAGCTACTTGATTTTCGGAGTATGAGAAATTGCGCAGGGCAGATGCAGCTAGAGAGCTGCGCGTTTGTCGCCTTGGAGGCGATAATGCCTGGACCAGATTGGCCGTCTCTTGCGACACCCGTGATGTCCTCATCTTGATGTATATGCCCTTATTCTTGATGATTTTGGATGAAGATAAAGGAGTTTGACCTCGCCCCTTGCGCGGAATTGCCGACAATAATGGCTTAAGCTTTCATAGGCTTAGCGCAGCAATAATTTCTGACCAATGACCATCCGGCTGATGATAAGCAGGGTTAGGGTCATTAGGGTTAGAAATCGCGTTTGTTATCATTTCTGGATATATATACATGATATTGCAGATTAAATAATGTCACCATAAATCAACCTCAGAAAGACTATATACAGTTGCAAACCAGAGAATTAAAAGGGGGAATCACCTAGGTACCGTCTCCGCTGATCGAGGAGAATTACTCATCCGATTTCGATGATCTGACAGCCGCGTATAATATGGACTCGAGATGTTATTCTCGGTACTGCTATTCCTGTTAGTCCAGCTGATTTGTTCTGGCAATTGATGCTGTTGATGTCTTGCCGAAAATGTTGTTGCTCCTTGAGATGGAAGCTGGTATTCACCCCCTCCAAGCTGAAGACCAAAAACATCTGCATCCGAGTCCAAAAACGGTGCGAAGTTCTGCTGAAATGACAGCGGTAATGGAGGGAAGGCAAGAGTGAGCGAAGGATCAAAAGTGTTGGCGCCATCGGGACTTTGGTATTCTCCATATTGTCGATATATTTGATGATGGTGATAGGGTTGGTTCATGACCAGCGTTGTTGATGATGATGTTGGTCCTGTTGTTGTATGCATTGCTGGCTCTTCATCTTCATGCTCTGTCGTCTCTGAGTAAACTGTTTGACGAATGTCAAGACTCAATTTTGACACTGGAGACATCTTATTGTCTCTAGCCTGAACGAGTCGTTTCGCAAAAGCCGACGCTAAATTCTCGGTCCCTGCATCGTTGATACTCCGTGGACCTTTCCAACGACCAGATATCTCAAACAGACTCGCAATAAGCGTATCCAGAGCCGGCGCAATCATAGGATTTGCATTATTATACCGCGAGGAATGGGTCAAGAGCATTCGACCAGCAATGAAAAGACAAAATGAGAATTGTGGACTGACGAGAATCGGCGAGTGCAGCAGGAATTGCTGTCCGATAGTAGATATTTCAGACGCTGCTTCGATGCATGTCTCTGCTGAAGATGAGGAGGGGAGCTTGACTGGGGATGACTTCCAGTGTAAAGGTGGGTATGCAATTGCTTGATGAAGAAGGATCACAGCTGCGTTATGGGTGATATGAGCTAGCGTCAGGTTGGAGTCCATGATTCCGTCTGCATTCAGAGTAGATGCTTCACGCCATTTGGATGGGAGAAATAACTTCCATCTAATAAAACTGGGGGTTAATCCTGCTGCATTTTTATAAGTCATTGAAAGTCAAGCTTACTGAACCAACCGAAGATCTAACTCCTTGAATCGCATGAGCCATAGCTGAGCCTTCTCGTTGTCACGGACGTCCAACGGCTGATGGACAAAGAAGTTTGACACCAAGGATAGCGATTCGGTTGCTTCAATGCAGTATGCAAACCCTCCAATGGACTCCTGCTCTGCAGGATGTGCCATAGTCGGACTATCCGCTAACAATGACCGATGAGGCGTTGTCGCCTCCTTCGTATCTGAGATGCCAAAATACGACGGTCTAGCCTCGTCTTCGCGTTCCCACAATGCGCCTTCGCATGGTAATCGTCGTTTGACATCCGCGCTGGTAAGACTAACATTCCACCCGGTGGACAGACTGCAAAATCGATCCATTAAGAACACAGTCCAAAAGACGCGTCGTCGCTCCTCGACCTCGACCCAGCAAGTTGAGGGTCGCAAAAATGCCATTCGTCGAATGAGGGCCTCCCCGGCTTCGTTTCGTTCCCGGAGGTCGTCTTCTTCGACACTGAGTTGGAGTTGTTCGACTGTTCGTGCCATGCTGCCCACGATAGACCACGACGATGGACCACGTCCACGAGCAATCTATAGAAACTTTAGCTTGTTAAAAAATGCCGAGATATTTCAGCGAACACACCGTGTCAAATGCAATTATGACCAATGCCTGCAAACTCTGGACGGAAAACGATTCCATACTGCACAAAACGACATTTTGCCGACTGGTCTCTGCCGTTTTTGCTTTTATCTCGTCATCACCAAGTCTAGGATCGTGCACAAATCGGCTTCCAACTGCAATTATTGCGTGCAGTATATGAACAGCTTTCTGTCTGCCTTCCGGGTACTGGATTTGATCGCGGAATCTGCGAACGTGAAGAATAGGAATCCAATGATGGATGTTCTGGAAGTAAAACTCAACAAAACTGGTCATAAGGTTGGACTCTATGATGTCGCTAGCACTCATGTATTGCGGGATATTGTGATCCTGAACAGACGGTGACAGATCTCTACGTTGTCTCTTCGCAGGTGGCGGCTGTGACACGCCCCCACTTCCGGAACTGGCACCAACGCCGAAGTTGTTACCATCGCGATGAGTATTTGCTAAATCGAGCAGAGAGTTCTTCAACTGATCACGACGACCACGAAGATCCGCTCCGCTGGCATTCCCCTTAGCCAGATCATTCCCCGCCACAGACGGAACACCAGGAAACTCCAAATTCGGATGCAGAGTCTGCCACATCTGTTTCCACAACATTTCCTGACCAAGAAACATATCCTCTAACGTCTCAATCCTACGGGACAGACTATCAATCACACCCGCACGAAGTCCGGGTTTGAGTCGTCTGCCATCGTAGATGCAAGGCGTATCGAGTCGCACGCACTGCGAACAGGGTTGCTCTCGACTGCAACGTGCCTTTTTGCGACGACATGCTTGACAGGCAGGGATGTCGTCGTCTGATTTCAGTGAGTCGATTTGTGGTCGTGAGCCTTGTGGTTGTTGCTCGGCGGAGCCCCCTTCGGTGTTATTCCTGTTTGATTTGGTGTCCATCGCGATGATTGCAGCTCAAGACATACATGCATATGCAGACATTGCAGAGAAGATTGAAGAAAATAGAATCCGGGGAAGAGAAGGGGAAATGAAATTAAATGATCTTGCATTTCCTCCATGCGGATAAATTCTAGCCCCCCGCACTGATAAAATCCGGGGTCCGGAGGCCGGGCGAACGGCCGGAGTGGTTTCCGCCGTTGGAGCCCTAATTCTAAGTGCATTTCATGATGTAGGTTTACAACTGTTACAAGTATCAACGGGTTATATTTCTGCATAATTCGAACTTAGCTTTTGACCAGGTATGAAGTACGCTTGTGGGATTGGAAGAGTATAGAAAATTTGTCTTATGCCAATTGATAATCCAACATTACAGCCTAGGTAGCCAGTGTCAATAAAGTATATTACACATAGCACTAGACAAGATTCCAGGTACGAAGAAAATGAAATCAGCATCATCTTATAATGATCTCCTGCAAGGTTTTTCAGGTCAACACAATATCAGTAGACGTACTAGAACACAGTTAGCATGATAGATCATTAACATGATAATCATAGCCGAGAATATCGACTTACTCTGAAGTTAGGATTCTCCTTATCCGTCATATCCATAAAGGCATACTCATGAGTAGCCTCATCAGTAGACTCCAAGGACGATTCGTTGACTTTCTTCGCCTTATTACGACGAATCAGAGCCCATCGCAGAACAAGCAGGACAACATTAAGCAGGCCGTAGAGACAGAAGTGGGCAGTGAATCCCTTTTCGTATCGAGGGGCATCGGATGATTGGAACACCTGAAGAAGAATATGGAATCATTAATTGCTTGGAATCCAACCCTGGGATATTCGGAAGAGGGGCTGGAAATACCTGTGGTGCAGCGGCATTTCCTGCCGACCAAGCGATAAAAGTAATTGCAAGGGTAGTAGACTTCTTTGTTTGGCCGGCTACATTGCGAGATACCAATGAAAACAGCATGGGGCCCATGGACCAGATGAATTGCGTGCAGTAGAAAGCAATCAACAGACCGACTCTGGTTGATGCTGTTGGTTTGATGGAGTAGATGACTGCCGTTCCAATGATTGGAGGTCTATCAGAGAAGTTAGCACTTTGAAACATCTCAAAGGTTAGCAACTGGAAAACTCGTACAATGTCCACAAGTGCATAACCAAGACCGTCTGCTTGGTTTTCGTGGCTAGCGAGGCCGAGCCTAACATGACGGCGATAACTACACCACCCTGTGCAATATTGAGAAGCTGTGTTTGAAGAGTAGTATACCCAAAGCTTTTGATGATGATATTTGAGAAGGTTCCCAGACCACCAAGAATAAGGGTACTTGTAACCTGCACTCCGACATAGAGCCAGATCACAGGGTCCAAGAAGGCCTCCAACAGCTGGTATTTCTTGTAGACCTTGTTCTGGATACCGGTCTCGTTTGCTCGAACCCGTTCGACCATCAAGCGTTTTTCATCTTCGTTGAAGCACTTAGCTTTCATCGGGCTGTCCGGAACGTACCAGGCGAGGAATACGGCCCAGGCGAGTGTGGCTACACCGAGAACGAGGAAGAGTAATTGCCACGAATAGATGTGGTGGCCGACGTAATGGCTTGTTCCCCATGCAAGAACACCGCCAACCTAAGTCTGTGAGACACATTTATTATGGTGAAAGACAGGATACCAATACCATCAACTGAACTCCCGTCACTAAGCAGTGTTAGTACTGAAACAATACAAAGAAAATCGAGGATTCCAACTTACTGCAATTCCAGAACGCCAGTAGCATCAACTGCTCCTGTCGGGTATACCACATGGAGGTCATTTGGACAAAGATAGGTTGGACACAGGACTCAAGCACACTGCGAAGCATTCACATTAGAAATAGTTCCGAAGCCGGATATTATACATTGGAGGAGAACCCTGAAGACGAACCCAAGCAAGAATCGGACAACCATTAAGGCTGGAAAGTTTGTAGCCGCTGCACTGCACTAAAGAGGAGTTAGTATCCATGAATGCCTTCGGAGGTAAAACAGGTGAAAGAACTTACTGAAATAATGACACCCCATAGAAAGACACTACAACCGTCAGTCTCCCTCCCTCATTCTCTCTTGAATCCAAAACTCACTTCGCCGCCAAATACTTGCCAACCGGCAATTTCTGAATAAGCACATTGGTAGGATATTCTCCAAGAAGAATTCCAATATACAGAATCGTTCCTAGCCAGTTGTAGTCATTTTTAGTCAAGTGAGCATCAGTCTGGATGCCCATGATCGAGCTGAAACCCAGTGTACCCTTGTCAAGAGACTGACAGAAGTACGTCTTTTGACGGTGTTAGTCTAATGTTGAAGTGAAAGTTGATATTGAAATACTTACTCCAGTCATGGCAAGCAGAATTCGCCCGTTGATCTTCCAGAATAAGCGTCGGTTGGTGGCCGGGTCGATGAAAACAGGTGGACCATTCGCATATTCGGCGGTCTCCTGGTCGACGCCGTACTTGGACATGGCCTCACGTTTCTCAGTATTCATGACGGAGTCATTATGTTCGAAAACAGTGGGCTTGTTCTGCGTTTCGATGGCCTCCATCGTGGTTGGGGTTAATGGTTGTACAAAGATTCAAGGTCGCAGATATGTGTAGGCAAGCGGTCTTTTCCCGGAAGAATTCCAGTGCAGCATCCCCGTTTAAGTACACTGATAGACGTGCATGGCATGACAAGACAATTGCAGCACAAATTCAATAATATATGAGAACCATCGCTCGTGGAGAGAATCCGGGGAGCTCACGGCTCGCTTCCCCGCTGCAGTTTGTGCTGCTAGGAAGTTTGTAGTTTTCCCTCTGTTAATAGGAACTACCTCCGGTACTTCCTCCGTCTCCAGACATTTGGCCCCATATTTTCCATGTGGCTTGATTCAACCAACGATGGAGGGTATTTCTAGACCATAAACTTTATAGCACCGGAAAGAAATCCGATACCTGGTCCGGTGCTACCTCTAAAACTTCATGGTTGTATGATAATATTTGCTGCAACCCTAAGAGTAAGCGGTAACCCCGTATCCATCTATGCATTTCCACACAAAGCTCTAGACCTGCAAAGAATTTTTAGATTCAAGTTGTGGGGGGAAAAATCTGGGAGATCAAATACCTGGACTTGATATCAGTCTCTACTCTGCGGAAACGGATTTCGCAGAGAAATACGACAGATGTATGACTTAAGGAACCTGAGGAGGTAGATGTACGAAAATCAAGAAATAGTCCATTCTATCGAAGTACACATAAGCATTCCAAAGTATAGAAAATGCCTATCTATCAACCAGATGTAGTGGCGGGTTCCACTGCAAATTCTCAGCAGGTATTTACTGATCGTCTTTCAATTCAGATAAATTTCACCAATCAAGGTCATTAACGTCAACCAATCCCATCTCCAACAGCATATTACCCAACAGCATAAAGTAATAATCAGCATACACCAGCCCATGGTCAGACCATCGTCTAGGCGCAAACTCGTAGTTGTTGATCGTTGCACCAGTAAGAATAGTTTCCGCATATTTGCCTAGAGAATGACCATTAGTAAGGCCTCCCTGCAAATCTTCGACTGTGACTGTTAGCATTCCATGCTGCTGCTGTTCCTCCGACAAGTTCTCTGGATACGTCGGCACAGTTGATGCCGATGTATCAACTTTGAATCGAGGGGTTGACGGGGTCATGTAATTGGTGACCACCCCATTAAGGATCCGCAACGCGATATCAAGGTAATGCTGTGCCGCGATTGGTTCTTCCGTATCCTTCAGGGCCTTGTACAGCAGCACCAGACCGCAACAAGTCACCATCGCAGCCGAAGTATCCCTCGGACTTGCCTCCTCAACCGGCGCATCAAAGTCCCAGTACGGTACGTTATCCTCTGGTAGCTTGCTGACAAACAAATCCGCAAGTTTGCGTGCCGTATCAAGGAACGATGGATCTTGCGTCCAGCCATAGGTCTGCATAAATCCCAAAATGCCCCAACTCTGACCGCGAGCCCAGCAACTCTCGTCGCTGTATCCTTGGTTCGTGAACTTGGATTTGGGGAGTCCCGTCTCGACATCGAAGTTGACGACGTGATAGGTGGTATTATCAGGACGGATGTGATGTTTCTGGCTCGTTTTGGCATGCGCAATTGCGATTTCTCGTAATGAGTTGTCGCCCGTGTGTTTGGCGGCCCAGAATAACATGTCGAGATTTAACATGTTGTCAATAATTACAAGGAAGTCCTTGGATGGATCATCATATGAGTATCGTTTTGTGTAGCACACGTCCCAAGACCGGAGAGACTGCACGCGAGCGTCGAAACGGCTGGCCAGAGAGTAGGCCGCTAGAACTAGGCTGCTATATGCCTGCGAGTTCTGATGTAAACTCCACGCTTTCATAGCCCAGGGGGCAATCATGAAGCCCAAATCATGGGTGTTCTTTATAGTTGCGTTCTGATGCAAATTGGCCGTCCACCATTGACATAAATGCTGAAGTTGCAGCGGATGCGGTTTGACACCTGAGTTTGCAGTTGATGAAAACCGAACCTGGCGCTCTAAGAGGAGATACAGCGATCCGGGGAAGAATCCAGAGGTCCAGAAATCAAGAGCGCGGTAGATGTATTGAAAGTCCTTCTTGTCCGTGTACTCCGGGTACAAAGTTGGCGGCTCAACGCTCCCTAGAGCTTTGTGAGCGACGTTCCAGAGTTTGGCAGCCGCTGACTCTGAGTACAGGGCGTTGATTAAGGCTTGTGGAATAGCTTGTCCTTTGGACCTTCTTTGCCGTGTCTTACTGCGTTGATGACCATAATCCTGATGTGCTGAGCCGTTGACGGCGGGTGATTTCACCAGAGTCTCTTCCAAAGGCCTCTTCGAGGGGACTCCAATACTGGGAGCCATTATCATGCCGAATAACAAAATATGATAAGAGGATTTGTATTCAAGAGCACTCAAGAGCATCTCAGATTTGCATTTGTACTTTGCGGCTCAGGGATATGGACTTCTTGTTCAGATATCGGGACAATGGCCGGAGAGTCATCCGCCATGTCTCCGGGATCTCGCTCACGGCTATGATCTTCAACCCCAGCGCGGGCTTGTACCTCAACATGATGCTGGGGTCTATTAATCTTCTCAATGAGAATACGGGGTCAAGACAAGCCTAATAGCTCATTTTTGCGAGAAAGTAGACAGCCCCCGCCCAATTACAGCCTAAGCAAGTTTCTCCTACAAATAATCCTAAAGCAATTCTCTCTTTAAGATAATGAACATGATACACTCCTATCAAGGAATCTAATAATCTATCCTTAAATCTCCTTAATTCCACCTATATATATATAGTATATGTACAATATAGCATTACATCTAAATAGCGAAATGGTTTGACACTTCTATGGGCTAATACCCCCAGAACTTATACTTAAAAAACAAGATTAACATATAGATTTACTAGAGAATAGCATCCCCAACATATTTTATATTAAAGCTTAAGCTTATACTAATTCTCTAAGTAGTTAAGAGATTCTAGATTGTGTAGAATGGATAGAAAAAACCTCTTTTATACTATTATAAAGCGCACAAAAGGCTTTATAAGACCTTAATTAAAATATTAGCTCTAATGAGTTGATGAGAGGATAGAAGAGCTGGTAGTACGTACTACTCTAAAAGGATGATTCCTTGGTAATCCGAAGAGCGCCTTAATATACTCAACGTATCAATTAATACTAGAGACTAGGCTATAAGACCTTATATGAGCAGCGAAGGCCCCCTCACCCCCTTATAAAAATAAAACAACCCTTTGCCAGAGCTATAATCTGCAAAATAAGTCACATTAATTGGAATTGTGATTCCGAATGGTCAAACGACTCATGGAGAGTCCGCATTAATCAAATGAGAAGGAGAAACCGGGAGATAGGTCCTGGATTCTTTGTGCAGAGGCAGCCTGTTGTTTCCACTGTTGCTTTGCCCTTATGGGGCGTTTCACGCTATGTATGTTTTTGCTGGTGTATTGTCAACACTCAGATCCGCAAACAGAACCGAGGATAATGTACAGAGTCGATGAAGAAGTATGTCTGTTCTACGTTAGGGTTAATAGGGTTAGGGCTATAAACACGGCATGTGATTTTCCCATAAGGATTAGCGTGACACGGGGAAGAGACCCACTCGAGCTTGTTGTTCAACCTCGGCCTCTCTTCTTCTGTTCAACTCATCTTGTTTTGAGAAGTCTCTACATATTTCGTTTGCTCTCTGTACATATTGCATTGTCGCTTCTACGTGATATATACGCGCAGTTGAACAAACACTTGCTTTGAGACCGAACATTGGATCTATATCTCAACTACGGGGTATAAACAACAGCATACCCACATTCCACAGTCCTCGTGGATTCACGACATGGCGTCATCACGATCAACGACAACTCGTCTCTTGAAAGAACTGCAAGATTATACTAGCAATCCGAACGAAGCGTTACTGCATCTCGGACCAATCAATGACGAAGACTTGCTGCACTGGGAGGCAGTATTAAAGGGCGTCAACGGGACGCCGTACGAAGGTAGCCACCTAACAAATTTTCTCAACTTACGACATCCAAAACTGACTGAATGAAACAAAAGGCGGCCTCTGGCAACTCCACATCGAAATCCCGACCAACTACCCCCTCTCCCCACCCACCATACGCTTCAAAACGCGCATTTCCCACCCAAACATCAGCTTCACCACAGGCGAGATATGTCTCACTCTCTTGACGACTGAACACTGGAGTCCCGTGTACACACTCTCCACTACGTTGTCGGCAATTCATCAGCTTTTGACCGACCCGAGACCGGACTCGCCGCTCAATGTGGATGTGGCGGCGTTGTTGAGGGATGGGGATGTCGCGGGGTGGGAGAGCATTGTGCGGTATTGGACGGAGGAGGAAAGGTGGCAGGGTCCGCCGGGGAATGCGAAGCCTGCTGCGAGATGATTCGATCAGATGAGCATATGGTCGACACAAGGTGCCATGCATGAGTCATGTATTGACTCTTTTTCATGACGGAATACGAACTTATACATATATCCTTTTTACGCGAATAATTGCTGAAATTTGATTGATGTTTATACGCAAAATTTGACTGATGTTATGAATTTTTTTCATTCTGATTGCGGTCGCTTTGCGGTCTATGTAGGATATCAACTGTAAGTATCGTAAGGAGTGGTATTATCTGATGTCCATCGTCAAGGTAGGCGGGATCACATTATCAATTAAAGGAAGGACATTAGTCATAAGACATGAGTTCGTGTAAGGATTGTAAATGCCAAATGCAGTCGCTGGCTGGAAAACATGGAGCTGGAATCAGAGATGCCGAGAAAAACGCCGATGAGATGCAAAAAAAGAAGATATCACGCAAAATCCGTTGTTGCAGATACTGCGAGAAGACAGACAGATGGCTAGAGTGAAATGGCAAAAGCAGCTGCACCAGCAAGCATAGCACACATGCCCATGACCAGTCCACGAGAAGGAGAAGGAGAGGCGGCACCACCGGCCTGTAGATGAGCGGTTGAGGATGCACCGGTCGTGGACGCACCGGGCGAGTCGGCTGCGCCGGTGGCAACGACCACTGTCATGGAGGTTATGGTGCTGATCTGGCCGTTGGGGAGGGTGGTGGTTGATTTGTAGGTGGATGTGAATGATGTTGCCGACGTATGTGTGCTTGTTGTAGATGCAAATGTGGTCGGAGGGGCGGAGCTCGATGTAGTTGAGGATACTGATGTTGATGTAGAAGATGATGAAGCAGGCGCTGAAGTTGTCGATGCTGCTGTTGTTGTCGGAGGCAGAGATGTAGCTACTGAGGTAGAGGTTGAGCTAGATGAAGTGCTGGCAGGCGGCTCAGTGGATGTTGATGTCGTGCTCACAACAGAAGGTGGAAGTGATGTCGAAGTTGCGGTACTGGAAACCGAAGTTGTTGGAGGCACCGATGTTGGCTCAGCAGAAGTCGTTGGAGCAACAGACGTGGGTGGAATGGAGGTTGTATCAGCAGCAGTGGTTGTGGTAGCAGCAGCGACGGACGTGAAGCTGGAATTGCCATTTCCACCATCTTGACGTTTCACAAGCAGAGCAACATCTGGAAGATTAGCGGTGTTGCTTTCGAAGGCAAGCACATTAGCAGCCAGAAGAGAGAGGACGAAGATGAGTCTCATGTTGACTTGTCGTGGGTGGTTGATGTGGTGGAGAGTCGAGCCAGACATAGTAGAAGAGAAAGAGAAGATAAATACAGAAATGCAGAAAAATACACAGAATAAATAGATAAGAAAAGTGAGGTGGTACGTCGTTCCCAGTTGGATGTTGATGGTCTCTCTCTGCAGCGGCAAGCCGAACCGGATTTCCAGTGGAGCTGTGAGACCCACCGGGACTTTTCTTTTCTCTTCGACGACAAACAGTTGATGATCTTGATGTGTACGGAGGATCGTTGATGATATTGTCTTGATGATGATTCAGTGTGTTTCTTCTGATGGTTGCTCGTTGACTTGACAGGGCGTGCTGGGTCACCCTCAGTCTGAGCCGGGATGACTGGAAGACGTACATCCACTCGTTGCCAAATCTCAGACGGTTCGTAAACAGCCCACGCACTGCACACGCTAATCATCAGCCAGCTCCATCCGGCGTGCGTCAGGACTACTCCATAGTACGATCGCTGCGACGAATTATTTTTCGTGCTCTTCTCGTATTTAGACCTCAATGGCTGCGACACACTTGGTCTGCATTTGCATTCTAACTGTTTGTTACATACTGAATAGAATCAGAGTCCGTCCCGGCGTCCCATGGTTCAACGCCAGCAACAGGGAAAGCATCAACATCAGGCAAAACTAAGACATCCGAGACCTCAACGTCATGAGTGTCCACTCTCTGCTCTTCACACATCTTCCCCCTTTGGCAGTGACACAAATAGATCGGGTCTCTTTCTCCGAGACATTTCTTCTGACCCATGCTGACTCTTGCTGAGTGCTGCTGAGCCACGAAAGCCTACCATGTTGACGGCCTGGTGGCTGCCTCAGTGTCAACAAGAAAAAGAAATGTCAAGAAATAATCTTGCGCTAGTCTTAGTCAACCAGCAACAGCCCACTTCGATATTAATAGGGCTACCAGGCTAAAGACAAGTAGGAAAGAGCTAAAGGGGTCAGTGCTGCGATCGAGACACGGCTTTTATCTCTTCGGCTTCAGCTCGGCGAGATCGGGAACAGGATTCGCTTCCCACGTTTACTCGGTCTAGTCGACCCTTCTCAAGTGCGATTGTGCATAAGACATTGCAATTGCGAATATCAAGCCCTAGAATGCCGTGATTCATTTAGGGTCTGAAAAACAGGCGGCACTTCGATCTCGACCGGAATATGGTAAGAACGGTTAGGGTTAGTTGGGTGTGTAATATCCAACCCTAAGGGTTAGGGCTCGGGGTTACAACCTCATCCTGCTTGCCGAAAGGAACTGGTTCAGCCCAATTTAACAGAATGGATTTCATCAAGAAACCAGTAATGGTAGTTCACACTTCACGTTCCGCTATTCCAGCCCGACTTCAAAGTGATTCAGGCACCCTGCATAGGCATACGCGATGCTACCATGACTCTCGTAAAAGCTTCTCTTGACAACTACCGCATGGTAGTGAATGTCTCCAATCCCACATCAGCGCTAGGACTTGCGCGGATACGGGTGCTCAGACAAATTGCCGAGATGCTTCTTAAAGCAGGAGCAAAGTGTATTTAAGAGTCGAAAGTTGACAGATTCCACTAGATAAGGGTTAATTAGGGTTCTTATCGCCGCCGTGATTGGTCGTCATGACGTCAAGGCAGCTCCCCACTTATGGAGCTCTCTCCCTTTCTTTCTCGATTCCGTTCGTACGGAGTATACTCTTGCAAGAAACAGCAAAATGGCTTCTCTCTGGAACTACCTATCACTGCCCAATGCAGTCTTTACTTCGCCGGTCGCTGCGATCCTCACTCCAGTGACTACAGGCGCACTGGTTGGTTACACGATAACCTCAGGTGAGTATAGACTACTCCTAGTAGAGGTTGCACCAAGACAAAAGACATACTGACTCCTCTCAGTCAGCAACACCCAGTCCATATACAAAGCCCTACGCCAACCACCCCTCTACCCACCCGGCTGGGTCTTTGGTCCAGTCTGGACTATGCTATACGGCGCCATGGGCTACGCCAGCTACCGCGCCACCGTTGCCGGCCTCTCCTCACCTTCTTCCACGATCCGCGAACTAGCGCACACCTCTCAAGCACTCTACACCATCCAACTAGCCACAAATCTCATCTGGATGCCCCTCTTCTTTGGCATGCGCAAACCCGTGACTGCACTTGCGGATATTCTAGTCGTTGGGGGCAGCGTGTTAGCGTTGGCGAATAATTATCGCAAGATTGATGATGTGTCGTTCTGGTTGTTGGTGCCCTATCTGGGTTGGTTGGGGTTTGCGACGTATCTGAATTTTGGGGTGGGATACTTGAATGATTGGGATATTTCGGACGAGAAGATTGGTCGTTCGAAGAGAAAGTAATGTTGTATTGTTACTCGTAGTAATTTGACGCTGTACATCACATGATTGACAAAAAGGGAAGGAGCTCCTGCCATTATTTCTACTTCACATATTGACCCTTTTTTCTTCTTTCTTGACCATCCCCAATGTCAGCTATATTATTCCATTTTCTCATGGTTACACAACTACAGCGAGCGGTTAAAGGCCACCGAGAGAGCGATTCCATGAAACTCGATTAGTACTACAGGCATGTCAACTTCATCTTCCGGAGAAGCTTTGCTCCCTGGCTTTCGAAATCACAAGCAGCAAATGATTAGCAAGGCGTTACACTGACAATGCAATTTTTCGGGTACGTATTACCAGCGCGCTTATACAAGGACCAGGAAATGACAGTGTGACGCGTGCAGGGCACATAGAATAATCCCCAAAGACAAACAGCGAGTTTGGGGATTATGCTCAAGGATTATACTAGCGATTCGAGGCATTTCCAAAGCACAAACTTGGAGAACAAAGGTTGTTTGAGTGGCTTGTTACTACCATCCTGCGGTAATTAGGGCAACATATGGAATCTGTCATTCACCACTTGTGATTCTTTTTTTATATCAATTTCTGTGGAGCTGGGTACTGGGCGTCGGCAGCCTTGAATCGAACTCCGCGGAATCCTGTCCCTCATCTGCAAGTTACCAAGCATTTAGTATTTCGTTTGAAATGCTTGTTGCCTTGTTTGACAAAGGCTTTGAGAAAAAGCCACTAACATGGCTAGACCATGGGGAGACCACCGGGCGTGTGAAGGGCCTCACTGCAGGGCGTACTTCCGCCAATTAGGGCAAAGCAGATACAACCGCCTGCTATCACCAAGTAGAAATATCGGGCCATTTCATATGCCGATATAGGCAGGTCGACAAGAGGATGTTATGTCTGAGAACCACCCTAATTTTCTTTTAAAATCCCCTGCCAGCTGTTGATCAAGGTAGATTCCTTCCTTCTTTTTCCTCTTCACCTTGGCATCGTGCTTTCTTGCAGCGCATTTCTGGCTCAAAGGCCATCTTTGAAGAGTGTGTGCATTTCTCAAGTTGACTCTGCTTCACCATGCAGCTATTCACAAAGATTCTGCTAGCCTTCGCTGGCTTGTCAGTCGTCAGTGCAGTCCCTTTGGATGCAGAGAAGCGCGACGGCAACTACCGGTCTGTGGCGTACTATGTGGATTGGGTGAGTAGATGGTCTACAGATTATGATCTCTTGCTGACTGCGACTAGGCAATCTATGCTCGAAACTTCCACGTTCAGGACTTGGCTGACATGGTGCCATCTTTAACACACGTACTTTACTCATTCGCCAATATCAGTGAGAGCACTAGTGAGGTCGTCCTTGGAGATAAGTGGGCAGATATCCAAATAAAGTATGCTGGTGATCCAGAGTACGAAGATGGAAACAATGTCTATGGCTGTGTCAAGCAATTGTACCTCTTGAAGAAAGCGAACCGAAACTTGAAAGTGTTGTTGTCTGTTGGTGGTTGGACATGGTCGCCCCAATTTCCAGGGGCAACCAGTACAGAAGCGAACCGTGCCAATTTCGTGAGGAGTGCTGTTGAGCTTGTACGAGATCTTGGATTCGATGGTATCGATATTGATTGGGAGGTAAGTGTTGCATGTCAAGATACATCGGATACGGCTAATTTGAATAGTACCCAGGCGACTACACTCAGGCGGATAGCTTTGTGTCTCTTCTCAAAGAACTTCGTGCTGTAAGTACTTGACTGATTTCCTCGAACGCCAGCTGACATGATTAGGCCTTGGACAATTATGCTGCTGCACACACACCTGGTTATCACTACCTGATTAGTGCATCCGTGCCTGCAGGGCCCTCCTTCTATGAAAAGTTGCACATCTCTTCTATGGCTCAGTACTTGGACATGTGGAATCTCATGGCGTACGACTACAGCGGGAATGTAAGTATGTCAACCCATTTATCGACTAAAAGCTAACGTGTTCAGTGGGGCACCATCGCAGGCATGGACGCCAATGTGTATCAAAAAACAGCATATCCTAACTCGACTCCGTACAACACCGACCAGGC
Source organism: Talaromyces verruculosus (assembly GCA_038993655.1). Taxonomy (NCBI): domain Eukaryota; kingdom Fungi; phylum Ascomycota; class Eurotiomycetes; order Eurotiales; family Trichocomaceae; genus Talaromyces; species Talaromyces verruculosus. The sequence continues at coordinate 129,919 of JBBVQN010000034.1, read as the reverse complement.
CATTACATATTACACTGGGAACGGCGCTCCGGCAAGCAAGATCAACCTGGGAATACCCCTTTACGGGCGAGCATTCCAAAACACAGATGGACCCGGTACCGCTTACTCTGGCGTCGGACAAGGTTCATGGCGGGATGGGGTCTGGGACTACAAGGCGCTTCCTCGGCCTGGTGGAACGTTGTATCATGAGGACTCGTCGGTGTCTGCATGGACTTATGATCATGCTCAGCGGTATATGGTCAGCTATGACACTCCTGCCATTGTCCAGGCCAAAGCCGACTATATCAAATCCAAGGGTCTCGCTGGAGGAATGTTTTGGGAGAGCAGTGCTGACAAGTCTGGGTCGGAGAGCTTGGTTCATACGGTACGTCACAATGGATTGACCCTTTTCGATCTGGACTAACGTGTTATTAGCTCGTCAATACACTCGGTGGCAATGGTGTACTCCACCGTGCCGACAATGAGCTCAACTATCCTGTTTCTCAGTACGACAACATGAGGAAGGGAATGCAGTAATTGGAAGACAGGAGGATGTGCGTACGCCTAACAATTAGGTGTTGGGAGAGACTCCCAAAATGTATGAATTTCCACCAAAATCATGGTCATGTTGAAGAAATGCCCAAAAATGTACTTACATGGAGAACACCCGAGTCTTTCTCAATCAATGAAAACCACTTACATTATGGGAGACTTTGCCGGACCCCAGACCCATGTAGTGAATCATACCGGGATGGCACTTATATCGGTATTTAGATGTGAATGTGCTGAGCAGTAGAACTCTTGCTTGGCTCTGATCACTTTGAAATCATAACTAATTCACCCCAACCTCTCTTCTATCACAAGGATCCACTATATCCACGGATGTTTCCTATCTAACTCGTGTAGTCTCGTCATCCATTCAGTGATTTCGGGTCATTCAACCCCGGATCTCCTAGGTACAATCAGAACAAGCACCCGCCCTTTACGTCAATACGCTCCGTATCGAATCTTGGAGTCGCCTGCTTCGTCGCCTCACTCATCATCCTCTTCTTCCTTGCACCCTTGCCCGAAATCACGGATGCCGATCAACAGGGCCCTTGAAGGCACGATCACGGATTCGGGGGATGATGTGCAGCCGCTCAGGATGCAGGACACTTTGTTCTTGGGTGTGACGAGTCAGTTTTTGTTATGTTGGTGCACAGGTCGCGGTTGCTGGTTATTTTATCAATCTTGCGGAGGGACGCTGGCAAGTCGGCTTCTGATGCTTGTAAGTCCCATCTCCCATTTGTCATCGCGAATAATGGTCTTACGCTGAGGGCAAGGCCAAATAATTCGTTCCCTCAGGTCATGTCTGATATTTGGATAGTTGGCGGACGTTGTTCTTTATCCGGATTGATGATAGGGTATATGTAATGAATGCCGAGAATAAAGCACTGCAATGGTACTTTGAGTACGCGTCCCCAGCCATAAGAGATAGCTACCGCTTCAAAGATAGTATATCAGCGAGCTTGAGACTGCCCTTTTCCCCCCATCCTGCAACCCCTGCTTGTATCTCCGGTCGTACACGCACATACCAACTCCAAGCTCGTCTATCCAGCTCTTCCGCCGAAAGCGTCGATGCCCAGGACGCGAAGAGTATATCCAGCGCTTGAAGTAACAGGCCAAGGCATCCCTCTTTCTCGGCGGGGGAGTCTGTAGATTTCTTTTTCTTGGGAGATTTGGAAGTTTCTGTATCCTCGTCGTTTTCTCTCAGGATAGTGAAAGACTTGAGTAAATATGATCTCGCTGATTCCGGCGTATGAACTGGAAGACCTGACATCATCTGGTTCTGAGCGCGAGCTGGCCTCGTACCACGGCCCATATTACTATCCTTTCTTTTCAAGGACTCAATATCAAGACCCCAAAGCGGCGGCAGCCCCGTACTCGCCTTCTCCTCCACATCACCTCCTTCGTCGTCTTGTTTCCGCTCAGGCGCCCCTTCAAACGGATCATAATCCCATCTCTTCAGCACCGCAACCTCCCTCCCCAAAACTTTGACTTTTGGCTGCCCCTCCCCCACTCTTCGCAAGTGGTCTTCATCATCAGCAGAAACAGACTCAATCCCTAGGCTAACAGCTTTGCTTCTACTATTCGCGCTAACAACTGCCTGCCCCAGACTGAGTCTGCTAGACATTGGTTGTTCCGGCATGGTGTATTTGAGCACTGCGACCGCAAAGGCGAGGACTAGTGGTGCGCGGTTTGTCCTAAGGGTGGTTTTGGAGAGAGTTTCCTCCGGTTCGGAGGGGAGGGGCAGGGAGAGAGAGGATTCTATTTCGTAGGGTGTACGCTGTGCGCTTTCAATATTATTGGAAAGTTTTGCTTTTTTGGTTGATGTTGTTGATGTTGTTGGTGACTTGTCGTCCAAGGCGGACGAGGCTCGCTTTTGAGCACCCTTTGTTACCCGTTTCGCGGCATTGAGGACTTGTTTGGCGACTTTGCTATCTTTGAATATGGATTGTAATGTATCCAGATTTGAGCGTGATATATCATCAGCACTAGAAACCATTAGTTTCATGTATCGAGTGAGCCTTTGGCAAGGTAGAGACATACCTCTGGAGCCCAGCCTCTTGAAGGTCTTTGATCTTGCCCATGGCAGATGCGAGCGGGACTTTAGCATCTTGCGAGAGGAAGCGCAGTAATGCTTGAAGCTGGGCGGCCATCTTATCTATCAATTACTTTAATTTTCTTGAGATTTTTTAGATTGAGTTTGAGTTCAAAGGAGAAGGTTGGAATGCTGAAGTAAGTCAAGTGTATCATGTATCATGGGCCAAGCGGGATCGGGAGTTTATGTCATCCAGGGATTACTAACAACTTTAATGTTCTCGCTAAGTGAGTAGGATATCTAGGTAGAAGTAGAAATATACTGCGAACCTTACATATATAGATCTATGTCTGACAGATACAACGAAGTTGTTACACAAATACAAGCCAGAATGCTCAAATACTGGTTACGAGACACATCAACAAAATACGCTTTTCTTTTCTCAACCTTGACAGGTTCTGATGAATTGATACAATGGCTATATTAAACATAATCATGAGGAAGAAGATAAACATCGACGACCGCACCAGAATAAGAATCATACTTCGTTTCTCTCCAAGCTTTTTTTGTAGAGTTTCTCATTTGAAATACAAGACGACCTTCGGGAATAAAACTAAGCAGTTGTTTCTTCAGCGTCGATTGATCCGTCAGATCGCTTCTTGCCGTCGGCCGTTGCGGCCAACTGCTCCATGATCTGGTCAGTCGTTGGCTCGGGATCTATCGACTCGACTTGCGTGTCTATTGTTTCCGATGGCTGATCAACAGACTCCTTCGGTGACACGTGCTCGCTCGTTCGGGAGTCCTCGTGGTGCTCTAGAGTTTCAGTCTTTGCAGGTTCGTGAATCTCAGGTTCTGCCTCAGGCTCGGCGGTCTTTTCTGGCGAGACGGCAACTGGATCTGCATCTTCACCAGCCATGTTCTTCGCAATAGGAGGAGCCATCGCCGTTTGATCCGACTCGGTATCAGCGTCTGGAGCTTGAGGCTTGACCTCGACTATAGGCTGCTTCTTCTCGGGTAAGCCGACCGTCAAGTTTCCGTCAACACCAAGCTCCCAAACGTTCCATGCATCCATGATACGAATCTCTGGAATAGATGGTAGTCTTGTCTCTGACGATGAACTGGCAGCAGGCTTTCTCCTGGCTGGACCACGGGCCCGACCCTTGCGAGCATCAGCGAGTGGCGCTTTCTCTTCTGGAGCTGCTTCTTCCTTCTTCTCAGCCGGCTTGGGTGCTTGGGGTCCTAATTGGAGTCGGGAGTTCAAATCGGACAAGAAGTTTGCTTTGACACCAGCAATCTTGCCGCCGTTGGGTCGTGCGGGAATCGCGGGTTTGTTTCTGTTGACTGGGGGTGCTGCACCATCACCAGAAGCTGGCTTCGAAGGACGAGCTGGAATTTGAGGCTTGGGACGGTCCGGAATAACAGGTGCTTTCTTCTCATCCGTGGATCCATCAGACGGCCGTAGGACCTTTGCAGGTCGAGGAGGAATGCTAGGTCGCGACGGGATACTCGGGGCTTTGGTTGTGTCAGGGCTTGTTGTTTCTTGCTCAGAAGGTTCGATTGTTGTCATGAGCTGGTGACTCTCCGGTGCTTCTTCCCAGATATCTCGACTCGGAAACCGGTGCTTGATTGTGTCGGGTCTCGGTTGGCGGCCTTGTGTGCCTTGTCCATGTAATATATGAGAGGCAACCTGATGCGAATCAATCTGGTCTGCTTCACGTTTGCGTTGCGCTTCTGCTTCTGGAGTTTCAAACTTCGGTTTGGATTGATCTTCGGGTAAGTCTGGAGTGGACACGCTGGCATGTAATTGAAGACTATCAGGGGTATCCTCCCAAATATCTTGACTGGGGAAACGATGTTTCAAAAGATCGGCACGCTTCTGGAAACGCTCCGCCGCTGACAAAGGTTTGTTCGATTTCTCGTCTTCTGGGAAGAGCGGTTCGTACTCTTCCACATCTTCCAAAGGTGTGTGTACATCCTCGTGTTCTTCGCCTCGAGAAGTCCAGCGGGTGAGACCAGCAGGAGCACCGTGCAAACTTGTAGGGCGACTGTTTGGCGCACTGGGAGTACGGCTTCGAACTCGTTCGAGGTCATGGTAATCTGTGCTTGCTCGTCGGGGGGATACGGCAGGATGGAGGTAAGCGGAGCCTGGGCGAGACTCGTCGGCTGCAAGAATAGGCTCGTCGTCCTCAACGGCGTCATCATAATCGTTTATTGATGGTGGCTCTGGTGTACGGGCAAAGCCATCTGGGTGATGTAAAGAATGGTAAGGCTCGTCGACATGAATAACTCGGCCACCATCGCTGCTTGCAGTTGACATTGCGCTCTTAGTCCGTGTCAATTCGGAGGACGCAAAGGTAGAATGGCGAAGAGGAGACTCCACGGCAGGCTGAGTATCTTGACGAGTGAGCTCATCAGTTGCAATATAACCCACTTCTTCGGCAGGAGTTCCAGCGAAAGCTGGTGATGTGCCTGAATCGTATGTTAGCAAAAAGCCCGTTGAGGCGGTATGACTACGATATAAACTTACCAACACTAACATCAGTATCGGAGCTCTTAACCAAACGGTTGAGGTCGTCACTGCTGAGCGCCCAGGCAGATCGTTCGGCAATGGCTGGACCGTACTGACCCTGCTCTTCACGAGCTAGCTCGTCAGGGTGCTTGTCGTACCAGGCCTTCTCGAATTTGTCGGTGGCGTGTACACCATGGCCATGGAGACCATAGCTGCCAGGCGGGAGGAAAACGTCGCGACCACTGCGGGTGCGGTGGTGATGGCGGCTGACACGCTGACCGGAGGCTGATCCGCTTCGGGGAGGTGCGGGGGAAGGAGCTTGCACGTCCCCGGCATTGGCAAGCATGGGTACACGCTGGCCGATTTCGGGAATTCCATGCTCTTCTTCAAACTGTATGGATTGGCGGCGCGTACTTGATGCATTGGACTCGGCACGAGAACCACTGGGTTTCGAATGTATAGAACGGCTGCGCTGGTCGGAATCTTCCAGGGCTGGTGAAGAAGACTTGCCAAAGCCAGCAGCTGCAGCTTGGTCCGAATCAGTACGAGTAACAGCTTGTACTCTGGCTTTTGCGCTCGAAGTGGGCAAAGAAGGCTTCGGGGCGTGTAGCTTCAGATCACTGCCCACGTTTCTGGTTTCGGCGGGTTCGCTGCTCAGCTCCTCATATTCGATACCCTCCTCGCCAAGAGATGGAATGGTCACGCTAGGAGGGCGAGCTGGGAGGTCATTCGACGTTGTGCGCGAAAGTCCCGGAGGACCGTTCAAGGGCGACGGTGCATAGCTGTCTCTGCCTGGAGATACGGAGCGATCCAGGCGGCGATTAATCGGACGAGGAGGTATTGAAGGAATATCGGCGCCTAGAGTGCGGGGAGACCTGGCCGGACGAGGCGGTATCACCGGAGCTGACGGAGCAGACATGGTGGGTTGGTGCTATAAAAAAGTGTAGGAAGCCGTGGTGGGCAATGACGCATGCAATGACAATAGGTGGGCTGTACGTATTCCCGTCAGTTCGAATGAAACGGGCAGAAAGTGTAAAAATGAAAAGGTGATGAATTGGGTGCAAATAACTCCAAAACAATCCAGAAACAATTTCCTTGGGAGTGGTAAGAGGGAAGAGTTTGAGCGTGAGGCAATTCCGGTCTCAGTCAGTCTGGCTTCTTCCACGCTTAACCGGATCTAGCCGACGATGACGATGACACGGGAACAAAAGGAGCAGGACCAAAGAGAAGACAAATAATTCAGGAACAACAGCTCAAATAAACAAATGTGTTCTTGAGTTATTTTCTGGTCACGGGCCTGGCCGCCTCCCCCTCGACGGTGTTGGTGCCTTTTGTTGAAAATAACGTTTGCAAGGGTCTGTCGAGGCCAGAATGATATGCACGCAAATCGACGGACGCTTATCGGAGGCCCAATCAGTAGGAGGATGTTCACCGCCTGGGGAAGAGTTTTGCACAGCAACGAGGCCAGCTGACTCGGGAAATGGGGGAGAAAATATTTTCAGGTCACATTGAAAAAGATCTCTCAAAATGGGGGAGCAATTGAATTGTCATTAAATGTGTTAATGGAATATCGGCTTACCTGGGTTGTCTCGACGATGGCAGCAAGCTGTGACGGAGTAAAGGCGAGCTGCTATTGGACGGAAGGACCGAGTACAGATAGCTTTGGTCGTTCGTGGACTCGAGAGGAGAGAGTAAATCAAAGAGGAAGGCGATAGCGAGTATGTTCAAGAATGGTGTTTGTATGTTAAAAGAAGGATTCAAGAAGCCAAATTGGAAGAAAAGGATCTGATTGCATATAAGAAGCAGAACAGCTCGTCCGCGAGTGATGTCGTTAAAGCGACAATCCTGTCTGGGCCTGGGTCTATCTGCTGGGTCAGGCTAACGTATTCTGGCATACGGCGAATCTTACTGTTATTACGTGATTACCGGCCCACTTGGTTCTTTTGTATGCAGTCGTGTGACTCGTGTGACGCGCCTTGACGTGCGGACTGGTATGATACCGTATCGTACCCAGCAGCTGACCAAGACGGTCTGTCTGATTGGCGGCTTGCGTACAACGATTGATGAGTCAAGGTGGGCCTGGCATGATACGACATACTCCGAGTCTGCTATCTAGATCGCTGTATGGACTGCCATATCTACAGTCGATTTGTACTTATCTACATTACCTATCATTGCTCTCGATCCATCAACTTTGTATTTCTTTTGTACCAATCTACGGACGAGTGGCACAGCTTACGCAAGAAAAAGTAGCAAAAATAGAAAATGCCTCAGGGGGCTGAGCTGAGCCACTTGAGTGGATGGGCATAGAATACCGACTATTCTTCTTACGGACTAGCTGTATTGTGCATACCAGGTGGTACAAAATGACTCAAGCAGCATCTCTCAAACTTCCCCTTGAATACACGCTACTTCGAGTCACATCATCAGGTTTCTGCTCTGTAAACCATGGATCGTATCTCACAGTCATTTCAAGCATCACGTGACGCAACATCTCATCTCATAATCAGTCTATCAGCCTCAGGACTTCCGCATATCTTTGCTTTTGCTTCTTCAATACAGACACTGTCTAGACTCACCCATTACAAAGAACAACACACAGCAACGAGGATCTCGCCTCGACTAACCAAACAATACATCGACATCAAGCACGCACAACCGCCAAGAGGAACCCCTGTACATGTCAAAACGTGGACATATCAGTATGCAAGGACTGTCGCTTAGCCAAACATGAACAGTACAGCATCTAAACCATCACATTATCTCAGGACAGAATTGTATCGAATACACCCTACGTACAGTCTAATAGCCTAGGTACATTGACTGGTTGACCTCCGCCACTGACAGTGGATCTCGCCACTTTGTATCTTACAACGTATATATGCATACGATGCCATACATCGAACATTGGATAGTTACAATGTCCTCGTTTCTTACATGAACTACCTTCTATTCAAGTAGTTACGAGTGTGAAAAGCATGCATACACTCCCGCTTTGATATCGAACTACCCCTCGTAGAGAGTCATGTGTGCGATCAAACCAACTTGGCAGAACACTGAGGATAGTTTCAACCCCAAGATCGCCGGGGGAGTAAAGTTTTACCCCTCGCAAGTTAAGTTGTTGGCAGTGAGTACCGGACCTGGTCGAGCGTGAAGGTCTTCCCCACACTTTTTACACTTAGTTAGTTACAAAATGTTACATACTCCACTGGTTTGACCTCATACCCAAGTTCACTCCTCTCCTCTCCTACATAGTTAACCTAGGTACTCAGAAAGAGGCCAATTGGCATACAAAATCAGTACTTTAGTATTACTAGGACATCCCCCGCTGTTACGGTCAAAAATTTTCATGTATGCCCCGCGTATGTATGTATTATATATGTATCCTCCGTATGTATGGATCCGTTCGAACATGTAACGTTCCAAACGGAGTATCCGATGACGTAGAGCGATCTGCTGCTGCTGCCATTGATCAATCAATTCGCTCAGTCGATTTAGTTACTTGAGGGAAATACCATCTCGAAAGCCTCAAAAAGTGGTAGAACGTGGACATCAGAGAAATGCGTGATTTATGTACGTACTACGTTCTCCCATATTCTGTTTTGCAGCTCCAGGTCAACCATTGATTGATATAAAAGCCGCATCGTGTAACCGTTTTGAGTGGGTCTCATTGTTGGGGTAGTCTTCTGTTATCCTTTTTGGCTGCGTGTTTGGAGGTCATATTCTGGCTGTGCAAGGAGCAAATTATAGTTGGATATGCTAATAGCTCAACTTGGATCGCCCATATGTTACTCCATGCTGAATTCCGTTGAGAATTTCCGAAGAAGTTGACGCCCCGGGCAAACGACAATCAAGAAGCGTGTGTAACAAGGTCTTGAAATGCTAACAAAGAATTTGGAACTGTCACGTGGCATTGTGTAAACATAAAACCCTGAGATTTTTTTGGTCCTAGGCCTCTTGTCTTGCCCCTCCAAATCACCACACGTCTGCTTCTTCTCTCTGTCCTTTTCATCATGTCTTGTATATCTTTTGCCTGTTCTGCGGCCTACACGCTACGTGATCCCCTTTACTAGCTACATATATCTTACCATCCGAGATCATCTAGTATGCTCTCTTTTGGTCTAGTTGGTTGTTCCAACAGAATGCCCAAGCGAAAAAAGCGCTCCTCGCTGCAAGAATACGCTACAATACATGGACGCGAAGCAAGGCAGTCCACATGGAGACGGTACGTTGTCACCGTAAAGTGTGGAACGTCATGAGTGATGAGCAGAAGAGCCAAGTCCTGTCATCTCAAATGGCGTATACGAATTTCGCGGACATCGTCTTGCAGGAAGTTCTATAACGACAACATGGTTACCGCTCTTGAAACACGATGACTAGAAACGACACATCGTATCGTGAAGATACCTTAGGGATGCTCTGTACTTTCTGCGAATCAATTGACCTGTGCCTTCGCATGCCGCTGCCCTGATCCTTTTACGATTCTCCCTGCTATGATGGGCTGGTTTCATGCGCATTTCACGGGAGCACTAGCACTGCAACGTGTTATAGAGGAAACACCACAACGAGCTGAAGGAACAGCAGGACAAACGCCAGGACAAGCATCAGACCAGGTTCACGACAGCTCCTACCAGCAGCAGAGATAAGAGAACGGCCAATATCAGGTGGAATACAAGTGTCAACAATATTCACCAATCCAAGAACAAGAACAAGGGAGCTCGTCGGCGCTAAGGACATGCAATACTTGATACTGAAGTCGTCGGATTTATCAAAATTCAATATGCTGGTTCTCTTCTTCCCAACCTGGAAAAGGATTCTTGGTTGACCAGACGTGGACGATTTGAAGGCGACATGTAGCCACTGTATGTCGCCGATATAAAGATATGGACTGGAAAAGGACCCAAACCCATACCAAAATAGCCGTCTAACGGGGCCCCGTTTTTGGTGCACTGGTCTATCTTCTGGTTCTCGGAGCATCCATCGGAAAAGGGGAACCTGCGTTCGTTCCAATCGCAGCACATTTCGAGTTTGTGGCGAGACATACAAAAGCTCGCCATCCCGACTTCCTAGCTCTCCTTTCAGGTACGCAGTCAATCCGCGATTGCGTATGGCTGCTTGAGCAATGGTCTGCCTTATATTGCTTATCATACTATTGACGCCATCCTTTCGGCTGACGGCATTCTCTGATACTGGTTGTTTTTCTTGCTTGTCCACCAAGGACACTTCCCTGTTCAAGCGCTTGCACATACTGGATGAGCGCGGAACATTCCCTGCTTAAACGTTTTTGATAACGAGTATTACTCCGGAGACGATAATGTCTCTGACGGTGGGATCGAAGCACGAGGCAAGGCAACCGACTGGAAGCCTCCTCGCATAGCTTGCCGACGCTGTAACAAGTTTAAGCAGCCATGCGATCACGCATGCCTTGCGTGTTCTCTGCGCAAAAAGTACGGATTACGCTGCCGGTATCGCGATGATCTAACTGGCCGGCAGATCATGCTCGGCCGGTTAGAGGAGGTGGAAGGCCGCCTTCCACGATGCCCAGGACGGAATCAAGCGCCTGGAAGAGAAATTGAAAAGGCTAGACAGAAGTCAGGAGAGACGATAGCCATTTTACCGCCAACGTACCTCATTGCATAATGAAGTACGTCTCCTGTTAGGTTGCTCCGAGATTCGAGGTCCCAGCTTTGGGACCAGATTCTGCAATCTCCCATCTGTGGAACGGTCAGATAGCCCGAAAAATTGACCCAAAAACACTGCTTTCAGCTTTATACATTCACACTTCAGAAAGCCTCCTCATCCGAATCAACCATCTTACCTTCAATATTATATCAATACCGGACATTTTTGTCAACACTATATGGCAAATTACTCCTATTGGAGGGGCTGTGTCTATGTAAGTTCATTTTTCACGCCTCTTCGCTACTGATCTCGAATACTAACGAAGGATATGATATATAGCTGTCCGAGATGCCGCCTTTTGCGGAGTCATCAGAGAACTCTGAAACGTTGGCCTTTGCCTATACGCGACGGTTCACCATGTTTATCTGGAACGCGATACTACAGACGACGTTTAATCTTTTCGAACCGATTTTTAGCCAAGAGATGCCCATGGCCGCATTCAACGATCCGAGTGAATCCTCGGGGCAAAGCTGCCATGGATGATATGGCGACCACCGAGGTTGCGAATTTCATTCACAACCCAGAGTTCCGCCGCCTCCCCATGATTCGCAATCAGTCTGTCCGGCATGAGCTGAACCAGGAGGCGAGATTGTTCAGGGCGATCTTCACGTACCGCCAACTAAAACTCCGTTACATAGCTCATTGTAGAGCAGCTGACCGTCGACGCTCTGACATCGCGAGAGCAGCAGCCAGATGTTCTGAGTGAAGTGCGACTTCTCCCCCGATTTTGAGTGTCCAAAAGGCAACACTGCTAACATGATATACAGGATGACCGGGTCCTTGTCGAAACATCCGCTTCAGCAATATACGGGCTACCTGAACAGTGTCGGGATCACCCAGATCGATCCTTTCGACCTGGGGAATCTCGACACTGTTCCGTGCATCATCGATTCTTCTGTTAATACCACTCGAACACGCCGAGACAAGAGAGTCAAGAGGATTCGACTAATCAATCTCCACAACCTGACACTTTCGTGGCTGCAGCGTTCTCGCAGCCACAGAACACGCCATCGGTAACGCCGGGAAAGAGGGAAAAAAAAGGGGATCATGCCCAGACAGATGAGTCTACGAGGTGGGTCGGCCACTTGGTTACTTGTGGTGGACAGTTTCGGGTGTCCTTTTTCCAAATTCTCGCTGAAATAGTTTGGCAAGAATAACGAACGAAAGATTACGAGGTTGACCTAACGGGGCTCTCTTCTGTTTTTGGTGTAGTGGTCTATTTTCTAGTTCTCATGAATCCATCAATTAATTCCCTCAAAAGTCTCAGTGTTCAAGTAGTTAGTTACTTTGAAAGTCTCCGTAGCTGGCCGGAAATGTTGGACATTCTAAATGTTGGCAATATGAGTGATTTATTCCCAGGTTCCGTAGTTCATGGGATCAACAATTGAGCATCTAAAAGCCGCAAATCAAAACGTTCATCTACATATGACTGGTTCGTTGGAGTTCTCATGAGAACTATTCTATTGCTTAGGCGATCGCAGAGAGATGAGACCATTGGATAGAAAATGACTCAACTCCAGCACATGGGCGATCAAGATATGCCTCTTTTTTGAGAACCTTTTCTTTCACATTAAGAACATATAGTATATCTTGATAAGTAAGTAACAATCAATCATACAAGACTCCAAAAGGGATAAAAAGACACTAGTACACTTGCATGCTTAGCCGCGAAATAGCCAAGCGGAATCCTCATGAGCACGTCGGATACACTTCGTAACACAGGTCGATCGATAAACGGGTAAGGAATAGGGGAAGGGGTTTTTTGATAATGGCACAGACAAAACAATCGGGGAAAACAATCAGAACCAGCCCCGTGAGTATATATATCCGACCCAAACATTGTGTTTCGGCAACAATACCAAGGTAGTAGAGAGGCACTACACAATCATCTGCGCAATACCCTGTCCACCAAGGGTCTTACTTCCAATAAACTCTTGGTTCCTGACACCAGCAAGCAAGTAGCAGAGACCGGCAATCAACAAAAACACGGCGGCGGCAATCAGACTTGATGGGCCGGAGACGAGACTGACCCACTGCACGGCGCTCATGCCGATGTAGATGAGGGCGCGCATGTAGTTGCTGGTGAAGCGGCGGATGAAGTCATCGAATTTGGAAGAAGTGGGACATATGCGAAGGAGGAAGGGGACTTCGATGAAGAGGATGACGAATGAGCAGATTCTAATAGCCAGAGTAAGCATCGTACCATCTACCCAGTATGTAGAAATAGAGTGGCCAACTTACAGACACACTATACTAAACGGAATACGGCCAATAGGCGCAAAGATGTTGGCGACACCTAGCGCAAAGCATAGGAAGATGCAAAGGACGCCGCACCTGTAATTGCGAGTTAGATCTTGTAGAGAGGTACGCCGGAGTTTGGTGCAATCCAATCGGACGTCAAACTTCCAACCCGAACTTGAAAGCAAGCGAGATAACTAACCATTGTCCATAAATACCTATAGTAGAAACGACGTTAGTACAATATCCTATTATCCGGGTAGTAAACAGGGAGTCATACTGAAATTACGTGTGCGGAATTCCTCAGCGAGAGTCATCTTGACGATATAACAGTCGGATCGTAACGACGTTAAAGAGACAAATTATCCAGAAATGAGTATATATATATACCGGAAGCAATCGAGTTGAGGGATCGGTGTCCGTTATTGAAATCGTTGAATCGTTGAGGTGCTCAGACTTCCAAGTGTCGTCCGGCAGGTACGGAGGGGTTCGTATAAACAACGGACGACGCGAGTCACAGCAACCACGCTCTCCGGGAGTCTATATATAGAGTAATCTGAAGCTGACGAGATCCCTGACCTGATGCTCCTGATATATAAGACCCAATACTCGTATGGCAACTCCAGCAGGAATCGATGATCGACGGAAATAACAACGTGGACGATATAGGTTGATCGGAGCTAGCGAAACTCTGTAGTTGAATGAAGACGACGCATGTCAGTAATCGAACAATGATCGCAAGTCTGTTTCAGCGGACTGATATATTGCGCACCTTTATAAGACCTGGTATTGTGTGAAGAATGGAAAATTCCAAAATATATGAAGTTGAAAGACGTTGGGAAGGTGCTTGGAGCTAGCTGAAATTAGTTTATTGTTTTGCCTGAGGACGGATGTTACGGATGCCGCACTCTGATTGGTTCAACTGGCCTTAGTACCCTCACCTATCATCCACCACGCTGTCTATTATCTATTATCCTCTAGCCTAGGAAGGGCATTATGGAATAGGGTTTCCTTTTCCTGCTCGCATTTAATTTAAACCATAATCACCATGAGATCTCATCTTTTCCAAGTCTGATGAAGCAACAGCTCAAAGATTCTGTCTGCTTGTTTCTTGGGAGCAGCCGATCTTAGAATCTGGTATAAGGCCACTAGGAACGAGGTCCCCAGAACGCGCCGCGTCATTGTCCGATTCATACTGCTTCGTCCACCCACTGGTATTGGTATTCGTCTTCTTTGCATAGCCCCCCAAGAATCGTTGAGAAACCACATATCGTATGTCTACAGTCTGATACTATTGTCAAATACAACGAATTTGTTTCAGATCGCTTGAAAAGGAGTCATATTGGCATGATGTGTTTCGTTTCTATGACACATTCAAATATCTTCCATCGCTTATCCTCCAAAGACATAGCCAACCCGGTAAGATTCATTGTCACCCCATCGCGTTACCCTTATGCGCCGTAGACGAGACGGAAAACGTCATTGTAGACAAAGTAGCTGCCTTGTCCGTCGGGGAGAAGCTGGAATGTTTGGGTGTAGTTCATGGGCTTTTGTTCCTCGTCGACCTATACCACCGCAATAGTCAGAATCAGGTCAGACAGTCAACGAGAGCAGGAGCGCATACCAAGAGAGCACCGGTAACGAGGACGAGGATACCGCCGTTTTCATTGCTGGGCTGAGCATCGAGGGTTGCGACCTGATGTCGGACCTTCTGGAAGGGAAGTCCCTAAAGCAAAAGATTAGAATCTAGTAGGCGATTGTTGTCGGGAGATATACTCACATTCAATTTTTCGATGATGGCTTGTGTTCCAAGTTGGGGAGCATTCTCAAAGGTGAGCATAGAATGGTCGCGCTATGAAAATACCCATTTGTAAGCGCATGTTCAGATCAAATCAAATTCCAACTGCTTACGTATAGCGCGGCGAGGTTGCTACGACCCTCGTCAAAGGTCTTGTAGTAGAAATCGACGAACTGTTCTGTGTTGCGGTAGTCAGGTTAGGAGGGGTAACGAAAGAGTCGCAAACATTGCGATGATCGTAGATTCATAGCAGGGAGGAAGAAAACGTACGAGCGATGGCGGCGTAGTCTGTAAATCTATTAGCAAGAGGTTGATCAGAAGGACGGATGCAGCAAAAGAAAACACTGAAAAGACAGTGTAACCATCGCGCAGTCGCGTATTCCAACAGCAGAAAAGAAAAACACTGCTTTGTAGACTTACCGGCCATTGTGAGAGTTGATCGACAGACCAGGTTTGCACGTATAAACAAGAAATGGAGTGGAAGAGCGCAGGCTGGAGTAGTCCGGTCAATCGCGGAGAGCAACTTTTGTTGTTCTTCTTTTAAAGGAAGGAGGGGTGTTGTGGGCCTGAGGTTCTCAATGCGGGTGGGGTCCCTGCCTATAGGGCGATCGATCATCCATCGGGTACGGACTCTTCCTTCTACTTTCTACAAACTTCTCCCGGATGGACCTGACTGGGTATCAATTGATTTGATTGATAGTCTACAACTCATACATTCATATACAACACAAGGCTAATTGTTGTCATCGTCAGAATCAGCAAACATGTCCTCTGCTTTCGGTCGTGGCTTTCGCACTCGCCCGACTGGCGTGGTCTCTTCGGGTTTGCTGGTTGACTCTGAAGCCTGATCAGGCTGCTCTTTCTTCTCCTCATTGTCTTGCATGTCGACATCCATGTCTAGAGGCTGCCCATCCAGCTCGTCGCCTTCAAGGTCGCTATCTTCCATTGGGACGCCGTCGATATCACTCATTGGCTCGCCGTCCAGGCCATCATCGTAATCTGGCGCAGCAGTGGATTGCTCAGGGGCTGAAATCTGAGTCGCATCGAATCTTCCACTAGCCGGTGCATCTTCATCCACTGTTTTCCATCGACTCTTGCCCTTATTAGCGGCAGCAGACTGAGCCTGCTCAGCTTCGGCTTTCTTTTTCTCTTCTATTTCTTTCTCTGTCAGGGGCGGATTCTCGAACATCTGAATAAAATGATCTTGGCCGGATTGCGGGAAAACACTCCAACCTTCCCAAATATGCAGTATAGCATTGACGCTGCGTTTCCATTTTTCTGCTTTGAGCCGACCCCAGCCCAACTCTTTTTCTAAGCGGCCTAGATGCTCGAAGACTTTGTGTGTACGGAATGCATGTTCGAAGAGTTGCCTATATCGCCAGGCATGACGCACACCACTGGTTGATGACGAGGAGAAAATATCCGATATCACATAAAGACCGACAAGCTTGGCAGCTGATGTATCCTCAATTCCTTTCCCAGAGCCAGCCGGTCCAACATCGGTTTTATCCCCAGAGGCGGCGGCCGCCGTCGCCTCACTTTCCCTCAGGGCAGTTCGTACTTCTTCACGATCTGGATTGGCTCGTGAGTAGGCAAACGGGCGAAGTACATTTGTAACAAGCATTTCAACCACTTCTTCTGCTCCCGCGCTGGCATGTTCAATAGCGAAAGCTGTCACTCGAGCCACGTCGCCACGCCGTAATCTTGTATTTGCTGTTGGAAGTCGAGCAAGTAGATGTGTCAATTTCGCCTTCTGCAATGGATCCATGTAGCCCATGCCATCTTGTCCTCCGACCGAATCGTCTGCTGCATGCCGCCGCCTTGACTCTTCATTATCAGAACCTTCTTCATCTGATGAGTTGTACTCTTCGTCAGAGACAAATTCGTCGAGCGTGGTAGCATATTCGAAGCGAATCGGCAATTCAGGGCTGACCCAACTGGCACCTCCTTCGAATATTAACGAAGCAGGACCACTATTTCTCTCGTGCCGGCCACGACTGGAATTTGCGTTCGTTAGTACGTCCCAAAGCTTCCATCTATACCAAACACCGCCGACGCTACGAGCGTCCCATATCCAAGCCCACTTTTCCTCTCGCTGCACCTCCGGCCGGCTCATCAGCAACGCCTCAAATTCAGGTCCATATTTCAATAAATTTTCAAGGGTTTTGTGTATAAGTCGCAACTGTTTCAAATCCGAAGGTGGTTTGACTTCTATTTCAGCTGTGGACGTAGGCTTTCCATACTGCGATCCATAAGAGGCCGGAGGTGCGAAGCCCCCGCGATGAGGGCCGGGTGGAGGTGCTCGATTCAGTCTGCTGACGGGTGCTTGATTGACAGGTTTCGCACCAAAGGGTAATGAGCTCTTGGAGGAAGAACCCACAGTCACAGGCATACCCGAATGGATTGCTGCGGATGACAAGTGGCGCGAAATGGATAAATTATAGCCCCATCCTAAATATCTTCCCTGTAAAGCACTCACAGCAGCATCGATGTCAGAAGCTGCTGTTTCCTGGGCCAAAGTCACAATGGCGGAGAAAGATCTGCGTTCCATAGAAGGCTGAGCCGGCGGAGGTATAATCTTCACAGCGTCTACTGTAAGATTTCCAGGGATCAAAGCCTTAATGACAGCGGGCGATGACCCTGGTGGAAGCGAAGAGAGATATACTGTAGGTTTTGCAACAGCTCTTTCTGCCTCTTTGTCCTCCACAACCCTCTCCCTCTCGTCATCAGAAGCGCGAAAACCGGCCGGCGCATCATTATCATCGTAGCCAAATATACCATGACTCCCCGGCTCCCTGTTATTCCGATCTCGTTCGCGATAAAATCCGTCATACGTTCGTTTTCGTCCCAACGATGGTGCCGGGCCTAAGCTCCCAGGGCCGCTGTTGCGGGTCGACGATGCGCTCGTAAAGTGACGTTTGGGCGGAGGACCACCACCTAGACTTCCAGGTCCGCTAGTCCTGAAATTTGATGATGTCCTCCTGTTGCCAATATCTCCTCCATCATCGTCAAAGGACTTGACAAAATCTTCGTAGACGGCGGCAGTTTCGGCTTTCTCGCGAGCGCGTTTTGCTTCTGCTTCGGCCTTTTGGCGCTCGAAGAGGGATCGTTTTGGTGGCGCGGAGAGTTTCGACGAAAGGTCGGGGAAGGGTTTAGCTTTGGTGTCGTCTGGCATGTTTGCGGGTGGGCAACATTGGCCCTTAAGACGTATAAACCAATTGCCTTGTTGATGGCGATGATCCTGTAATTGTGTCAATGCAGTTGACTGAGTGACAGTACCTCAACTGATGGTCTGATACTGTAGTGCCTGAGGCAGCAAATCTGAGGCAGCTAGCCGAGTTAGTATTAGCCCCATCTGCAACCCTAAAATTAATCCGATCGACGACAACATCGGATCGTTATTTTCACACTTACAATCCCAGTTTATCAATTCCTCTTACTGTTTTGTGTACATGGTGGAAGTTCGGAGGGCTAGCCAGAAGAATGAACAGATCAAATTGATACTGAGATCGTTACTGAGACCGACAACGAGCTTATCTTGTCTCACCTGGCCAAATATATATAGAAAAAAACAGCACATCTATTCGAAGTCCATCCATCTACCCCTTTCTATTGCCTAAATCAAAAGCTACAGCACACTCCAGAGCGAATCCACCACATTGTAACATCCACCCCCTAGCCTGTAGACTCAACTCCATGCAATGAGGAGCCCTTGCGATGCGACTATGTACGACTTTTGGACTACTGGTAAAGCTACCAGCAAACATAGGAACAGAAGCACCGGAGGAGTCGAACCAAGGGTCAACCTCGTTCATGGCATAGAAAACTGGGACGTTGACTTTCGCGGTTTCTCTACGCCAGTACGACCGCCATAATTGGCCAATATCAATGACCTCGGCCAAAGGAGCAGGATGGTTAAGCCGCTCGGTCAGTTGTAGAACATCAGGATTGATGAGCAGATCTGCCGGGCTTTTGTCGGCGGTATAGTCGAGCATAAGGAAGTCCTTCTTGGTCCTCTCGAAGGTGATGGATTTCGGCTTCTCTGTTGATTGAGCTGACTCATGGTCCTTTTCCTTTTTGTCACCATTTGACGTCTGGTCATTGGACTGAGATTCTGGACCTTGGTGCGGAACACAGCCGACGCCGGAGACTATCAAGCCTGATAAGGGATATGTCGATGTTTTCTGCGTGGCATACGCAGCTGCAGTCTGGATGGCTACTATACCGCCAACAGAATGCCCCAGGATTACCACACTCGAGGCCCCGGACTTCACCCCAAACTCGTCCCAGAGACGTGGTATAACTTTGCTGTTAAAATACTCGGCTTGTCGCTGTGTTGGAGTTGGTGTATCAACGTCCCCCAGCACGTTTTGGTCAGGTGCTTCCGTGCTTCCACTATAGCCTGGCCTGTCGATTGATACGATGGGAATGTTGAAGGCATTTGCAAGTATGGACCAGGAGTAATCGGCGTTCGCGTCGTAATACTCCGAGTCATAGCTGGCGCCGTGCATGCATACGATCAAAGGTCTGGCATTTTTTTCGGATGTTGTCCGATTCGCTTGAGGGAGGCAATACCGGCCAGTGATCTTCTGGCGGTTGGCTACTTCAATTCCGAAGGTTTCCATAATGAGGACAATATTGCTTCAAAATTGATGATGGGTGTTGTCACTAAGAACTTGAATGTTCTGGATGTGCAAGACCATAATGGGCCAATGGCTTTATATACCTAGGTATGCAACAGAGTTGTGGAGATCAAGGTAGATACTACCTATATTCGAAACCTACAGACGGATTCAACAAAAAAGGACTGGTCGAAGACGTGAAGCTTATATCCGTCCAAAATTTCTACATCCGGTAGGTCTGAAGACCTGAGCTGAGCGGCCTCAGCGGAGTTTAGCTATCTAGGCATGTCTACGTATTTTCAGGGGAACTCAGTGATCCAATGAAGAAGGTCCAATTCAACCAGATATCGAGCGCCTTAGGGTACCTTCTCGCGTTTGGAACTTCCTCGCAACGGGTGCTCACAAGTTAATAGGAGATAAATTTGACTGTGAATATTCACCTATGTAAAGATTTTGGTGATTTATTGAATACATGGGTAACGGAGATGCCATCAGTTCCTTGATACATATCAATTGATATGAGCCGGAGTTAACAATTGCAAAGCACTGATTGGGCGGACTTAAGAAAATGAACAAGAATACTCCGTGCTCAAGTGATAAGTTTGGTATAGCTACACAATGGCCATAGGCAACGATGAATCAATAATCTGAAACTGAACCATCCATCAATAGTACCTAGCCTTCACAGATTGCTTAGGGTTATTGCGTTAGGGTTCCAGAGAGTCGCTGCCTGAGGTGTCGAGCCAAGAAACTAGAACCTTCTCGGAGCTGTTGCCTTGGCGCCTCGCATTACTAATTGCAGCCTTTCCGTAAGCGGTTAGACTGGCAGTGGCTGGCTAGGCATTTCAAGGCTGTCATCGAAGCCTTGCATCAACCTCACCTCCATCTCAACCCCATACCTCTCAGTGCTCTCACATATCTGCTCAGCGAGATATGTCTGAGACGAGCAAGACAATAACCAGGCCTCGCTGAGTTGGAAAAGTGCGCCACTGCCATTTCGCGTTCGTTTTTGCTACGCTGTTACGGTCGTGGCGCCGCCTGTCCTTCGTTGCTTGCTGGATTGCCACTTACCCTTCGCTCAGTTCTTGCCGGACGCCGTTTCTATAGAAGTCGAGCGATAGTCTCTACGAGTCGGACGAAGCATACGGACAAGTCTATGAGTATGGCGACGACTACGGCACCTCCTGGGGTAGGAGCAGCAAAATGGGAAAAGAATCTGTCGGCGCACGTCATCTGTCCTGAATGCAAAGAATTTCCTCCGAACCTCGAATTCCCCGGATCCCACGAAACTGTCTGCGGCTCCTGTGGGTTGGTTCTGGCTGATCGCGAAATCGATATACACTCCGAGTGGCGAACGTTCTCCAACGATGACCAGAACAACGACGACCCGTCGCGTGTCGGCGAAACTTCCAATATCCTGTTGAACGGCAACCAGCTCGAGACGAGTATTGCGGGTGGAGCGACTGGCGCGGCTCGACAGTTGTATCGTGCTCAGAACAAGCTCTCGAGTGAAAAGAACAACAAGGCGCTCATGGCTGCTTACAAGGAGATT
The DNA here is from genome assembly GCA_038993655.1 of Talaromyces verruculosus. Taxonomy (NCBI): domain Eukaryota; kingdom Fungi; phylum Ascomycota; class Eurotiomycetes; order Eurotiales; family Trichocomaceae; genus Talaromyces; species Talaromyces verruculosus. The sequence continues at coordinate 108,958 of JBBVQN010000034.1, read as the reverse complement.
GGCGCTCTGTGCGACGGATTCAACATCCAGAAGATTGTTGCAGATACCGCCAAGTACCTTTTCAAGATCGTGGATGATCACAAGGCTTTCAAAGGCAAATCACAGGATGTGATTATCGCCGGTTGTATATTCATTGCTTGCAGGCAATGCCACGCTCCCAGAACCTTTTCCGAAATCTTTGCAGTTACCAAGGTGTCTCGGAAGGAGATCGGAAGGATTTACAAGTCGCTCGAAAAGTTCTTCACGGCGCAGAACATCGAACGTTCGGTTCAAGTCGGAACCGATCAGGGCTTCAAACAAACCTCCTCAACCAAACCGAGTGAACTTTGTGAACGTTTCGGCTCCTTCTTGGGCTTGGATTACCGCACATGGCGTACGGCAGCTGATCTATCCGACGATGTCACGAATGCTGGAGATCTTGCAGGGCGATCACCACTTTCGATCGTGGCTGCTTGTCTTTACTTGGTCTCTCATCTTGCCGGTGCACCCAAGTCCGCCAAGGAGATTTCAGCTGTTGTCGGTGTGAGCGATGGAACTATTCGTGGCGCGTACAAGCAGCTTTATGCTGAGAAGGATCGCCTGATTACCGATGAAATAGTCGCTAAGGCGAACGGAGACAGAGCCAATCTGCCACAGAGCTAGAGTAGATGGTCCTTGGTTTCGTTATTCACATGCTGATATATTAATTCCGCGCGCGAGCGTTGATTCGTGTTTCTGCTCTTAGCATTGCATCTCCCAATCCCCTTCGAATGTATGAAGGGGAGTATAAAATGAAGGTTGCGTATCGAATTGTCTAATAGTTGAATTGTGGTAGGCTTTGGCCGCCAAAAGATTGTATAGAGTTAGATCGCATACTAATTTGATACAGTGAATGAAAACAAATATCATCCAAAGTCATTGAATAAAGAGAAATTAGAAATGAAGTAAAAAAGCAAGATATAAATAAATACTTCAGCATCTATCGCAAGCATCAAACAACCTAGGTGAACATACTCGGATGATCACGGGGTGACTAAGCTGTCCGTGCCAAGACCTAGCCATCCGCGAGTGGACAAGTCAAAAGTTCCTTCAAACAATCCGAGCCCGGAACGAACCTCCTCTCATCGACGACCACCACTTCCCTTTCCTCTCTACAAGCCAAGTCATCCCTCTACAACCGTCGCGATGTTGTCTCACTCTGTCCGAGCTTCTGTGAGTTTGGTTTTATGGCTAGTGGAAATTGATTGAGATAGCTAATGTGTCGGAATTGCGTATAGCGCTCGCTCCTCACCCGGGTCAACCGTCAGTCCGTTGGTGTTTCGTACCGCACTTTCATGACCACTGCCACTCGCCGAGGTATGTCTGTCCCTCAATTGCTCTAGAACCGTGCTGCCAGACGGGGACATTCGCTCCAAACACCGCCTAGATTATGGCATGCGATACCCTCATTCAAACAAGACAAATAATCTAACATCAAAAACAACAGCCGACCCAGTCCAGGACCTCTACCTCCGCGAACTCCGCGCCTACAAGCCCAAGCCCGCCAAAGCCGGCGAGGCCGAAGCCCACGTCCAGAAATTCACCGCTCCCAAGCCCCCTCCATCCCCCGAAGAGTCCAGCCTTGCGGGCGATTTGCAGGCTTACGAGACCCAGGCCGTTGAAGTTGAGGGTCAGGCTGTTGCGGGTGAGGAGGCGCCCAAGGAGGAGAGTTGGTTCGAGGAGGATGAGGAGGAGGCCCATCCTGCTGCTCACTAAATTGCCTTCGATTGACGATATTGCGAAAGGCGGGTGGCGTGTGGACGAAATGGGTGTGAATTTGAGAGGAGGGAGAATTCACGAGTCTCGCGGAGTTTACTATGCGGAACTACCGTGGGATAAGGGTATATTGTTGATACCTAAAACGACTTGCCTGTACTCTGCATGAACCATTCGAATGGAATGGGCTTACAAAGTCATGGCTGGGTTCCTTTACTGTTTTCTTTTGTGGTACTTGACAGACCTTGAAGCAATGTAAATTAAGCAATATAACCGCTTCGAACTTCCATCTTTCTTTTTCTTTGTCATCTTGAAAAGTTGGTTTAATATGTTAGGTGCTTGGATTTGGTGCTCCAGTAGAAGAGGCTGGATACAAATCAGGCAGGTACCGAAGTGTGTCTCCTGGACCTTTTAAGGTCAAGTCATGCAAAATACCTAATTATATAGGTCCAATTGATGGTTCTAATTCGTATGAGTGATTAACCAACAGGAGAGCAGCATAATAACATACCGTAGAAGTACACTGACAACACATCAATACATCAGTATCGGTGTGCAAGATGCAATGCAATTGAATATCATGGACGTTCCAGACGTCTATAGCAATATTATATCGATATTCCAGGCACACGAAGCATATAGGAAGAACTCCTTGCTTCTATAAACGCGTTGTATCCGTCTGATCTGTCGAATAAACAACTAAATATCTCATCGTATGTGGATTCGATACATACTATGCACGACATAGGTCGAGTTTTGGCAGAGGAAATAATATGCATACAGATTCTCTATGACAGGTGATATGTCTCATCTGATAGGCCTGTCAACCTGTATGTACCTTGATGCTGGTCCCGGTATGTAGGTCAGGTCGACGATGATGCATGATATGCTGCAGATAACGTTACCTGCGTGTGTGTAGACCGCCAACTGACTTTTCAATGGTCCTATGCGATCGGTCTCCTTTTGCACATAATAATGATCAGATCAATCTAACAAGTACGAAATACGTACCCATGATGATGAATCCGTGTTGTCATTTATTGTCGTAAGCTCTGCGCGTCCCCTGAACTCCATCTGGCATTCCGTCTCCACTGTCCATGCCACGCGTGGCACGCGCCAACAGATCAGTCTGATTTTCAATGATTCATTATTGAACTTTCGTCGGTGACTGTAAACGCGGCTCATCTGCAAACTCAATTGTCTGCACGGGAGTACAACTCCAATGGAGTCAGCCGTTTTCGCTTGGCTTTAGACCAATCGAGTACATGGTAGCGAGGCTGAAAGCCACAGTGTTTATTTGGGATTGGGGCTGGGTTGGAGTAAATGACTCCGTACTTCGGTATCGTAAATGGTCGCTATTGTTTACAGCAGATAGACCGCGGGAGCACTCGGCATCTGAGTCTGGTTTCGCAGCATACACATACAGAGTAGTACGTAAATTGGTAAGCGCATAATTCGTGGTTGGGTAAATTGATACGCTCTTCGGATGGCGCTTTAAACTCAAGCCCCTACGCACGGCACTAAATTAAGAGGCTAGCTAAGAGCTCTAGTCTAGCAGGGCGCCGAGTGGGCCATCGTGACGAATATATTGGGTGAGATGATATCCGGCCTGACCGACTGAGATTGGCGTGTTGCATAAGTATTTCGATGCCTCATGAATCGAACTGTTTGGGCGGCTGTTCGTAAGGTTCAGTTCTCCAGCAGTTTGCGAACCAAAAGCCCAAGGTTATTTTTCTAAGTGCTGAATTAGGTGCAGCGTGGCGTCAGACGTGGCAGTTGAGCTGAGGATCATTATGTACAGTTCTGTACATGTTAAGCGATGACAGGGCTGTGCTCAAGGCATACTAGATGCTAGGCAGCTAAGCCCGGTGTATGCAGAGAACATATCATCGAAAGTGAATAGTCAGTATGAATATCTCATCCGAATTCCGTACTCTGAGAACCAAACCACTGGTCAGTCAGCCCGGTACGTTAAGTGTCACTAGTCGGGGTGTCGTTGTAGCCGTTGATCGGGTGTAGCATCCCAGTTGCTACGTGGTCAGCAGCTGGCAGTTCAATGTTCGACGAGTTCGCGGAGGATGTTATTTTCTCTTTATTTTTGGTCTTGAAGTCCAAAAAGAATCGACATCGATAACCTCAATTACAATATTGTTTGTGTTCTGGAATAAGAAAATAAGCTATCCACCTGGTGGGATCCCTGCCTGGTTTTTTTGTATGTACCCGCCTTCATTCCTGCCTTCTTTCCCTTCCTGCCCTGACCACCTTCTCCTTTCGCTACTCCATTTTCCTCTCTTCTTTTGTTTTACTCTACTCGAAAGTTTTCTTCACGCGTTCGCTTCAACTACCGTCAATACCATCGCTTTGTTGTTCTCTTTCATGGTTGCAATTAATCTATTTGTACATGCTACCATCTCAGTTCCGATCCTGCCGCGTCTTGAAACTTGACTAATGAACGATCCTGCCGCTGACGATTGATTGATTAATCTAATCACCTGTCTCGATAGCCCTCGTTTCAACCTCATTACCCCTCGCAATTTAACATTCACGCCATTTTCCTGCCTTGGTTGTTTGGTGGATCGCCTTGTTGACAGCTTATTCCTACATCGACATTTCCATCCGATTTATTGCGTTCAATATACACTTCATTGCATTTGCTAGCGACCTAGCTCTCAGTCTGAAACACATCACTGCACAGCTTTGTTCAGTTTCATAACGGAAAAGAAAGAATACGTATTTTCCGCTCGAGCAATGTGTATGATCTGAGCTTGTGGGGCTTGATCTTTGGTTCCTGGAGAGCTGGTCTCTCCGGACTGTTTTGACTCGTCACTACAACAAACATAAATTCTGATCTCAGCAATGGCATTGAAGGTGGACAGAATTCAGGTTCAGCCCTTTCCTCCATTTCAGCAAGAACAGCACGATGCGCCAGTGCAGCAGGACGTCAAGTCCCCGACTCTTCTCCACAGAGCAGCAAGCTTCGAGTCTACAAACGAAGAAGATGTTCAGGATACTCCCGTCTCACCCGGTGTCAAAAGAAACTTCTCCGATACGAGTCTGTCCTCGAAAAACGAATCATTGACTGTCAAAGAGAACTTCGCTGCCGGCAAGGATATTCTGCGTCGAGTTACACTCCGTCCCTCGAGTAAGCCCAAGAGCTTGACCCGCCGCACCTCGACCAACGAAGCTCCTACAACTGCCAATACTGTGCCTGAGGTAGATATCACAACGCCGAGAGAAAGGTCTGGTAGTTTGATTGGGGAGAATAAGGACAAGCCACGACAAGATTCGACACCGCAGATTGTCGTGAGACCGTCCAAGTCTCGATCTGTCTCCGGGAAGATTGCTACACTTGCGCGCGTTTCATGGATGTCAAGCTCTCGCTCACCATCGCCAGCCCGTGATGCAAAAAGAGGAGCATCATCCTCGCGAGAGCAGTCTCCGACCCCCAGAAGTCAATCTGCGTCAACGAATGGGCTGTCTTTAAATAGCGAAACTAAGGACCCCCGACAATCCAACGACGACGCACAGACTAAACGGCCTTTGAGTAAAAGATCCCGCCGACCATTGAGTGCATTTGTGCCCAGAAGCAAATCAGCCGATCCGCCTTCACCGTCACTTCGAAGCAGGAAATCAGTTGACCAACTAGTATCGCGCGGACCTGACCTACCTCCTCTCCCTAACCCTCCAATTCCATCCTCAATACCTGCTTTGGAGCCTGGCCGAAAGAAGGACGAGCTTTGGAATGTCTTCAGAGGTCTTGAGGCAGACCTTCAGAAATTCCACGCCAAATCAACCAATCTCAAAGTGAATGTAGTACGGTCGTCATTGCTTCCTTTTCTCCAACGATATGCATCGCATCCGTCCTTCAATGAGCTCAGGCCAGAGGACCTTGATCGGCGAGTCAACATCTTGAACAAGTGGTGGACTTCATTATTGGGACTATTACATGGTAAACACAACCAGTCAGTGTCTGGCACAGATCGACCAGTATTCTTGGAAGCGCTTTCAGGGATCATGATGCGAAAAGAATGGAGAATTCCATACCAACCTCAGAGTTTCTCTGCGCATAGCTCGAATTCCTCTCTAGAGTCAAGCTCCTCGGATTTCCTGGCAGAATCGATATTCCACAATGTGCGGAATATTTTCAATCAAAATCTGCTTTCACAGATGTCCTTCGTCGTCGAAAGAATGTCTCTACGACATGCGCCCGCTAGTTTGGTGTCTTTCTGCGGAAAAGCCTGCGCTTATGCATTCTACTTCTGCCCCGGCGTTGCCGATATGTTGGTGCGACTATGGAATACTCCATCAGATGCGTTTCGTCGATTGCTGGCAGATCCATTGGGATATAAAGGACTGGGAGGCAGGGCCATTGCTCAGGACCTTGCGGCCAGGTTCCCACTCCCCGTACGGCCGTTAGCTTTTTGCTCTCATATTGCCCTTTCTAGGTACTTACGGCAACCCCCGGTCCTACCGTTGAGCGCAACACAGATTCCATGGCATGGACCTTGGGTCTCACGCTGGTGCGGACGGGATAGTGATCTCTTTTACGTTTTCCTCAAGTACTTCCATATGCTTAATTGCGACTTTCTACCCCCAGAAACAGATGCTTCGCATCAACTATTCGCTCCTGGGATGTTGTCTGTGCAAGGCCATCTTTTAATGGTGCTAGAGGACACACTATATCGACAATCTTCTCCACAAGCACCAGAGAATCCATTTGCGCCAAGCTCCGTTACCTTTGACGATTTCATTGAAGGGCCCAATACTGCTATGTCTACAATGCATCTAGGTATGGCAAATTGCCACCGTTCGATGGCAGAGAATCGATTGATTATACTCTTGCGCGACTTCCTTTCGGAACCGTCGCCAGATCTCGCCCCAGCTCGAAGAATGTACATTGATTCCTTTATGCGCGTATTGAAGACTGCGGCCCGCAAGACATCACTATTCAATCACAACGCCTGTCTTGTTCTGTGCGATTTTGTCGAAGAGACTGCCCCGTTGATCGACCGATATGCTCGTAAAATCAAGGAAGACATCTTTCATTGGTCATTTTGGTTCGATGTATGCAAGCAAATGACACTCAGCCAGAATTCAATGACCGAGGTCCGTTTGTTCTCTTTCTTGTTTTCCATGTGGAAATCATGGACCTCGAATAAAGAACGATATTACAACCTGTGTTCCCAATTTTTGCTTCATGATGACTACTTTTACACCTACTTCAGCCACTGGAATCCGATGGTTCGAGCATATTTTCAGCGGCTCATTTGTTGGAGGGTGGCTCGTTTCAGCGCCAACCCTACTCCTGTTGAATCGTACGTATACCCTGAACGATTTCGCTGTTCTACGTGTCCAAATCGTTGCTAATGATTGTATGGCAGGGATGTCTACGAAATGCTTATGGACAAATTAGAACAAGTCTGGGCTTTCTATTTGACTTACAATTTGAGAGCCAAAAAGGAAATGCTTCCGCTAATGGATTCAGCGGCTGGTAGTCCAGCTCCTGGTCGACGCCTATTGATTATTCGCTCTGACAACCATCAGCCGTCTCCAAGCAGTCCTTTCATCTCTTTCGATAGATTGAGCACGCCATCATTCAACCAAAGCGCATATCAATCCCACGGAACTCTCAAGTTTGATATCAACGGTATGCCTTCGGATTCGGATTCTTCGCCGGCACCCAAACGAAGGTGGAATATACTGAAGAGTGTATTTGGATCAACTGCGAATCCAAAGCCTGGAGAGGTCACGCCTCCTGGGAGCGTGTCTGATGAAAATGAAATCAATCCGATCGACAGTCTAATCAAGAAGCAGTCCGAAGAGAACGGCAATCAGGTGGCTGAAGAAGACGATAGTATCTACGAACCTCAAACCCCGCATCAACCGTACAATTTCAAATTTTCTTTGGAGTGGTATTCCAACCCATATAAGAATCCGCAGCAGAAACCTCCCCAGCCGAGACCACTTTTTGAGCCAGGTCTTCCACGAAAGACCCTGTATCATGTCCAACATCAGCGATCAGCCAAGGCGTCGAGGAACTCGACGACAACAACAGAAGAATCTATCGACCCTCGCCGGGACGCTGACGCATCAACAACTAGCACTCGGAACTCGTACGCGACGACCAAGACATCCGTCGACGAGGAAACCGATTCAGCCATTTTTGCACATATTGAAGATAGCAAGATCCTACGCGACGAGCGTATAGTGTCTAGTAAATACGCAGGCCGGGCACTGGCAGAATGGGCTGTCATTATCTCTGAATTCGATAACTTCTTTGACCGGCGACTCAAGGAAGGTGTTCCAAGCGATGAGCTCGTTGAAACACCTACACTGAGTGTGGAGAACCTCAAGAAGTGATCAATCCACTTTTTTTTCTCATTTTCTTCTCTTACATCTGTCTTGTATTTTGAGCATATGCACCTGTCCGAGTAACGGAAAGCATGTTCGCAATACGCGAGCATATCATATTTAGGCGTTTGGATGATTTTTTTCTGTGTCTTGCGGGGGTTAACCTAATTTCATCTCTTGCGTGAAACATTTGTACGAGAGTCAACTATCCATGGAGTGGATCAAATTAATTTTACCTTGTCATTCAAACTGATATCGAAGTACTTTGGTAGCTGCCCTCTTTCTGCCCGACTTTCGTACATAGTATCGATTAGGACTCGTCCGGAACGCCTACCAGTGAGCTTCCTGGATGGTGGAGGCGAAGGCGCCGTTGAAGGTGCAGAGGGCTGGGAGTCTCGGGTTGATAGGTATCTGATGCATCAATGGTGAGGAGTCTCTATTGACTTGTAGAGTCCGTTTGTCTCTAATAACTTTGCGGATTGTAGCATCTGTTACCTGTTTTCTTGAGTAACTACCTAGGCATCAAACTGCTTGTATCATCCGGCGAGACAACAGATGTATTGGACAGGGTGGGGGAGTTGTGAATAGAATAAGAAGCCAGCCACGATTCAGTTTTGAGCATGAGTAAATCATCACTGGTACATTTTTCTTCTATAGAGGAGCTTCAGTCAGCGCTCTCTCAAATTATTTGTACAGTCGTGCAGGACGTACTTCTATATAACCTTGGAAGAATTGTATAGATATTTTATCTAGTCATAGCCCCTGAGGGCGGACACATTAAGTACCTGGGTATATATCTCTGAATATGAAGAGCTTTTGACGGCAACCTTGGACATCTGGAACTATACAATTCCATCGTTTCCCGGAGCAATTACTTGCTTTGCTCGCGTCCCTTCTCTCCATGCTTGCAGCTTCTGGTTTATGTTCTCTGTCCCTGATTTCCACATGCTTTTTATCCTATTGGCATTGAAAGCAATGACCATGAAAATGATAGATACCGGAACCGAAACCCCGACTGTAAAAGGGTAGCAAAGTAATTAGTTATAGATCCCTCGAAGCGCGGGAACGGCGTGACATATGGCATATATAACTCACATATAATGGGGAATATCCACCGCCCTCGATACATGAGATTGCCATCTTCGTGAGGGAAGTCGGCCACGTTTAGGGCAAACATACTGGTCAAAAAGGATGCAGGTAGCTAGATCATACATGTTATTGTGAGTATATGTAGCGGCTGTACTCAACTTGGATCGCTGTACTCACGAAGATAATGGTGACCACCGTAAAAACCATGACCGCGTCGCTCTGCCTGCGTGTAGCTTGCGCTTCAAGGATAGTAGCCTCTTTCTGCTTCAGATCCAGCAATGTGTTAATGGCACTTTGAACACTCTTCGCATCCTCAATCATGCCCTCGATGTCATCTTTTGTTTCTGCGGGAGTAAGATGTCGGTAACCCTGGATCCCTGAGATGGATTTCCAAAGGTCGTCTACGACTTTTTGGTCTTGGGCTAGGTTTTTCAGTATGTTCAGCTCGTCTAGTATGTCCTTGACCTCGTGCAGAAGCCGTGTCTCCATAAGGATGTCTTCATATGGGTTTTCCAAGGCCAGCTGACTCCACCATTTTTTTGGTCCATTGTTAGGCAGCTCATCCGTGTCAGAATCATCCAAGTTGCTCAAGTAATCCTGAGTTCCACGCTTCCCGTTGAAGACAGAAGCGAGTGCAGGCCGTTTCTTTTGAGACTTTGTAACGCTTTGGTCATCTTTTTCTGTGTCGGCTTTCGATCTCACGTGCGTTTGGGATTTATTCTTGATCGAAAGCTTGCCCTGCTTGGCTGAGACCAACGAGTCTCGAAACTCTCGGAAAAGTCTCGTCTCTTCGTCACGCTTTAGATTTCTTTCTTTAGCCTTGAAATCCATTTTTTTGTCTGACTTTTCATCTGTACTTACCACATGCTGAATGGATTCCCGGAATATCTCCAGCGGAGATTTCTTGCTGCCTTCAGAATCTTCGATCTCAATGTTTTGAGAGTTGAATAGGCTTGTAGCCGTTGCTATGATATATTCTGCAACATCCTCAATCGATGAGACAGCGCTGCCATTCCGATCTTGAAGATTGGTGAGAACTCGTTGCAAAAATGTGTTAGTAACGTCATCTGGCTCTTCTGTTGTGCTAGTGATGATGGTGCCTAGACAGGTGAACGAGTCAGATCAAGATGTTTAGACTGATGCAAGAATTCAGGGTCGACTTACCATTATCGAGAATCCATAGCCACAGTTGATTGACCATTAGGATCTTAGTCGGCCTCACATAGCCTATGAAATCGACCTTAGATGACACCTCTCCCTGCGTATCCAACCGAGAGCCTTGGATTTGAACTGAGTTCTCCCCTCCTTTCCGCTTTTTCCTTTGTTGTTCTTCTATTTTCGTATTCCTTTCCATCTCCGCCCGTGCTTTGTCGTTAGCCTCCCTGCGCCTATCGAAATATCTCACAAGCACCTGATCACAATCCCTTGACCCAGTGTCTTGAAGGGAGACGTAATAGTATTGATCAAGTGTTATGGAACCATGAGCCTTTGTGATATTCTGCTTATTATTTTTTTGGTTCGAGCTCTGTTTATTGTTAGTGTCTCGTTTCTCTCCGAGCTTGAGCGCCTGTTCAACTCTGCCATCTGTGCCGTTTGTCAAAGCAGTATTTGACGCTGTTTCATGGATTGGGTCCTCTACCGGTATTAGATCTAGGAATGTCTTGACTTCTCTAACGCCGTCATAAGTCATGATTTGGCCGAAGGTGGTTTGCTTTCAAGTCTCTTGATTGCTCGCGTCCAAAAAGATTCTTCTCTTACCTGTACTCGAAATCTTTTTCGGTGAGTCCATATCCCCAAGAAATGTAAGGCATCTACGAGGAAGTATCAGTTTTATTCAAAGAAGGTATATAGCAAGCGAGACTAACATAAAGTGCAACCATCTTGGTACTCTTCATCGAAGGATTGGTCTTCAGCATCACGGTGTCGCTCCCCGTTGATGCATCATATGCAATCGTTTGAGACTTGAGCATGAAAAGTCAGCTATTTCTACTTTCAAGCAATTTTCAATACTGTGCGTCTTTGGAACTAACCTGACAATGTGGCTTCATGTAGTGATTGCCTCCTCCAGCAGGAAGTTCAGACCAGCTCTTCTTCACAAAATCAGCCAAATGGCGGTGATGGTCATTAACCCTCTTCTTCTCTATTGAAATTCGGACCATGAGCTCCTGGATGGAGTTAGTGATTGGAATCTTTACGGCGGAGAGGGATGGTACTTCAACATAGCGCAACTAGTAGGAACCTCCACGTCAGCAATCGATTTTCTTGATATAGAGAATGCTTCCCATCAGACTCACGTTATTCACCGGGATATGGATCCACCTGAACCTGCTTCGTCTCTCACGAGAGCCCAGCTCAGAAGTGTCACCTTTACCGGACTGCTTTTTGCTCTCTCCCTCCGACTTTTTGGACCCAATGTGAGGGCTTTCTTCAGCTGGTAATTGAGAATTGAGTGCAGGCTCTTCGGATTCAAATTGTTGTTTATTCAGATCATCACTCTGCGAAAAAAGCCGTTTTTTGAAGGCTTTAAAATCTCTGTAGCCATCATTCCTCATGATTTCATTAGGTCCCTTGTCGTATATGATATCAACCATGCTAGAGCGTTTGAATTCAATGATAATGTCACGTTTGTTTGTAACAAAGAGATCCAGTACAGCTCCCTTTTGCAAATCACCCTCGGGTCGCTCATATTGAAAGTGTGGTGGGCGCTTGTCATCTTTCAAAGGTGGACGCACCGGAGGAGGATTGGCTAGCAGTTCTTCAATCAGACCGTGAACAAATCTTTCTTTGTCACTCTTGGGACGCGTCCAATACCTCATCATGGCTTCGCCCTCTCTGATGGGTTTCTCACCAAAATTCCGGCCACTGGACAGTAACCACCAGAGGGCCAGTGGAAATTGGTGTTGTACGGTTAATTGCAAAGGAAACAATTTAAAATCCCTCCATTTTGTTCCATCCACAATGCTCATGAGTTTATAGAAGTATTCCTTTTCTCCTGTTGTATGACACCAAGCTGCAACTCCCATGACGAGCTCCGCGTCATCAGTATGAGGCACCTCGAAGAAGTTCCAATCGCCCTCGATTATTTCGAATAGTTTGTCCCACAGAGACCGCTCAAGTCTCATGTGTTCCCGACTGTCTTTTCTGGCAGTAGCCAGCGAGATCAAGCTTTCGGCGTCCTCGGTTCCTTGAACGATAGCTCGCAGCACTCTCTGTGGTCCTGTAGTAGGCGATTCGCTGTTGTCCATATTCTCACTTTCAAGACATTCCAGCAGCTTCCACACCATGTCATAATTTCCTTGTTTAGCTGCAAGATGCAATGGTGTAATTTTCTTGGTCGCCTCTGCCTTAATAGAGTCTCGCCAGTTAGGAACTTTCTCCAGGAGGTTTACATGGCCACCAAGTGCCGCCACATGTAACCACGTTATTCCTTTTCGACCCCCTTCTTGATTTGGCGCCGGGTTCTTGCTTTTCTTCATGGCAAGTTCAATCAAATCGCCCTTGTCGTTCAGGAGAGCCCAGTAAATTACTGTGTTGAGATACTTGATATTATGGGAATTAGGATCCTTGTCATTTGATGTCTCCTGACCACGCTCATTTTGTTTTGAATCTCTCACATCTCCTATGCCATGCTGGTCATGCTCATGTCGATTAGGAAAGTGCTCGACCCAGTTCAATAGCCATTTATAAACTCTATCAATTTCACGGAGACACGCGATATAGACGTCGTCCTGCGCAGGCGATACAGGATAATATACCGTGGACTGTAACAACCTCAAAATAATGGACTCCTCGTTCGATAAGATAGCAATACATAATGGAGTATCTCTGTTTTCATTCTCTGAGGCGATTGCTGTCTTCAGAAAATTTGCTGCACCATCAAGTAGAATATCGACAATCTGGGCCCTTTTGTGGGCACAGGCGATGTGTAAAGCATTATTTCCATAATAGGTAGTCCTTGTTGGATCTTCACCAGCATCTAACAGGTATTTCACGATCGAGGGATCATCTGACTTGGCAGTGGCGTTGAGCATCGCTGTGCGTCCAAAAATGTCTTGGGCCGTGATGTCTGCTCCTTTGCTATGTAGATATTTCAGGATCTCGAAACTAAGCTGCCTAGCTGCAATTAGTAGAGCAGTTTCTTTGAATACGTTCCTGAGATCTAACAGATCTGGCTCTCTTTCCAATATAAGTTTAACAATGCCGATGCTCTTCGCACCCGATGCAAAATGAAGTGCGCTATTCCTATCAAAGTCCCGGGCCATGATACTCGCTCCTTTGTCGAGCAAGTACTGAACAATCTCGATTTTGCCGTTATCAGCAGCGGTCAGAAGCGGAGTTTGCTGGAATTTGCCTTTAACCTCTAGAATTTTAGTTCCTGCTGCCTCATAAAGTTTCTCAATGACAGCCAAATGTCCAAACTGGGAAGCACGATGTATTGCATCATAAGTACCGAGGTCCTGGGCCGAGATATCTGCCCCCTTATCGAGCAAGAATTTGACTACCTCAGCCTTTCCATTAGCAGCTGCGGCCAGAAGCGGTGTTCGCTCGTAATCGCCTCTAAGCTCTAAACATTTGGTGCCTCTTGCCTTGAAAATTATCTCAACAACTTGAGAATGCCCATATTTGGATGCCAGGTGTATTGCTGCATTGCCATCCTGGTCCAAGGCACCGTCATATGCCCCTTTGTCGAGCAAGAATTGAAAAATATCAGTTTTGCCATTAGCAGCTGCGGCGAGAAGCGGGGTTTGCATATCATTGTCTTCAAGCTCCAGAATATCGGACCCTCTATCATGGAACATCATCTTGACAACGTGAAAATAACCGGTCCTAGAAGCAACGTGGATTGCTGTATCACCATCGCTGTTTTGGGCTCTGAAGTCTGCTCTGTATTTGAGTAACACACCGACCATGACATCTGCTCCATTCCGAGCTGCCACTAAGAGAGGGGTTTCATCTTGTTCATTACGCAATTCGAGGAGATCGAGACCTCTTTCCCCCTCAAGCATGACCTTGGCGACTTCAGCATGATCTCTGCTGACAGCAAGGAAAAAAGCTCTTAATTTTTGGTCCGTATCGGCAAAGTAGTCGGATCCTTTCTCCAGGATAAACTCGGCAACTGTGTCCTTGCCCAGGGCGGCCGCAAGCATCAAGGGTGTCAATCCTGCTGTGACAGTCTCATTGCCGGGCAACGTATAGCTGAACACGGCTTTGAGGACATCTGGATTGGCAGTAAGAATACCTTCTACGGCTGCTGCATTCCCGTTCACGATAGCATCTTTGATCTGCTCGGCCAATTTAATGTCATTTTCGTCGGATCTTGTATCGGCGGCAGGAGATGTGTTTTTGCGATCTGTTCGGAGTCAGCAAGAAAGTGATGTTAATATGTGTAGAAATGTAGAGAGAAAGAGAGAAAGAGGCGGAGTCTTCGCAGAGCATATAGGACCGTTTTTTGGAAGAGCAAGGTACTCACCCTCGGCGGTATCCGACATAGCTATAGATTTGCAGACAATAACTGGCCACTCGAAATATCTTATTTCACTGAATCAAGAAGAGGAAATAGATGGGAGAAAAAGTAAGGATGATGAGCGCACTCTTTATTCCCCCATGAGGGGAAACTACAAGCCTGTCAGCCTCGTTGTGACACAAGCACACTGCCATGTGTACTCAGTACACTGTACAGGAACAATTAATTAACTGAGCTCTGATATCCGGTCCATCTCCAGCCCCGATTGGCTGTTTAAACTGTCATGGATGCAAGGCTAAAGGGATTGCAGCGGAAATGGGGGGTTTATATGCATGGGTTTTCCAAAAAAAGAAAACATGCTGCGAGCGTTTGGTAGTAGTCGCCCGGGTTCGTGTAGCATTGTCATACGTCGAATCAGTCAGGGGTGAGAGTTACCTACTTACACACCGGTCAACTCCAGTTAAGAATGCCTGCAATGATGATAATTCTGGGGTTCGAGGTATTAATTCGGGTGTAGTACCTGGTACAAGTCCTGGTGGCTGGCTGAACCAGACGAACTGATACCCCTGCAAAACTACTAGTATACATACGGGTGCATGCAAAAGCAGATAGAAAACATGAGCTGCAAGACAGATATTTCAGGACCAAAATATAAGAATAAAGAAGAATTTAAGCGTAGTTGCAACTGCGAGTATGAATACGTGGTCCAAGTAACTCATGAAGACAATCACGTAAATAATGGACAGGGCTTTTGCCGAAGACGATATTCTATATATGAACATTCAGAACAGATGAGAAAAAAAAACACATAAAAGAGGACCTCTCATGTAGATCGATGCAATAAGGATGCAGTTAAACTATAAGAACACAGAGAGAGCAAAACGGGGATGATGGCTGTAGTCCCGGGAATCAAAATCAAGATTGAAATCATGTACAATGAATTAAAGCGATAGAGAGAGTATAATAAATGGATGGATTATATGTTCAAATTTACACTCGCTTGCGTAACAATGTCGGCAACACGATTGATCCATGATTGGGTTGCATTCCAGTCTCCGGCGTCAATGGCGTCACGGATAGCTGGGAAGAAGGCCTCGTCGTATCCGGACCAGGTCTGAGGTGCGAATAGGACGTGTTTGAATTGGGTTCGATTAGGGACCTTGTTTAGATTAGTACGATTTCAAAAAAAAACATTATGGGAGAAAACTTACACCGCCGCCTTGGGACAAGTCTAGTAAGTTAGTCTCAAATTTAGCTAGACGGTTGTTGTGTTCGATACGTCGAACTCCCATAACGTTGCTCTCGAATCCACCCGATCCATATACGGCGCTATACCAGACTTGCTCCCATGCTTGGAAATTTGCAGCGTTTGTCTTGAATACTTCTGCCGCATCATATAAAGGTTTGAGGTCGACAGCCTCAGATCTTGTCTGTGGGGTATCTGATGTCGGTTTCAACGGAACGCCTTTGGATGCCGCGTAGTCTTGAAGATTGTCAATGTAGCCCCTGAAATCAGCAGAGTATGCTTCCAGATCAAAAGGAAGGATAGGACTGTCTGCAAGCTCCAAGAGCAACAACCCCCAAAGTTCGCCCAACATTCTATGATATCGGAAATCGGGATCCCCAAATTTAGCCATCCACTCGTAGTTCTCGTAACAGCTGTGGTAAGGGAAAGGCGCACCGCCAAACCCGAAGTCGAGACTGGAAGTACCGGCCATATCCTGAAAAGCGACATAATCACTACCAGCGCCTAGTCCTTCTAATCGCTTTCCTTGTTCATCCCAAATCTCTTTAAGAGTTTTATTGGCTGCCTCATCTCCTACCCGACCCATAGCCGTGTTGAGGAGTCGCTGAAAAACGGGTGAACCGGCAGCCTCAAAAGAATTGCCACTAACACCGACATCGACATTAAGGTATGCGTATCCATTACTTCGCAGTCTATCCATCTCATTCTCGACATGCTCGGTGGAGCCAATCAGGTTGTATTCTTCACCATCCCAGCTCGCAAATTCAATGGTACGGAGAGGGCGCCATCCAACACTCCTCATCTCTCCGAAAACGCGGACAATCTCTAGGAACGTGGCCGTGCCACTACCGGGGTCGACTCCACCAAAGCACCAAGAATCCCGGTGATTGCCAACAATAATCTTCTTTTCCGGTTGCTCCAACCCTGTGATGCGGCCTAAAACATTGTAAATCGGTTGCCGTTCGACCTCATCCTGCAAATTCATCAAGTTGACCTTTGGTGACGACAAATCACCCGTCCACCATTCAGAGATATCAGGTACTCCGCCCACCCAATCTGCCGGTACTTTCGACCCATGGCCCTTGAGAACCTGTAACAAGCGTTGTGCGTCGCGCCATGAGAGCGGAATACTTGGTATTTGTACCAAGCCCTGGCTCTCTTCTGGTGATAACCTTTTCTTTTCCTTTGGTGTCGATGCGAATCCCGGAGACAGGACGTCTCCAACAACCCAAGACATCAAACTCACGCCTCCACGTTGCACACCGAGACTTGGCATATAGCGGCCATCAGGGTAAGCTGGTCCTTTGATAAAACCATCCTCTGCTGGGTCAGAATATATGATACATCCGGCTGCACCTGCAAGCTCTGCCGCCTTGATTTTGAGTGCACGGTCACCCTGAGTACCGTAGTATCGAACTAAAACAATAGCACCTTGGACAGAAATACCGCTATCTGCAAGTCGTTTAAAGTCATCCTGAGACCCGTAATTGGCGTAAACCAAGGGGCCAGTAACATTACCCGACTTGGAATGACCATGAAAGACAAGTGTCTGTTGCCTCCTGGGGTTGTTATATATTTGTGGCTCGTCGATTGCAGCTTCCCAGGCCAATTCTGGCGGATCGACAATTGCAACACGGCGGCCGTCAGTCCGTGGATAATTTAGATATACCTGAAACTCCTCCATCTCAACATCTTCCAACCCCGCATTTATAAACTCCTGCTCGATCCATTCCGCAAGCACATAGCTGCCCTCCGTTCCTGCTATATGTGCAAACTGAGTCGCTTTCTGAAGATTGTTGGCGATGTTGGTTTCATTGATGTGACTCTGAACGAAACTCTCAACAGATGCTGCCGTATAAGACTGTCCCATGCTAAAACGGCTACCAACGGCGAAGATATCGGAAATGAATACGAGGTAGATGAGAAAGACGAGAAGGAAAAGGCCAAAGAGCCGGAGAAATAGCATGCAAGCAAATCCGTCTTCATTGATCTGTAGTCGCCAAAATCGCCAGCGTATCTGAAAGCGGGGAAAGCCATTTCGAAAAGGTAACTGTATCGATGATAACGTTTTGGTCAAACTGGAAAAGGGGTTCGAGAAGTGTTTGGAAAATCGGTGGCTAAATAGAGGGCGACGAGGTCGGGATGATGAGCCGGAATCATCTACGTCCATCTGGTGTATCTCGCGTCGTAAATCCTCCTCTGACTGGCGGGCGGAACCCGAAGCTGAAGAGGCGAGGTAGTCGATACTAGAGCGTGCTGACTCCACGGTCGGCGGTTGATAACTTCCATTACGGGTTGAATGCGACCGGTTGGGGAGGTCATCATTGGATTCTTCATGTTGCAGAAGGCCCTGCCTCTCGAGGTCGTCACTGGAGTGTTCCGGGCCTAGATGCGAGGATCCGGACTGTGATGCGGTGGCTTCTTCGTATGTCGGAATAGGTAACTCCTCATATCGGACCTTTTCGTCCACCATCGCTCTTTATGTGCTAGCGAAGAGCCGGTAGCTCTACGCGGGTGTATTCACGGGAATTATATGGATCGAAGCATTCAAAATCATGATCTAGTAAACGAAGGTACGGACGAAAGACACATCGAGGCTGTTGTGTCGACCAGCGAACGAGCGAGCGAGTGACCGAGGCGGGTGACGAACAAATAAACGAATGAATTCTATTTACACTGAGCAAATGCGAGGGCGATTATCGACAGCGTGATGATGAGGCATCTGTCGAAGCGATGATGGTACAGTCAATCTGTCCCTGAGGTTGATGGCTGAGACGAAGATACGGAAAGTACGCGGATAGCGCCTTCCCGATTGGTCTTGGCTGAGGCTAGCACCGTTTGGGTGTGGCGCAGCCCATGTTGCACGTGAGAGCGGAGCCAGTGGCTTTGCAGGTCGTCATTGGACGATATGTCAATGCAAGGCTTTTCTGTCATCGTTGGGGATGATGAGGGGAAGACGATATTGTATTGCCGTTCATGTTGTTGAGGCCTTTCGAATGTCGTGACGATCATTTAAGGTTGCTCTTCCAGGAGGAACAAGGGTTGCTAGAGCTAATCCGGGGCTGAGATGGGCCTGATAAGATAAGATGACCAGCGGGCCGTGACTTGACGAACAGCAACGAGGCATCGTACATATGATGAATGCTAAGTTATTAATATGAAAGTTGAATCACCGGTATAGGTACGCATGCATCGAGCCGTTGACATGACAATAAAAATAGGGCAAGCCTGGTGCTGTCCTGTGATTGGCCGACCCCAACCCAAAAACACACCTCCCCGAGAATGATGGATTCTACGACGCACACACGATACTGCCGACTTCAGGATGAAAACTACGACGCAGACGAGAGAATGCTTCCGCCTGGCAGACAGAGCGAGTTTCGGACAAAAGGGGGTTTTCAAAGCTTCACCGACATTTGTCGCCGTAGTTGCTTGAATGGATCCTACATTCTCCGACGTGCAAAGCTTTTCGAGAGAAGACATACTATGTATTTCGATACTTTCACAACTGAACATTTACGGCTCCAGGCACGAGGGCGCAGAGAAGAAATAAGCTTATGACTAGACCAGGCACAGGACAGAGTGCCTCAGGCCACAGCTATGTTTTCTGCGGGAACGGGCGTGGATGCCTGAAAATGCAACCCCTCGACGGCGCCAAGAATCCGACATACTAGTCCCGTCTAAGCCTAGTGTGAGGCCCTCCGCCATAGCTTTAGTGGGTCGGTTAAGTCTGTCTGGCCTGTGATTGGCTGATGCTTGCATATCTCCAGAGAGATTCGCCTCCAACGGACTCCGGAAAATATGATTGCAGCATGCGATCAAAGAACTAAACCATTCATTAGTACGTAGTTAGACGTAGGATTCGATGATCCATACGTATCATGTCACCCTTAATGGAAGGCTAATTCATTTCATTCAAGAATTGAGTCGCCTGAAGCCATCGGGCCTGCCAGAAAAGGGCTAGATTGAGGGGCGGTCAATAGCTATTTAATCCCTCTGTTCTCTCCCACCTGGATTTCACTTTGACAGTTTGACTACATAGTAAACACTTGTCAAACAATTCACAAAGAATATACTACGTATACACACTGCAAAGTAAGTAATTCCCTGAACCATGGTGGCTCTTACCCTCCTGGGACATCGGGAACCCACCGTCGCTCTGGCCAATTGATCCACCCTCGCAAAGTCCCCCCTCCACGTCTTTAACAACATTTCTCCCTCTCGCCCCTTTTTCCTCCCACTATATCTTCTGCCTATCTCTCGTTTTCTGAACAATTGCTCATTTCTTCTAGTTAATTTGAGAAAACCACCCTCTACACTTTCCTCCAGGTTTATCGTGTGCCTGCCACTACTATCACCACATCCACATACACAACATACAAGATGGCCGCTCGACCTCAGAACATTGGCATCAAGGCCATTGAGATTTACTTTCCCAGCCAGGTACGTTTTTAACACTCCAGTCTCTACGTGTGATGTACTAACTCAATTTCACAGTGCGTCGACCAAGCCGAGTTGGAAAAATTCGATGGCGTCTCCACCGGAAAATACACCATTGGTCTCGGCCAGACCAAAATGAGCTTTTGTGACGATCTTGAAGGTGTGTAATATTCAGTTCTCCTTTCTAATTGACTTTCGAGGCTTACGGGTTGTATTCTAGATATCTACTCCCTCTCCCTCACCACCCTCTCCTCCCTCATGCGCAAATACAACATCGACCCCAAGTCCATTGGCCGATTAGAGGTCGGAACTGAGACTCTCTTGGATAAGTCCAAGTCTGTCAAGTCCGTTCTCATGCAACTTTTCGAAAAGTCCGGCAACACCAACATCGAGGGTATTGACACTGTCAACGCTTGTTACGGAGGTACCAACGCCATCTTCAACAGCATCAATTGGGTTGAGTCGTCTGCTTGGGACGGCCGTGACGCTATTGTCGTCTGCGGTGATATTGCTTTGTACGCCAAGGGAGCTGCCCGCCCTACCGGCGGAGCTGGATGTGTCGCCATGGTTATTGGTCCCGATGCTCCTATTGTGTTCGAGCCTGGTCTCCGTGCCAGCTACATCAGCCACGTCTACGATTTCTACAAGCCCGACTTGACCAGCGAGTACCCTTACGTCGACGGTCACTTCTCCAATAGGTGTTATACCCAGGCTGTCGATGAGTGCTACAAGGCTTATAATGCTCGTGAGAAGACATTGCAAGAGAAGTTCGGCGCCAATGGTGTTATTTCCGAGGAGCAGGTTCCTTTGGATCGCTTTGACCATGTTTTGTTCCATGCTCCCAACTGCAAGCTTGTGGCCAAGTCGTACGCGCGCATGCTTTACAACGATTACCTCTCCAACCCATCTCACCCTACCTTCGCCGAGGTCCCCGCTGAGATTGCCGAAGTTGACTATGAAAAGTCATTGGCCGACAAGGTTGTAGAAAAGACCTTCATGGGTTTGTCCAAGAAGCGCTTCAACGAGCGCGTCCAGCCTACTATTGAAGTTGCCACTCAGTGCGGTAACATGTACACTGCCAGTGTCTACGGAGGACTAGTCAGTCTTATCTCAAATGTCACGTTTGACACCTCCAAGCCCAAGCGCGTGGCCATTTTCAGCTACGGCAGTGGTCTTGCCAGCTCCCTGTTCAGCTTCAAGGTTGTTGGCGACACTTCTGTCATGGCCAAGAACCTTGACCTCCGCAACCGCCTTGACGCTCGTCGTGTTGTTCCTCCTTCTGACTACGATGCGCTCTGCCTCCTCCGTGAACACGCCCACTTGAAGAAGAACTTCAAGCCCGCTGGCAACGCCGACAACCTTTTCCCCGGTACTTACTATTTGACCGATGTCGACGACATGTTCCGTCGCAAGTATGCCATCAAGGCATAAATCATGGCCACTGTGTGGTTCCACGACTTAATGAATTGAAGTTTAGATCAAGAGCAGAATCAAAATTTCGCACCTTGGTGCAGCAGTGTTTGTTTTGGGTCAAGTGTTATGGGTTGCAATGGTTTTCTTTGTTAAGTATATATGCATGGCAGGTTGAATAGACTAATTAATACAATACCATCAACTATGGTTTTCTATCTATTTCTATGAGTAGTCCACGCTGACAGCATCCCCTTTTCTAAACCGCCGAAGCTCCGACATCAAACTAGCTAGGTAGTAACCTCGTATTTAAATCATGACTCACGTGTCGTAGTCGCGTTGTTGAAGCATCGCCCAAAAGATGAAACACTGAAACGAAACACAACCCGCCAATCGAATTGCAAGGCCGCAGTGTTCGCAGAGAGGATTGTGCGTCAGCTTGATTAAGGCTGCCTTAGCGCGAGCCCCTCGGTATGGTTTCCGAGTGCCTAGGGACCGAAGCTTTGTTGCACGCTGATTGATTCTTTCTTTTCTTTTGGCGGGCGCCTGCACGGTCTATTTTCTGCGGAGCCAATGACTGTTGAGGATTTGCTGTATTTTCTCATCGCGACACTAGTATCCAAGGAGTCTCAGCCCTCTCATAGGCCAGCGACTTCCAACCAGCCAACCAGTGAGGACTCGTAGCGCCGTGATGGACACCGGGCGCGTACTGTGACTATGGTCTGGTCCCAGATTCCTAGCGGCTAGCATCAAAATAGAAACAGGGAAATTCTGAAACTGTCGATATGTGTACTCTGATTGGCGAAAAGGTGAAAATCCGATGGACGAACAGGGTAAGAGGGCGCTTGCACACAAGTATCAGTATAGAACTCCGAAACCTCCTGCTAACGATGCTGGCGCTTCCCCAAACAAACTCAAACATGATGATCTGATGCTACGTCTGTACTGGCAAAACTGACGCTCTCTTCTACAGCATAATCGCCATTTCCTTTTGCCGCTGGAATTGACCGTTTGATTTTGCAACAAAAATAGATACTTCTGCCAAACCGCTCTAGCGCCCTGCTTACTCCCCCAAACCTCAAGCCCTACGCACCCAACTGTTATTAATAGTATCTTCTCCAGAAGATGCATGTCAATCATGTTACTGATTATAGAAACAGATCGGAAGAATAACAAGGCTAAACCAGATCTGAGCACTTGAAACATGAAAACTTCCAGATTTAGCATCCTCGACGCGCATAGAACGTCTATCGTGATGTTTCGCGCGTCGTTCTTCAATATGAGGTACCTGTTCGTGAATGGATCGTGGTCCCTTTCTCCGTGGATTGTCAAACATGATACTCTATGCCAGATTTCATGATGGAGCCTCCTGAGATCCTCAGTCAACCAAGGGTTGGTGTTTCAGGTTCTCTGTTTGGAAATTTGTGGATTGGATTGTTGTTGATATTCACCTCATCGTTTGACATTTAAACATGACAACAATTCCACAGGTTGGATGGCTTCTACTTTTCTCTCTACATGCATTGTCAAGATCATTGATTGCATCCACTCGTTCTTTGATCATTGTCTATTGCTACTCTTATCTATCTCTGGAAGATCTTATGCATCATCAACTTCAAACCTACCCGTCGTTGATACCATCTTTGTCATTGATATCGAAGCCGGTCTTCTCATCCTATACTACAGGTATGTACTCTCAGCACAAAACATGAGCATGACTAACCTACCACTAGGAAACATGTCTCTAGAAGACTCCTACTATCTACCAACAACACCACCCGGCGTGGCCAGAATGCATCTCATAGGCCTAGGACCGAGTGCAGGCCCAGGCAGTGCCCACAGCCGCAACACATCTGGCTCCTCAGTGCATTCTAACGACTCTTCACCAGAGTCCATCATGACCAACATCACTGTTCCCCGGACATCAACATCCCCAAACTATCAACACGGACCCCAGCTACTCCCCAAAATCAGGACTCAAGATGTTGTCCTCGAGCCAGTCTCTTCTGTTGGTCCTCGTCGTCATCGACGTGTACTTTCAAACACTCGTAATCCGCCGGGCTACATGCCCTACCCAACTGCCAGACCTTCGGCGTTGTCGAGGAATGTGATTGATGCTTCTGCTGCTTCGGATTGCGGTTTGATTTCCCCAGTCTCGCCTGCATCAGCTCAGCATGCGGGTATGGTCTCATCTGGGTTGTCATCTCCAATTGCATTGACAACTTCTGCTGCATCTGCCGCCAATAAGCGCAAAAGTATGCCTTCTGCCGGCCACTCTCGGTCTGGATCTACTTCCAGCATTGATGAAGTTACTCTATCTCGATATGGATACCCGACTTACAGGCAACTCCCCAAATATGTGTCCCAGCCTGAGGCATCCCCCATCAGTCCCGTGGACCCTGCATCCTTTGTCTTTCCAGCATACAATCGTCAAGTCCCATCCGTGCAAGTCCCCTGCCCGGTCCAGCTTCCAACACAACAGGCGGCCTATAGTGCCTTGCCATCCCCTCAACACTACGACTATCTAAGGGTTCAGAGCGCCCAGCCTTCTCCGGTTGGATTTCTTGCACCTCCTCTACCATCACCGGCATCCTCGACTACATTACTCGCCTATCTCACCAACAATACACCGGCCGTCAACCTAGTGCGCACAGTCAACTATGGCCCCACGCGCGGTCTGAACGATTACTTCTGGTGGGACATTCGCCAACTCCGCAGCTGGTCATCATTCTCCCTGAACACATTCAACGAAATCAATGGTCTCACCCAGCTGCTCAAAACACCCATTCCGAGCCACCTCACCCCTCAACCCATGATTCCCTCGTCGCGATTGACCCCCGAAAGTGAGAACGCGCTTATCAATCTTGTGGGCGATATCTATGCCCCACGCATCAATGCTGCGCTACGAGTGTCTCAGGGCTCAGATCATATGAGGTTATACGTCTCGCCCGACGCCAACTCCTCCGGTAGTCGGGGCGCGAATGGTCCCCATTTTCTGGCTAATTACGCATCCGACACCGACGTCACGGCTTCTGGCGTCCGACGCGGACGTGTAGTGGGTATCGTCAAGAGCTTCGACCGCTGGAACACAGGCATGCGAAACGAGCCCCCTCATCGCCGCGTCGAGTACCTCCGTGGCCTTGCACATTTACAGCGCTGCATGCGCGAGCATTCCTGCCGCTACGGCTTCATAATCACCGAGATCGAACTCGTGTGCGTGCGCGCAGGTTGCGATGATGGCGACGACGTGCCTTATTTCGGATACCTAGAGCTCTCTTCACCCATCGCGACCAAAGAATCCGCCTCAAACCACGCCAGTAGTAGATGCACCGACCAAAACTCGCGGAGACGGTCATGTACACCACCACATTCTTCTGCGTCTTCGTCATACGACGGCAACAGATCAACCCATAGCCGAAGCAGCAGTCTATCATCCCTCTCCTCACACCAAGACGAAAACAACGAAGGAAATGGCCTCGGTGGAGTGCCCCTAACTGCCACACTGGCCCTATACTTCCTGCTCATGCTCTCCAAATCAATGCCGCTCCCCTCCCAACCCTCCGGTCATTTGAACGTCGGTGGCCCCGGCGCTCTAAGCCGACAACGAATCCTCCCTGAACCAAAAGACAAATGGATCCCGGAACCACAATTAGGCGAAAAGAGGGAGGCGAAGAGAGTTCGCGGGTGGATTATGCCGCAAGATGCGTGGCATCGAAGGGAAGGCTCGAGACCTAAAAATAATACCAATGAGAGTGGGAAAGGGAAAAGGGGGAGAAAAGGGGTCGCGACGCAGTAATGGGTGGATGATATAATGTTTATTTTTCCTTATGTTTATATATTTGTGTGTCTTTCTTGTTTGGCGTTGTGGGAATTTTGGTGACGTTCTTCTGTCGATGTTTTGTCTTGATGGTTCGGGTTTTTGTTTTGCTACAGGTGTAATAACAATATATACCATGTCATTTTTATCAAAAGTCTGCTTCTGTCTTTATTCGAGTACATAATTCTACGAGCACTTTTTTTCAAGACTGCTACATGTAGTCCTGATTGATCATTTGATCGATTTCGGCTTCCTTTACCTAAGAAAAGGACCTCAGGCTCCTCCGGAAAGTGCCATCAAAGTCAGAGCTTCTAGCAATTCATCCAAAATCTTTCAATCTACCTCCCTTGGAAAAGAAAATAAATCTCGCAATCATGGTCGACCTAAACAAGCCCGGGCTCCGTCGAAAGAACTATCGCCATCGTTATTACATTATGACTCGTGAAAATGCACCATTCAGCGAAGTTTTGCAGCGCCTTATGGATTCGATGTCGTCAATCTGTACCCAGGTGGCATCGAATTGCATTCACACGATTCAAACTCCCCAAGTATGATATATGAGACGATTCCTAAACGATAGCCTAAGTTGGCTCAACCGAATCTAACTCCTCATAGATATCATACCTCTACACCGCTTCCACCTACGATACAGCCCTCTGAAATTAACGGCTGGAAAACCGGCAAAATCCATCAATCAGGATGATACAACGAGGACAAGATTTTGATCTTGCGAATTGAATAGCATGATGTTTTCATAAGATTGTTCTGTCAGTCATGGTATTGGAGTATACGCTATCGTAGTAGCCACTGAGATTGCAAAGGGTACTGAGTATGTAACTATCCTGGAGTATAACTAGGAGAGCTGTCAAATCAACATGATTGAATTGGAATCTCCGTGATGATTTCATCCCGAGATCGAGAGAGCCTTTAGTGAGCGTTAGGTGGGATTAGCCCGTAACAAAAAGAACCAAAGCATGTATGAACAGCAACAAAACAATGGAATATTGCCGCGTATAGGACTCAATTAACTCGGTACGGTATGAAAGATAGTATTTCCACCTAGGCGTGTCATTTCAGAACCTGATGGCTGAAGGCGGCATTACTTCTGATGTGGCTTCGGTGCCTTGAGAAAGAATCAGATATGGGAATAAACATATATTGACGGAAATCACTTACCTGTGGTGTCGAAACCCAGTCGAAGTGTCCAAATCGCTTGGTCAACCAGACATCGGCAGGCTTTGTTGCACCACCTGGCCCACCAAGAATCGTCTGAGGGTAGCCCAAATCAAAAGGTAGAGCATTCTCTATCTTTTCCATCTCCTCTGACGTAAGCGAAATACCCAACGCATCAATACTTGCTTTCAAATGTTCAATCTTCCTGCCTCCGATGACTGGAAAAACCCAAGGCTGTTTGAACCTTGCCCAGGCTAATGCGGTGCTCGTGATATTGGTGCCTCTAGCTCTAGCTATGATGTCCAGGGTATCTGCCATGATGACCTTTTGTGGCTTATCAATCAAAGCGATATTGCGGCCTTCTCGTTTTGCTGCCGGATTCTGCTTCTCCGCTGCTCGCTGGGCCGATGTTCGAAAGTATCCAGATCCAAAAACACCGTAAGGGATAAAAGCCATGCCTTCATCGTTGCACATTGGCAAGATATCACGCTCAACATCCCGTTCAGCGGCGGACCATTGGCCTTGGTAAACCGAGAAAGGAGTTAATCCTTGCTGTCGCGCATATTCGTTCGCTTTTGAAACAATCCAAGCCGGGGTGTTTGACACTCCAAGGTAGAGAACCTTTCCAGACGATACGAGGTCGTGCAGGGTATGCATGATCTCCGCGATGTTGGTAGTAAAGTCCCAAGAATGCACATAAAACTATAAAGAAACCAATTGCGTCAGCTGTAAGTATCACAGGTACTGCGAATAGACCTCGGGAGTTTCTCAGGACTCACGATGTCCACGTAACTTGTTTGTAACCTTGCCAGACTCGACTCAAAAGCTAGAAGCAGGCTCCTTTTGTTATTACCTCCAAAGTTCGACTGAATTTTGACTTTTGGGTTCGCCAGTTGCCAGGCAGAGCTGTATTTAGTTGCTAGAACTATCTCGTCACGATTCTCTCGCGTCTTCATCCACTCGCCAACGGTTAGCTCGGACTCGCCATGTTGATATACATTTGCACTAAATCGAAAGTCAACAAGTTAGAAAAAATCTTTTAAAGATTTTACGTACGTATCAATGAAATTGCCGCCACTTTCGTAAAAGAAGTCTAGGAGCTTGAATGAAGCATCCTTGTCACATTCTCCCATCAAATTTTTAATGCTGTCTCCGAACCCCATAGAACCGAGACAGAGCGGGCTAACTTTGACGGCGGCATTTGGAGCTAGCTGACGGTGGTAGCCGAGCAAGCTCTTCGGCTGAGGGGCAACGGTCATAATGTTAGCCATTTCAAGAGAAGGGATCGAATTTTGTACCAGAGTAGGAGATAATGATACCTTCAGGACGAAGGGGCAATCCGAATGATTTAAATACCTCGAAGTCAATTGAACCTCTGACTACCTTTGTTATACGAAGTCCATTTTAACTAAAAACAGCTTAAGAGGTGTGCATGACCACGAGGATGCCCTACCTAGGATTTCCCGAAAAGGGAATATCCCAAAACGTTATACGAGCGACCCACCGAGAGGCTCTGTCCAATCATGAATGAAGTGCCCTCTACCCAGTACGAAGGGAGGGATGCATATTTTGAGGAATTACAATAGATAAACGATGCGGGCGACATAATGTTGCGTCAAAGCAACCGCTAAACTACCCCCAAGGCCGATTTCGAACTTTTCCGAGGCATCTAGTCTCGTATACCCAACTGGGACTCGCCAGTATCCACCGCTCGACATCCGTCAGGTTGGAACATCAAGTGAAGAACTAAAGTCACTTCATCTTATGATTTGAGCACTCTACATCTAACACGTTGATTTTTGGGAAGCTATTGTGGTGGGACTGAATTCTTCCTCTTGCATTACATGTTAGTAATCCACACTTTTGATTTTAAAAGTTATAGTAATGAGTTAGGTAATGCATGCCGTGCTTACTATTAGCGCGTTAGGTATATTTGAATTACCTTTTGCCACAGCTAGCCGAAAATAAGAGAGCTATGAATAGTTATTTAATGGCTGATGTCAAGCCTTATATCAAGGAATGGGCTGTACCAAGAAGTGACCAGTTGACATCATATTACTTGTAACCTTGTTATAAGAAGCTATTTGGATTGGGTTCAGGCATTGTAACTAGAGTAGGTACGCTTTCGTACTCTAAGATTCCGTGGTTGTGGCTTCAGGAGAGGTTAATGAAAGTCTATCACTTCTGGCCACAGACGCACATCACATTGATCTAGGTTTGGCTCATGGTTATTTTGAACATTGAAGACAGTGAATATGAAGCGGCCTCTGATTTGAAATTGGTACTGTCTCGCTCATGGAAACTCCGGGGTGGGAATGCGCGCAACCTCAAGTGCGTAGTTTGCCCAGCTGATGGGGACTACTCTGTATATAAGAGTATTATACCATTGAGTGTGTATCTGACTGTCGGTTTCGGAGCTTAAGGAACCATTTTGACAGGTTGCTAATGCAAGCCACCCAAGCCACCAAGCCACCAGATCGAGATATAAATTTGTAATGTATTAAATTGACGTTCGTGTTCGACTATGTCCTCAAAAAAAGCAAAGGCTAAGAATAGCGTAGATGCCGTTATTCTGAAGATGTAACCAAAATAGATGCTAATACTTGGTGAGGTAGTATGCACTAAATCATCACATCGGAGGGCGCGAAACATACAAAACCAGTAGCAGCGCTTGATTGGTCGCAATCGAGTCAATCGCGATTCCTTAATTCTGTTTCTCCACTATTTACTACGACGCTAAATCGTGAAATGGAATGGAAAGTCAAAACTAAAACGCTGGACTGTAAGACTTGATCTTTTGGTGTATGCAGGAACCGAATTGGTTTGGCCAATGATGTTGATTATTCCCAGTTTGGCCTGTGAGCCCTAATACTTAGACCAGGTACCCTGGAACGATTCACTTGCTTCATTGCAGCTAGAACGTATGGAGTAAAATATCAAGTGATTCTGTTCCTGTTGATCCTTGAGACTTTTGTAGTTGGTCAGTGTGTGTTTTATGCCGACTCGTACTGTAGTTAGGGTTGCAGCTGATCCAACTGTTGGAGGCATAATGTTACCACACAAGCCGATCCCGTCAGCATAACCGATACCTTTACGCTTTGAAAATGTGACATGTGATTGGTACTTTTTCTCCGCACACGTTTTTCAATACGTACTATGTAGGTCACGTAGGAACCGATGGATAATCGGCCAAATTGCCGAGTACATTTGTACATGTAGTTCCTCCGAGCCTCGCATCGTGTATTTTATCCGTTCAGCGACAAAAATCTATTGGCGAATCAGAAATTGTTTGTACGATTGAATTCAATCAAAACCTTCGAAATTGCTTCGGTTAGCGGGTCACCCCGGAAAGAAAAGCAAATAAAAGAAAAAGAGTACCAATCTTTTGGTGGTTCTAGAGTGCCTGACGGCCTCAACTAATCGCCGGGTTCCACGGTTCGGCTCTTGTGTTCTAGGAACCACGACCGAACAAATGGTTCGCGATTAAGCCACCATTCTGTACTCCGTAGAACATCCTAGACTGATGAGTTGTGCTGTAAATTTCCTCGTGTCAAGGCTGTCTAATGGTGTCATTGTGCCTGTTAAGCAGCACGAGATCATCGGATGTTGATCAATATCGTCGAATTTGTGGGAGGGGAGAGGATGATACATATATACCACCCTGATGGCACTAATATGTGATAAGCAGTCAGTTAACCCTAATATCTATCTTCTCAATGCAGGATTGGGGTCAAAGTTACACCCTGCAAGATTGCTGCGGTCACCTGTGCTCTGTGAGCCTTTGTTCTTCGGCTCTTCTCACGGACGCCGAAAACCCCATAGAAACAATATTCTGGAAATTACAATTGTTCTGTGGCGTCCAGGTTTTATTCCAGCTGTCATGTCAACCTTGGAAGCTATTCAAAGAGGTGCTTGTGTCGCGGAATCGTGGCTTGTTCCGCTCTTAGGGCTAATACGCACGGCCGTATTAATTACACCTGATCATTACCACGCTGCCGGATCGGCGTCGCAGTATTATCAATGTACACCTCAACCCGCATGTAGAGTATGTACATATTATTCTTCAGAGGATATGAGGATGCTAATGAGGGCTAAATTTAGAAATATGAATATCATACTAATAGAGCTCCCGATTAATCTCCGGAATACCTGCCCGGATTCTCTACGTATTTCAGCCAACCCCCGTAAGGAACACAAAAAATGAGCCGTTCCAGGGTTTCATATCCAAACTAGTTTGGATACTTATTTACCAGGATTAACGATTTACACTTCCCATCTGCAACGTCGTCTATGGATTAAATCCTCGCGCCCTGAAACTTTCTTAGCCTAACCAGGTACTAGCCTCACCCAAGCTTTTAGTCCACATGTTACATACTCCGTTAGTTAGGTCCCCATATGACAGCCCATTGCTACCCTGACTCCTTGAGCAGGGGCCATTTTGCACTACGCCCCAGGAGATTTGTTTTACTCGTTCGACTGCAACAGAGTAAAAAACTTAAGAAAAAGACCCTACGGGGGCCCGATAACCCTTTTCAGTATGATCAAATATGATGGACCCAATTAGATATGGGCACTGACCTCGAACATCTAGAACTGTTTAGCCTGCTTCAGACCCGTAACTTGATATCTTTGACTCTTTTTCAGTGCCCACTCCATGTATCGGTACGTATTGATATCCTGGCTCTGCCAATCCGGGCTAAAAGATTTCGGTTACAATGCCATACCGGCCAGGAAGAGGGGATACTGGGGCAGGGAAACACGATGCATTAGCTGCTATTTGTTACTGTCGATCTTGTCACCCCATGCCGTACCAAATAGCCTGTCGAATAGCGTACCAGTGAAGCTGGCAGACGTAAAAGATAAATAAGAGAGGATACCTCTCCTTTTGTAAAGTTTCATATCGGTAGACATCTCGCTGTCAAGCCCTGTGAGTGTGTTTGAGATACACTGTAGTTGATTGTGCAAATTTCATTCCTTCGGTTTGCACCATTCATTCATTTTGGGATTCAAGGTGTTCGATATACCCTTCGTTGTTTTAGTCTCACTTGATTGTGAGAACAAATTCCTTCTTTCTAGAGCACCCCTGCCAATCATTTTTGATTTCAACGACAATGCTCGGTTTAAGCAAATATGCTGTGGCTTTGGCCACTGCTTTGAGCGTGATCACACCAACGATTGCTCGCCCAACAGAAGTACACCCTGGAGGTGCGTCTGATCTAATCATCAACGCCCAGGACACAGTCAACGGAACAATCTCTGCATCAGCCAGCAAGCCCCAGAGCGTTGCTGTCACAAACGGCACCGCATTGACACTCACCATCACCAATAACATCGCCGGCACAGTGAACTGCTATGTCAATGGTCAAGATCCTAACCAGAACAATGCTCCGGTTATACTGACACCAGACTTCTCCTGGTACTACCCTTCAGCACCAACCACTGCTGACGGTACCCCTGCACCTATATCCGAGACTATTGCCATTCCACTCGGTGCTCAGGGCTCAAGTACCACCATTACTATCCCCAGCTACGTGATCTCGGCCCGTGTCTGGTTCGCTGTTGGCGAGCTTCAATTCTTTACTGTTGGTAACGCCGATGGCACTTTCTCGATTGTCCAGCCTTCTCAGAGCAACCCTGCCGATCCCAGTGCTGGCATCAACTGGGGTTTCATTGAGTTTACCTACACGGCCGATGGCGGTATCTACGCCAACATCAGCTACGTCGACTTTGTCGGTTTGCCCCTCGGAATGTCGCTCACAGATACCTCCGGCGGTGTCCAAACCGCGCTTGGCCTCACCTCAGACGCCGTGACTAGCGTCTGCAAGGATCTGACAACTCAAGCCCAAAAAGACGGTCTCCCCTGGGATGCACTCTGTCAAACCATCAATGGCACAGTCATGCGCGTCCTGTCACCAAACGATTACATGGCAGCCAACGCTTCCAGCGGCTTCGAGACCTACTTTGACGACTACGTCAACGAGGTCTGGTCTAACTACACCAGCAGCACACTCACCATAAACACCCAAAACGACGCCGGCAACGTGTCTTGCACCGTCAGCGGCGACACCCTCGAATGCGACGGTGACGGAATCAACTACAGCAAACCCTCCACCGCTGATATCTTTGGCTGCAACTCCGGCCCCTTCGTGACCAACCCTTCGGATACAGCTGTCCATCAAGCTGCCGTTCCTCGTCTGTGTGCGGCTTTCAACCGTGGTACTTTGTTGCTTAACGGTGGTAATGTGCAGCCCAGTCTCGGCGCGGATTCGTACTACACCACTGCCCCATCGAACTATTACTCTGCTATCGTGCACAAGTACGAGCTTGATGGAAAGGGGTATGCGTTCGCATATGACGATGTTAATCCTTCCGGTAATGATGAGAATGCCTCTGGTACGGTTTCGTCGGCCAAACCGTCTATCTTGAGTGTCACTGTCGGTGGAGCTAGTTCTTAGATCAAGATACCGTGTGTCTCAAACCACTCAATAACCAGGTCTTTATTGGATTGTATTTTTTTTGCATGTCGCTGAAATCTTACCTAAATTCGGGGAATTTTATTGTTGATATTGTGGAAGGATACCCGAGCATTTTACACTCGCTTTATGACCCCAATGCTAGGGCATCCAGGGCCGCTGCTTGTACATATTTGAATAATACATAAACAAAGGTATTTTTGTTCCTGAATGTAGATGTAGAGACCTAAAAGATTAATGAGTAGTAAGAAGTTCATGGAGCATAATGCGGGCAGATCAGTAGACGTGATGAATTAGGGCAACCGCTCTTCCCAATCTGGTAATACTCGGGCAGTTGTGTCGACTTCACCTCTTCAGGAACGGATCATGTGAGAAAAAGAAGAGTAACCAATATTTTTATAGCCAGTATACTATTGCAGTTTCTAGGGAAATTTATTGCATTCCTCCCGCTTCTTTTTCATTTTCTTTTAAGAAACAGTCCGCCGTCGGTGTACTAGCGATTTCGCACAAGGTACTCGTATAGCTTTAATGCCATGATATCAGATGACGGATATGGCTTTAATCTTCCTATAAAGTATTTGACCATGAAGGTACTCAATAGACCTCGGTGAGTACCTTTGGCTCAATCCGTGTGCTAGGGACCTTTGAAGCTAGTTAGATGCAATATACGTAGTCACTACTAAGCACGGCCATGACTTTCAAGACATATCTCCCCTGATATTCTTCCCATAATCAATCATTAAGCCAAAATTTCAAATGTCTACACACGCCGAAGTATACGACATAATCATCATCGGCGCCGGCCCTTGCGGCCTCGCCGTCGCAGCCCGTCTCCGCGAAGAAACGCCCTCCGCCATGTTCACCGACGAAGAACACCAGCGGTACCACTGGATCAAAAAGCATCAGGGCAAAATGAGTCTTGCGCGTGCAAAAACGAGACGTTTATACGGTACTCCGCTCGCCGCGTCGACTTATACCATCCCTAATCTTAATTGCTGTGGTGGTGGTGGAGGTGATCGAGGGCAATACTCGACTCTAGTACTCGATAGTTCTGGCAGCCAATGGATGGCACGGTGGAATCGAGCATTCAAGGCGTTGAAGATTGACCATTTGCGGTCCCCGATGTTTTTCCATATTGATCCTGCGGATCGCGATGGATTGCTGGCTTATACGCGCGAGACGGGACGCGAAAGGGAGTTGTATGAGCTTTCGGGATGTGTTGGGCAGGAGTTGAGTAAACACAAGAGAAAGAAGATACGTAATCTATCCAGGTATGTATATATTACCTTCTTTGGCAAGGATAGTTGCTGATACAAATAAAGATTCCCGCGCGAAGCAGAAATCAACGAGCGAGATCGAAAAGATTACTTTACGCCTTCGACGGGTTTGTTTGCGGATTATTGCGATTCGATTATTGCGCGGTACGGGCTTGATGATGGGTCAGCTCGGATTGAGCAGTCAGAGGTCTGCGATATTAAATATGGTGAAGTCGAGGGTTCGAAGGATGGAAGTAAACTGTTTACAATACTTACTACTCACGGACAGTCATTCCACAGCAGAGCTGTGGTACTAGCCGTGGGACCTGGGTTGACGAAGCTGATGCCCTGGACTCTATCCTCGGAGGAAGAGCAAGGTGCATGTCACGGCTCCGAAGTAGGAGTCAAATTCCCCAGTCCAGCTCTTGCACGAAAGATTGAGACTCGGCAGACGACTCACGTGGTTGTAGTAGGTGGTGGTCTCTCGTCGGCCCAGCTCGCTGATATGGCTATACGCAGAGGCGTCACTAAAATTTGGCATCTCATTCGAGGTGACATGAAGATCAAGCATTTTGACGTCAGTTTGAACTGGGTGGGCAAATTTAAGAATTATGATAAAGCTGTTTTCTGGTCTGCGGATGACGATCAAGGTGAGATGACCGGCCCCTTTGAGCAATTCTTGGGCATGATCTGACGAGAGTAGAACGCTTTGAGATGATACAAACCGCTCGGAATGGGGGTAGCATCACACCGCACTACCAGAAAATCCTCAAACAGCATACCGCCAAAGGCCGGTTATCAATACACACTCAGACTGTCATTACAGACAAACATTTCAACCCAGAGACACAAACCTGGAAAATAGCGACGGATCCGCCTATCGACGACTTCCCTGAGCACATTGACTACATCTGTTTCGCAACAGCCATGAAGGTAAACATCAACGAGATGAGTCTGCTCCAATCAATGAATCGCGACTATCCCGTCGAAAGCATAAACGGCCTGCCCTGTCTAACGGACGATCTCATGTGGAAGTCCGATGTTCCGCTATTTGTTACAGGACGTCTCGCATCTCTGCGTCTGGGACCAGCAGCTCCCAACCTTGAAGGTGCTCGTCTGGGTGCTGAGAGGGTTGCGTGGGCGTTGCAGGATGTGTTGGGGGAACAGTCGGATGTTGATTTTTGTAGTCGGGAGGGAAAGAGGTTGCAGAAGGCGTTTTGTGGGTTGGGAAATCGGTATGAGAGTTTGGCTCATTACTAGTAGATGGATGAATAAACCAGACAGATGAAGCGATCTCAAAATATAGATGTAGATGTGACTATCCAATCACAGTGCAGGGATTAGTCACCCCACGTATGGCGCGGCGTGCGGAGATGTTTATCGATACCGCCAGTGAGGGGGATAACTGGACAGCTCCCTCCTCGTTGTTGATGAGCTGGTTGTCTCACACTCTGGTTCTACTCTTGAGATCTCGGAGGATATTAGACTGATATTTGGATCATATATATTCTAATTGGAGACCGTATTATTGGAATTCACAACTCAACATGGCAATCAACACGCTGCCAATATCAACAACGACCACAGGCACGAAACAGCTCAGATTCCTCGTCATCGGCGCCGGCTCACGAGGCCACCGCTACGCCGAAGCCGTCACAGAAAGCACCTCAGCCCTCATCCACGCCGTGGCCGAACCGCGACCCTGGAACAGACAAGAATTCGGCGAACGCTTCATCTGGGGCGCCAGCAACAAGCCAAACGACGGACAAGAATTCACCGACTGGCACGACTGGCTCAAATGGGAGCAGGAAAGACGACAAGCCCTTGCCAATGGACAACAAAACGTGCCCCTGGGAGTCGATGGGGTCTTCGTCTGTGCCCTAGACGAAATGCACGTTGAAATCATGTGCGCAATCGCACCCTTGAATCTACACGTTCTATGCGAAAAACCACTCGCAACATCCTTGGAAGACTGCCTTGCAATCTATCGCGCCTTCGTGCCCGAACACAAAAGGGACATAGGGCCCTCGAAAGTCTTCTCAATCGGGCACGTCCTCCGCTACAGCCCACACAACATGCGCTTACGCCAACTCCTCCTCAAAGAACGCGTAATCGGCGATGTAGTCTCCATCGAACACGTCGAGCCAGTCGGCTACTGGCACTTTGCGCACAGCTACGTACGCGGAAACTGGCGACGGGAGACGGGCGCCGGCGTCGGGTCGCTGCTGACAAAATCATGCCACGACATCGATTTCCTGGTCTGGTTACTCTCCTCTCCACCGCCGGGCTCACCCAAGGACATGCCACCGCACGAACCACGCACAATCTCCTCAACAGGGCGATTGACGCAATTCATTAACAAGCGGAAACCGAAAGATGCAGGCGATGCGACGAATTGTCTCGCGTGCCCAATTGAGCGGAAATGTAATTATAGTGCCGTGCGGTTGTATAAGGAGAGACAACTCGATAAGGGAATTACGGATTGGCCGTTGCATATTGTCTGTCCGGATATTGAGGATACATTCAAGACTGCTGGCAGTGATGCGGCGGAGAAATTGTTGATGACTGCTTTGGCTGAAGACTACGATAAGAGTTCCACATCCGATGAGGAGATTAAGTCGAGGTCGTGGTATGGCCGTTGTGTGTGGGAGTCGGATAATAATGTCTGCGATGACCAATACGTGACTATTACCTGGGACGATGAACAGCTACCAGCCGCAGATGAAGGGAAGTATGCTCCGCGAACATCCAAAACCGCATCGTTACACATGATTGCGCCGACAGAAAAACAATGCGAGCGCCGAGGGCGCATATACGGCACAGAAGGCGAAATCGAATACGACAGTCGCACAATCAAATACTTCTCCTTCGCCACAAATGAGTTTACGACGATCGAAATTCCCAAGGCGAAAAATCCAAAGGAGGAGCAGGCGCATGGAGGCGGGGATTGGGGATTGACGAGGATGTTTATTGGTGCTGTGCAGGCTGTTGAGGAGCGTGGATGGGATGTTAGGGATGCGCAGAGAGAGTTTATTGGGTGTACGTTGGAAGAGGCTGTAAGGAGTCATGCGGTTGTCTTTGCGGCGGAGGAGGCTAGACTAGAGGAAAAGGTTATCAGATGGCAGGATTGGTGGGACCAGCACATGAAATGATACACCAAGAGGAATGACTAGAATGAATGCTCTTTTGCATTAGACACACTATGGATACTAATCATAATTACTAAATAGAAACGCTAAGCTGAATATATCATCGTGCTAAGATCAACTCATAAACAATTAGGTCTTGACATCAGGCTCGTCACGTCCAACATACTGCTTCAACTTGAGCAGCTCAGTGGCCAATTTGATGTTATCCGCGAGGTACTCCTGAGTCTGTACTGAGTACTTGCTGGCATCAGATTCGTGCTTCTCAATGTAGAGACGGATGGTGGCACCGCTGCTGCCAGTACCAGACAAACGAACAACGATACGACTGCCATCATCAAACTTGACGTATAGACCCTGGTTCTTGCTGACGCTTCCATCAAGATCGGTGTATGAAAAGTTGCCGGCATCGGTGACCTTGCGACCAGAGACGTCTGAGCCAACAAACGAGTCTTTGTTGTCGATCAATTTGCTCAAATCAGCAATGACCTTGTTAGCTCCATCACTGTCAACCTTTTCGTAATCGTAACGAGTGAAGAAGGTACGGCCGTAAGTGTTCCAGAAATCGTTTTGGATGGAGCCAATGCTGGGGGTCTCATTGGGCTTCTGCTTGGCGACGCCGGCGATAATGTTCAACCATGCCACGACAGCCCAGACACCATCCTTCTCACGGATGTGGTTGCTACCAGTTCCGAAACTCTCCTCACCACAGATAGAAATCTTCTTGTTGTCGAAAAGAGCACAGAAGAACTTCCAACCGGTAGGGACCTCGTAGCTCTCAAGACCCTGAGCCTTGGCAACCAAGTCGACAGCACCAGAGGTAGGCATAGAGCGAGCCAGACCGTAAACACCCTGGTCACGGAAGTATGGGATGAGCTTGGCGTGGTGGGCAATGATGGCCAAGCTGTCTCCAGGAGAGACAAAGCTGTTGGCACCGTAAATCATGTTGCGGTCACCGTCACCATCACTAGCGGCACCGAATTGAATGCCGTTCTTGTCAACCGCTTCAACCAAATCATGGGCGTAGACCAAGTTAGGGTCTGGGTGGCCACCGCCAAAGTCGGACTTGGGCTCGCAGTGCTGGGTGCTTGATGCTGGGAGACCCAACTCCTTCTGGAAGATGCGGACACCATAGGGTCCAGTGACACCGTGCATACCATCGAACAAGACTTTGAAGTCCTTGTGGGTGTTGAGGAAGTCACGAATAAGATCAAAGTCGAAGATCTCCTTCATGAAGTCAACGTAGTCGGTGACCGAGTCGACAATCTCGACCTCGAGGGAACCATAGCTGCGAGTGCCGATTTGAGTAAGATCGACGTCTGGGAGCTGGGCAATCTTGTAGGATGTCAAGGATTTGGAAGTTTCGTAGATCTTGTTGGTGACGGATTCAGGAGCGGGGGCACCATTGGCAAGGTTGTACTTGATACCGAAATCCTCGGTGGGACCTGCTAAGTCAGCATCGTGATTGTACTATATCTTCCAGGATTAAACTTACCACCAGGGTTGTGGCTGGCAGTGAGCAAGATACCACCGGTAGCTTTTCTCTTGCGGATAAGATGGCTGGCAGCTGGGGTACTGAGGATGCCGTTTTGGCCGATCAGAAGCTTCTTGACGCCATATGCAGCACCGATCTTTGCAATTGTCTGTACGACCTCCG
The DNA here is from genome assembly GCA_038993655.1 of Talaromyces verruculosus. Classification (NCBI taxonomy): domain Eukaryota; kingdom Fungi; phylum Ascomycota; class Eurotiomycetes; order Eurotiales; family Trichocomaceae; genus Talaromyces; species Talaromyces verruculosus. The sequence continues at coordinate 69,702 of JBBVQN010000034.1, read as the reverse complement.
AGTTGTGGTAGCGACCGTCACCGCCAATAACGAGGAAGGAACCCTCAACACCTTCGGGAATGGAGAGGAGGATGCTGGTGACGAAAGATTCGGAGTAGTTGGGCTGCTGGAAAACGACGACCTTCTTACGAAGGCCAGAACTGTGATTATCGATAAGTAACCAAATCGCAATGGTGAGATGGTTGACGACTTACGTGCCAGGCTTCTGGTCCTGGAAAGGGGTCAGAGACACCGTCTGGACCGACATGATGATGCGGGTCAGTTGTTTGTCGGATAAGGAATCCGCAGTTGGCAATTGAACGGGGAAAGAGATAATCAGAGAAAGTCGATGGGAGATATTATGATAGATGTGATATAAAGAGGAAGAAAAGATGATCTCTCACCGACAATTGATGTGATGAGCGAAAAGCAAGAAAGCGAGTGACGGCGGGGATGGCAAAAAGTAAGGAACGTGAGCTAGTGAGGGGCTTGTGTCATCGTGACTGCCAACTGTAGAGGGAGCTCGTTCCTGCCCCGCCATGCCACGATGCTTGACCTACTCTGCCAATTGGACATCTCATGTATGACTATCTTTACACATTATCACACAAGTTGCAATTGAATTGTTCAACTGTTTACTACTCATTCATATGCAGTCGTTGCTGTTGTACTCGATGCCATCTCCATTGACTGTTTCGGTAAACAAACATCAGCCACCCACGAGAGTGGGTACAGGTCCAGAGTCCAGACCGTCACCATATTCGGAGTCCTCACCGCACGGTCTGAAGCTGGGGCTCCTAGGAAGCTATTTGGCGTCAATTCAACAGTATACTGAGGCATATTGTTGTATGCAATAGAAGGATAATCAGAGCCAGGATGCAGTGGCCATGACGTTTGTAATATCCGATTATATGTGCCCAATCATTTCCCATCGAAAAGTTTCGAGCGATAATACTTCATCTCTTCAATACTCTCCAGAATATCATCCCTCGCCAAATGAACCTCACGCTTCGGCGGTGCTGCGCTGAGCAGTTCATCACTCCCCCATCGTCTCACAGCCTCCTTGATCGTACTAACATCCAGCAGACGATAATGTAACCACTCAAGTATAGGCGAGTACGGCGGCTTAGCTAAAAACACTCGATCGGCATGAATGCTATTTCCCGCAAGCAACGCAGTCCGTGGCTCGGGGACGTATCGCTTAATGTAAGCTAGTAATTGACTCGATGCAGTCGCGGCGTCTGTAGTAGAGGCGAGCACAGCTTGCGTAAGTCCCGATTTGCCATGTGTGTCGACACACCATTGCGACATGGCATCTAGCTTGGATTTGGGTTGGTAGACCACGATTTCGAAGCCATTGGGCTCGAGGAGTTGGAGTTGCGCGTCGGTTATGAAGCAGCAGATTTGGAGGATTTGGTCGGTTTCGGGATCGAGACCTGTCATCTAGCAGACGTCAGTCATTGTGCTTTCCAAGTTTCCGAATTGCACTAAAGGTACGCGATGACAGACCTCACAGTCAACCCATACCAACGGTGCTGTCGAGCGTTGTAAAGCCATGTTGCTCTGGAGTCGGAATGTGGTGAAGGTGAAATGAGATGGCCGATGTTTCTCGGGCCGCAGCCGGAGTGGCCTGAGTGCCTGAGGCTTCAGAATGCTCAGGCGCGCCATCGCCTTACCATTTGTCAATTGAAATGTTAAATTGCGCAACTACCCACGCACAATTGCTTCTACCTGACAATGGGTCACATGATGGTCTGTGTCGAAACTGACAAGACGTGTGTTTTGGTGATGGTGTTCGCCGAACTATCCGGCTGATCGGTACCTACATTGAACCTGGACCGGGCCGGAAGCGGCATCTGCTCGCATAAAGACGTGTTTACTGACCCCTGGGCAAAGTATCGAACAAGGATATATGCATTGATATTGAAAGGGAATCTTCTAATTGATGGACAATGACTCCTACTAAAAGTGACCATGAATCTGCAGGCGTGACCAAGAAACTCTGCCAATGGGTTCAAGATATCAATCTGGCAGATATTCCAGAGGATGTACGCATTCGAGCCAAATACTTGATCTTAGATGGTCTAGCTTGTGCTGTGGTTGGATCTCGTCTACCATGGACAGAAACCGCCGCGCAAACGGTCTTTAGTATGGAGGCGGCAGGGAATTGCAAGGTTTGGGGTTATGATGACAAGGTGAGATGACAAGGCTCAAATGACACCCATGAATACAGGCTGATTGATGATAGGTTGTCACTCCTCTATCTGCTGCGCTACTCAACAGCACCGCAATTCAAGCATTTGAGCTTGACGACTGGCACTTGTCAGCACCTTTACACTCAAACTCCATAATTCTACCGGCTCTGTTCGCAGCTGCAAGCCAACAAGCAGCATCCAACTCTACAAGTATCAACGGCACACGCTTCCTCCTGTCAGTCATCGTCGGTTATGAGACTGGTCCCAGAGTCGGACTGGGTCTGTACGGCGCGCACATGCTCACACGCGGATGGCACTCAGGGGCCGTATTCGGCCCTTCAGCCTCTGCGGCTGCCGTGAGCAAACTCTTAAATCTTCCCACAGGCGCCATTGAAGATGCACTAGGCATCGCCTGCACCCAGGCTGGCGGACTAATGTCCGCTCAATTTGGGAGCGATGTGAAACGCATGCAACACGGCTTCGCGGCACGAAATGGTCTCTTCGCAGCTCTGTTGGCCCAAAACGGGTATCGGGGAATTAAGAACGTCTACGAAGAAGGATATGGCGGGTTTCTAGCTATGTTTGGACAAGGCTCGGGTAAAGAGCCGGCTTATCTGCCGGAGGAAGTTTGCAAGGAGTTGGGAGAGACGTGGCAATCACGATTGATTCGAGTTAAACATCATTCCTCCATGGCTGGGACGCATTGCACGATTGATTGTGTGCAGGCACTTCAGGACAAATATCTAGATAAACTGTCTGATCTCGACGCAATAGCTAGTATTTGCATCGGCATGACCGAGGCTGCTTTTAACCATGGCGGATTCGATGTAAAGAGACCACTGACTACAACCGGCGCGCAGATGAGCGCTGCATACACTGCGGCCGTGCAACTTGTAGACGGTCAAGTACTTCCGAATCAATTTCGGGATCACCAGCTCGATAGAGATGTTGTATGGGACTTGATCAGGAAAACGAAATGCTTCTATGCCCATGACCTTGGCGACGAGCGGTATGCACAGCGTGTCACTATCACGCTGAACGATGGGACGGAATTGAGTGAGACGCTGGATAACCCTCGCAGCGTTTCGCCGGGATTATCAAATGAAGAAATTCTGGAGAAATGGAGACGACTTACCCAGGATATCATGGATGAGGGCACCCGAGATCGAATTGAGCGGTTGGTGCTGGATATAGAGGCGTTGGAAGATGTGCGGATCTTGGATGATCTTATGAGTACATCCGTATTGAACCCATTGCTCAATTGATCAATCCTCGCTTTTCTGGAACCTGAAGCAGACGATACTTTTCTGTAAAATCATGAAATGTCCTAGCACCGATTCCTTCAGATTAAAGAAGGCAAATAATGCATCACCAAAATTAAGTTCGAAATCTGAACTCTATTTCTACCTTGCCCCGGCCCAACCAGTGTAAGCCACGAGGACTTTATTGAAGTAAATTAGATACGTATTCTAGAAGCTGCTAGGAATCGTGGCGTCGAACGTACCAAGGTTGTGGTCACCATTGCACGATCTTGTCTTTGTAAGTTTATATGGTTACTCAAGTATGTATAAATTTTGAGTGACTCAAGTGTGGTTGAGGGTCCATTCCTGATACGAAGCACATAAAAATTTGAAATATGTTCAAACAACGTCCTTAGGAGGTTCTTAGGGCTAATACACACCCATAACCGTAAATTACACGGAAAACGCCATCAACGTACCATCACCCCCATGGGCGGTCCCCATTTCTCCTCAATTCGGAAAATTTGCAAGGTCTGCAATCTTGCTTGATTCAGGAATGTGTCCGCCGGGGATGTTTCATAGGTAAGATCTCTGAGTCTTTGGGTGTCTGTGTGTCGAAGTACATATGTAGTGTATTGATCCAATGGCCTAGAGAAACTATATCAATTAACTTTTAAGCACGTAGATCATTTGTCCCTTCAAAGTTTTAGTGACATATAGTACATGGACAGTGTAATTTATTGAAACAAATGCGCACTGACGATATTCTAAGATGGGGAGTTCCATGATGCGAGTCATAGCATGTTTATTTTAATACATTTCTGCACAAAGCAATATGGGCGAGGCTTTATCATAACAGTGGCGGCATGGCGACTCGAGCAACAAGTACGAGTCACGGTCCACGTGAGCAAAGCCATAGGTACAAGATGCACCGAACGGCGAATTAGGACAGTAGACACATGGCATGCCTCCTTGCTTAGACAAAAGATGCGTGTAAGAAACTACGTACGTAGCCAGAGGTCAGGTCCTTGCCAGAAATACACGCAGAATACGAGTAATGTATCGACAAACGAAAATATGGATTTCCATTTCACCCAATAAGCGTCGACAGATCGATTCTAGCCCTAATCAAACATAGGCTCCGTAATCTAGGATTTACCCCATACGGAGAATTTCCCGCATTCCAGACCATCTTCTCTCTTTCTTTGTGATGGACCTGGCGGTGATGAATTTTCCTGTGTGCTATTGTTTGATTTGCTAGTTTCAGTCTGCCGTTTTCCTCCGCGGTTTCTCTCTTGAAGACCGACCGGTAGAGTGTCGTTGCCAGTGGGCCGAGGGTGCGAACATTGAACAGTGCACCCAAGGCCGCGGGGAAGAACTGCCTTCTGTGGTACAAGATCGCTTCCTGGCAGGACGTTTTACACAGATCCATGGATACCTTGCGTTCAGATGAGCAACATATCGACGGGAATTTCCAAGTCAAACAACGCATCTCGAGGAGGACAAGTGAGGTTGCATGCAACAATCATTCGGTTAGCCGTGTCTGACCGTAACCCTCGCCGCTTGCGTCCGAGACTCCAAGGGAAAAACCGCGTTAGCATGGCATGGCTCCCACCAAAAATGACTAAACGAGTACCGGTAATGCCGTCTGGGGTTGGGCGTGTGATCTTAAAAATCCTGGAGAAATCATGGAGGGTCCCACTGACACGTACTCTGAAAAGGAAGAACCCTTCTGCTGGGCCGTCCGAACAAGACCGAATATGGAGTACCTCAACTACCGCAGCTTCTTGGAACAGCATGTTGGCCAATCACTATGGTGAATCTCACAGTTTAGAGGAGTTTGGTCCCGTCTTTCATTGTTACCGTAACGGTAGGTGCGGTGTGGTACATACAGGCCTCACAGCTTCGCACGGAGTATTCTGTATAAGTCTGGTGGGTCTTTTTGGACATGTCAGCTTGATGTTGACGGGGGCAAGCGTCAACTGGTACATTTCTTTTGGATGTCTCCGAGCATATAAATACAGGGAACGCCTCCTTCTCTTTTGTCATTCAACTTTCTCTCCTCGACTCGACAAGATTTCTGAAAATCGCAGCTGCTGAGAAGCTATTCCATCGAACTTCAACAGTCAACAATCAGTGCTTGCTCTGTGTGCTCGACTACACAATGTCGAACACAGGTCCTCATGACAAGGTCTATCGTGTGGAGACAGCTCCATACGCGGTTGGCTCTGGAGTAAAGACCGTGAATGCGGAGAAGATTGCATCTAGGTTTGTCTTGACGCGTTGTTATTTTGATTGACATACTCTGACATCTACATAGCTCCGCCGCATCCGACTCCGAGCAGGGTCATGTCGAGCGAGTCAACTTGAACAACAATGTTTCCGCCAAGTAGGTCGATACGCCCTTTGTCAATTGAGCGCGCTCTAACAGTACTAGAATCAAGAACCCTCTCGCCGACCTCTCGCCGTACCAAGTCATTCGCGATGTCAATGACTTTGCCGAAACTCACGGCTTGACCGACATCACCCCGATCTTGCAGCGAGGAGCTCTCGTCGCCCGTGACCCGGCCAACTACGCCAGTGTCCAAGGCTTGACCGAGGACGAGTCTCTGGCTATTCAGAACGAAGTGCTTCACAAGTGGAAGCAGCCTGCGGCTCTTTACTTTACCATTGTTCTTTGCTCAATTGGTGCTGCCGTTCAGTAAGTTCCTTGCATCGCTTGATCGCGTTCAGTGCTAACATACAACAGAGGTTGGGATCAGGAGGGTTCCAACGGAGCCAACTTGTCTTTCCCTGATGCTCTCGGAATTCCCGAATCAGGCAATGCTGCTCGTAACCTCTGGCTTGTGGGTGTTGTCAACGCGTGAGTATCTCGTTCTTCCTTCCCGGTGACTTATCTAACGGATGTAGTGCTCCATACCTTGGTGCTGCCGGTATCGGCTGCTGGTTGTCCGACCCCATGAACCGTCTTCTCGCTCGTCGTGGTACCATCTTCCTCTCTGCTATCTTCTGTGTTCTCGCTCCCATCGGTGGTGCCGTCGGTCAGACTTGGGTTCAACTCTTCATCACTCGTATCCTTCTCGGCATCGGCATCGGCTTGAAAGCCTCCACCATCCCCATCTTCTGCGCCGAGAATACCCCCGCTAGTATCCGAGGTGGTCTTGTCATGTCATGGCAACTCTGGACTGCATTCGGTATCTTGCTCGGTTGCAGTGCCAACTTGGCTGTGATGAACACTGGAAGTATCTCATGGCGTCTGCAGTTGGGTTCTGCTTTCATTCCTGCTATTCCTCTGTTGGTTGGTGTTTACTTCTGCCCCGAGTCTCCCCGTTGGCACATTCGCAACGGCAACATTCGCAAGGCATATGAGTCGCTGCGTCGTCTTCGCAACCATGAAATCCAGGCCGCGCGTGATCTTTACTACATCTACGCTCAGATTTAGGTTGAAAGCGAAATCATCGGCACCAGCAACTACCTCACTCGCGCGGTTGAGTTGTTCACCATCCCTCGTGTCCGCCGTGCCACATTGGCTTCGTTCGTGGTCATGATCGCCCAGCAGATGTGTGGTATCAACATTGTCGCTTTTTATTCCTCCTCTATTTTCTCCAAAGCCGGAGCCAGCGCCATGTCGTCCAACTGGGCCTCTTGGGGTTTCGGTCTCGTCAACTTCGTCTTTGCTTTCCCTGCCATCTTCACTATTGACACCTACGGTCGTCGGGCATTGCTCTTGTTTACTTTTCCCAACATGGCCTGGACCCTTCTTACAGCTGGATTGTGTTTCTTGTTGCCGGATGGCAGTACCAAGCAATTAGCCGCTGTCGCCTTATTCGTGTACTTGTTCGCTGCCTTTTATTCTCCTGGTGAAGGTCCAGTGCCCTTCACATACTCGGCCGAAGTGTTCCCTCTTTCGCATCGTGAGGTCGGCATGTCCTGGGCCGTGGCTACCTGTTTGGGTTGGGCTGCCGTCTTATCCATCACTTTCCCTCGTATGCTCGACGCCATGACTCCCACCGGCGCCTTTGGTTTCTATGCCGGTCTCAACGTCACAGCTCTAGTGATGATTTTTCTTTGGGTGCCCGAGACCAAGCAGCGCACTTTGGAGGAGTTGGATTACATCTTTGCTGTGCCCACTCGTCGCCACATGAGCTACCAGATCAAAACTGCGCTGCCGCACTGGTTCAAGCGATACGTCTTGCGCCAGAATGTCGAGCTCGAGCTGCTGTACCACTTTGACCATATTGCCAAGTAGATGTTCGGTCGTCTTGACATCTGATGGTTCATGACTTGATTGTGGGATGACGAATGACCTGGAGGTTTAGATGATTTTCCTTTGGATTTACCTTTTCATTTGATGTGGATAGAGTAGATGGATTAAGCCAATACCAATACCATTGATGACTTTGAATATTCTGTTTGAGTGCATTAACCCTAATCGTAAATCATGTGAGGAGTATCCATGTGACAAAATACACGTGTATATTCAAACAATGGACAAACCTGTGATAGTATCCAATGACGTATTAATGAGTAGATGAATATTAAATATTTCTTTCTTGTACTTTGGTTCAGGCAGAGTTGAGAAAAGTTTAAAAAAAAGAAACAAGAATAAAAATCAAGCAGCATCACGTGCCCCCCTAAGTTAAGGCAATCTGTGACCGCCTTTGTGATCCGCCAACAAATCCACCAACAAACTGGAGAAACAAAACAATCGAAGCTCTCCTCTGTCTAACAAAAACACTCCTTGACGCTGTCTTTCTGCACACGCTCACCCTTTTAAACTCTTATTTGCCCCTTTTGCAAGCTTCATACCTACTTTCTACACAGTTACACTCCACCAAATCATCTGCAACCCCATACAACAGCTCTGGCAGTACTCTGATTAGCAGCATCTCGTCATCAGCCCGGCCCGGCTCTCCAGCCCACCCCGCTCGAATGGAGGCATGACTTGAGCCAGTGACATTCTCACTGGCACCTGTTGTGTTCTTGATCTGAGTTCTCGGATTAGCTGGGGATATTTGAATTCTTCGGATTGTGTACATAATACACTGTGACACCGTCTTGCGCGACTCGGCTCGACCCGATTTCGATTCTGTGCCTGTTCTTGTGACGTGAACTTCTTTCTTTCACCTCGAGGTACCATCATACGGAGTTTGGCGGGCAAAGCCGACTAGACGTTTTTTTTAACAAGGGGTTTCTCTTACGCTTCCGGATAGACCATAAATTCGAGTTGTCTTCTGGCGGTTTACTTTGAACTTCATTTCTTCCCCGCCTTTCCTCACCCCCATACTTGATCATCGACAGGCATTTCAACACCTTACCTACACAACCGCCGCTATGCCTTGCTTCAAAGGGCTGGCAGTCAGTATCCATACCCCAGACGGCCCCATACCAGAATTCTCTGTACAACGTCAAACTCGCGCGGGCCGTATCGCCTGCTACATCCCCGTGCCAGCACCCAAAATCACCGAGTCCGGAAAAGCTCAACCGTCAACTTTTGCCGTCTCGATTACACTCTTGAATTCCGGACAGAGTGTGCCGTATTCGACCCCCAAAGCTACCCCCGAGAACCCGAACCCTAAGCCTCAACTCGTTGGCGTGAGTGAATCGGGCGAAAAGGGACAGACACATTGTATTCTTCCTTATCAACCTTTGACGGTATCCCCGAATGAAACAGTTGCTGCCTACATCTATTTTGATGGACGACAGAAGGAAGAGGTCGCTACGTTATTGCGACGCGGCGAAGAGACATGGGTTAATTCCCGATGGGTCAGCGTTCCCGAATCAGAAGGCGGAGGACTCGCTGAACGGGAATTCTTGTTCCGAGAAGTCGGTCTTGAGAGATGGTTGAACGGACTGGACTTAGAAGGCAAGGATGCCGCCGCCAAGATTGAACGACGCCGCCAAAAGATGGAGAAGCGGAGATTGCAAAGAGAAGCCCAAGACAGCGGCGACATGGACATGGAGGGCGAGTCTTCTGAAAAACGGGATAAGGGGATCATGCGATATGGCGCTGATGCCAAAGCTCCTCTTGAGAATCTCTCAGATGAAGAGTTCTCGTCCGATTCTGACGATGATCCAATTCCTGAATCAGCTGGCCAAATCAAAGTGGCTCTATTCCGAGTTGTGGCATCTGGAGAGATTAGACGTGGAGAATATTCGCCGCAGTTTGATGCACATGATGACGATGAGGAAGGGGGACAGGGTGGTGACGGCACTGCGGATGTCGATCATACAACTAGCTTTGCAAAGCCCAAGACGCTCGATCCTACGACCATCAGTACGCAGACTGTTACTGGTATTGATCCTACTGACAAGCCATACGCTGTGTTTACTTTTATGTATCGTGGCGAACGTAAGACTACCTCTTCCATCGTTTTCAGTGACATTTGAGACTAACTCGTGCAGGTCAACTACAAAAAATGGGCATCCTAAAGTCCAAAGCGGCAGAAGAAACCCCTGCAAAGAGGAAGTCAACTGATTTCTCTAAACTTGCTCCACTCAAACCTGGTGGTGCCGTTGGATTCATGGGCTACCGCGAAGGCGACAAAGCTAGTTCTTCAAAAGCTGGAAAGAAGTCCAAGAAGGGCAGCGAGAGCGACATGGACAGCGATGATGACGAGGACGAGAAAGATCCCGTCACAGAAAAGGCTGACGAGGATGAGAATAATGATACCACTCATCTGTCTCCGGATGACTTGCGTCGACAGGGAGATTTGGCCGAGGGGGTTAGGAAGATCAAGGTATGTTTGCCACAGAATATCGTACTAAATTAGATGCTGATGATAGTCTAGTTGAAACGCCAACATTCAATGGATCCCATGGGAGACAGCACCTCTAACGCCAACACACCTGCATCAGTAGTCACTCCCCCAGCAGCTACAAATGAATCATCCACACCACCACATGCATCTGCATCCGCTCCAGCTCCGGCTGATGCCAATATTACCGACCTTCCAAACAGTCTTCCAGACAACCTGAACAGTGCCGAATACTTAGGAAGCCCATTGAAAAAAGCACGCGCCAGCGTCTCTACAGCCGACGAAGATGGCCTACGCAAGCGCCTCGGATCGAATCTCGCCAATAACATCAGTGAACTACTCAGCGGCGAAAAGACAGAGTCCCCTACCACCACCCGTCCTACATTCGGCGGATCCGGAAGCCATTTCGGCGGCAACATCAACACCCAACAAGCTCCCCAGGACGAAGACGAGGAACTCTAACCCTCGCCTGTGTTCGCTGACAAACCACTCGCTATTCCATTTTTTTTTTTTAAAACTCTTCTACTTTCAGCATGCTCCCATCCTGATCCTCAACGGCCTCATTACCTGATCTTATTCAATACAGGGTCTGTCTCTTGCATGATACCTCCTTTATTTTCAACTCAGCGAGTCTGCTAGCTTCTTTGTCTTCAGCTTGAGTTATGGTGCGATTCTTTTCTTCTTCTTCTCTTGTATTTGTGAGATAGCTATCATTGCTTTTATCGTGTGGTTCCTTGTCAGTAACAAGAGCCGTTTACATGGAGGGTATGGTGTTGTGTCTACTTTTAGTGATCTTGCTATTGTAGAATCCAGACCGAGGCAGGGAGATGAATCGATCAACTTACTAAACTTTACTCTCTTCTTTTCCATGTCTATGTAGGAGTAGGAGTGAGTCACTACTTAAGACGAAAAGCGTCAATTACGTAGGAAGGTAGTCAGGACGAAGGAAGTAACGTTTTGCTATCACCTAGAAGCATAGACTTCGTGTATCGATAAATTCATGGTATATATATATACTTTTGCGACAATCTTTGGCGATGAATAGTTACATATGATTATACTGCATCCCAGCTCCCGCACCGGCAGCCCCAGCCCAACAAGCCATATCAGTCACAAATCCGCCGCTGGAATCGTCGACATTCCAGTCGAACCACGGCATATCCATGCGCTGCATTTGAGCGTCTATATATGTTTGCCCTTGTATATTATTGTTGTTGTTATTGATGTTATTGGTAGTGTTCGTGTTCAAGGGTAGAGGTGTCATTGTTTCGGATGGTTCGGGTTGTAGATTCGTGGAGGGATTGTGTTGGTCGTACATCTCTGTGGTTTGGTGGAGCTGTGATGAATGATGTGAGTGAGGATGAGGATGATGCGGTAATGCAGAGGCGATGGGTAACTTCGGCTGCTGCTGTTGGATGGTGGTATACGACGCCGACGCCGATGGAGAAGGCGAAATCTTATGGCTTTGCCATTTTTCTCCTCTGCTCTGTTGCTGTTGCTGCTGATGATACGCCGAATTTGTCTCTCGCACATCCCCAACATTTTCGTTTAGTACAGGCAACCGCTGCTTCCCCAAATGACTCCTGATAATCTCAATACTCCTCTTGATTCCCGGCGTCTGCCTAAGTTCCGTCTCCAGCATTCGCAGCGTAACGACCAGTCGATCGGCGGCTTTTTCAGCCAGATTTCTATCATCATGATGGATCAGTCGGACGTCTATGGTTGCCGCGGTATAGACGCAATACGAAACGAGGTAGGTCTGATACTGAAAATTGAAGAGGCGACCGTATGCACGGAATATTTCGTTTACGTCGGCTGCCTGCTCGGTGCAGACGACTTGCGCTCTGAGCGCCAGAGGGTGGTCGTGGAGGTGGGTGTTCCAGCGCCAGATGAAGAAGGGGCGAAAGATTAGGATTAGCATAGTGTGGTAGAGGATGCTTCATCCCTAAACGTTAGTAATTTATGGTAGAGTTGGGAGGGTAAGAACGTACTTGAGAGACATGATATGAGGCGGAATGCAAACTGTCAGATCTGACGCGTCTTCTATTCGAAGACAATCCGGGAGCGTGCGGTGGAAATTATGTAGTTTTCTTTCCAGATCGAATATTGCCTCGGGTTTGATATTTTGCGGTGTGCCGGAGTGTCCGTTATACACTTTATTATAGCATTCGTTGATAATCTGATTTTGTCAGTTCTCATTCTGTTTGTAAAGAGATGGGAGGACAAACCTCTCCCAAGTTGCAAAAGTGTTGAAATGTCAACGTACTATGGCACTTGGTAGGTGGAAAGGGCTTTTCGGTTTGGCGGATTTGAGGAGGTTGCCATTGATCTTCATCATCGCATGTGTCGACTTGATTACTGTCAGCATTTCCTTAAAACTGGGACGTCTGTGGGATTATACATAGAGTGGAAGAAAGAAAGGGCAACTCCGGGAGTGATGGAGGCCGGCCTAAGCAAAGACTTATAGATCTTGGAACAATTAGTATCATCTTCGCAGTATGGGTATGGTCACATACTTATCCCATGCATAGCAAGAAAGGTATAAACGTTTCCGAACTTCAAGATCATCAGGCTCATATTCTTTCATGGCGCCTTTTCCTTTTCGCAAGTGAAGGCCTAGATCAGTAACCATCCTGATCGCCTGTACAATATGAGTTGGGAACCCCAAAAAACAGAGATTAGGGACGCACCATGCCAGTATAAAGCCAACCCTCGCTGCTAAGTCCAACGGCACATTGCCGGCCACCTAGAATCAGTAACCCCTGAATAGTCGGTATTTTCGGTTTACTTTCTTTAATTTCATCCAACAATAATAACATTGCTCTTTTCATGAAGAAGTCGCCTTTGTCGAAAGGCTTAAATCGTGGGTCGTCCTCGGGCATGTGTCGCATGGCATGAGCGAACATGACATTCAGCAGAAACAAGGAGAAATAAGGGCCGCCGATGGCCATGTCACGGAAGAAGCCTGTAATCAATGTCAGTTACGTGTCTACTATACAAAAATGAAATGTAGGTAAGCACATCGACGATATACATATTGGTGTAATGGACCCTGCCATGTCCAGTACACGTCCAGCAACCTGGAGCATAGAGAAGCATCGACATCTGTGTATTTGGGTATGTTCTCATGTGCTTGGTGTTCCCAAGTTGCTTGCCAACGAGAATTGGATAGATGCCATTTTCGATGGTAGTACTCAATCTCTGAATACTCTCGTTCAGTTGTTGTATCAAGCGCATGCGCTGGGTGCTCATTGTCCTCGGACAGTGTATGAAACCTAGACGTGGCCCCAAAGTATTGTTGCTTTTTGTAGTTAGTCATTTGATATTATTCGTGGAGTATCTTATACTTACCCGCCCATTTTCGTCAATATTATATTCTACACTCCCGCCATACGACACCGACAATCCCACATGCGGCTCATCCGACTCCAAAAACGCCGAAGAACCTGGCGACGGCGACGACGACCTCTGTTCCAACTCACCCACTAAAGTCGCAAGCCGGGAATGTCTCGACTCCGAGTCCAGAATCGACAACTCCTTAATCACACTCTCCAGTTCCTGAATCCGAATCTTGGATTTCCGTAGTTCATCGGCAAGATAGCCGACAAAAGCGGCGTTGTCTCTGTAGACGCAGGATTCTTTGGATTTGTTGCAGTTGATACAGGCCGGCTTATTGCCGTCGCATTTGATTTTTTTGCGTCTACAGCTCAGACAGGCGAAGCCGTATTTGCGGCCTTTGGCGCGGGTTGCGACCGGACTGACGGTGTCGGGGCTGCCCATGTTGTTATTAATTTAACATTGAGATATGGAGCCGTGCAAGACTAGAACTATCGAGGCTGATGAAGAGACTGACGACTGTTCCGGACAGGTCGTTCCCACGTCTATCGTGGTCATGGTGGTGGTGCAAAACGGTGAGGGAATAACAGAGAAGAAGGAAGTGTCAAATTGATGGACATAAAACGGGCTGTTAAGTGCCTAGCGCGACTTAGTGGGATTTAGCGTTAAGTTGATGCTTAGACAGCTTAGTGCTGGCCTACTAAGACCAAGTACTTACTTTTTTAGGGCTAGACAGTGAGCAGCCTCAGGCACTAACATGCCTTTTGCGGGGAACAAGAGATGCGGGGCATTTGCCGTTTTCGGCCAGTTAGGGTTCTCCCTTTTCTATACAGTTGATAAGTTACTATAGGTATAACAAATTCATCAGTCCATCCAGGTGACACTCTTCGTCACCAAAAACTCCTTCAGTCCTTCTTCGCTGTTGAATCGTCCCCATCCGCTGTTCTTAACTCCTCCATGCGGAAGCGCCGCTTCATCTTGAACAGTCATGCTGTTGATATGGACCGCCCCTGACTGAATCCTCTTCGCCATTGCCAGTCCCTTGCGGAGATCTTCTGTAAAAACTGAAGCTGACAGTCCGTAGCCGCCTTCGTTAGCAAGTTCAATCGCTTCGTCATCACTTCTAACGACCATGTACGCGGCAAGTGTAGCAAATATTTCCTCCTTCCAAACTCGCATATCCTGACTGACGTTCTCCAGGATTACTGGCGGCATGCTCACCCTGGTTACGTCTGAGTCTGCCTGAGTTGTGGTGGTATCCTCGAACGCTCCATGGACGACTTCTGCGCCTGCTGAGAGAGCACTGGTGATTATATCGGTCACCCGTGCCTTCGAAGCCATGCTGACCAAGTTCGGCGGTGCTGCAGCGGAATTTTCATCGAACAGTCTCTTTACTGTGCTCTTGAATTTGTCCGCAATGGCGGAGTGTAAAATGATGCGATCAGTCGACATGCAAGTTTGTCCTGACTGTAGAAGAGTTAGCCCGTAGGTCCATATGCCTCAAAATGCTACTTACATTAACAAGAATTGCACCCATCAGGACAGCCAGAGCGGCAGTATCTACATTGGCATCCTGACAGACAATAGCACTGTTCTTGCCTCCTAATTCCATCAAACACGGCTTAAGGTGCTGTCCACAAAAGGCAGCAACCTTGCGACCAACAGCTGTGCTGCCAGTGAAATTCACCTTTCGAACTGCCGGATGCTCTATCATGCTGTTGACCACAGCAGCTGCATCTTCGGCTCTGGTTGAGATCAAGTTGAAGCACCCAGCAGGTAGCCCAGCCTCGAGAAACGCACGTAAAAGAGCGTGGTAGCATCGAGGCGTATATTCAGATGACTTGATCACAGTTGTGTTTCCTCCTGCCAGAGCGGACGCTGCAGCACGGACACCAAATACATACGGCGCATTCCTAGATCTGGTTAATACATCACGAATTGACACCCTTTTTTGCTGGCGTGCTTACCAAGGAACTATACCCAAGATCACTCCCATGGGTTCTTGGAATACGATCGCGCTCTGACCTTCTGTTTCAACCACTGGGACGCTACCACAAATTGCAGTAATCCTTGCAGCAATATCACGCAACATGCTAATTCCCAGCGGAACGATAAAACCAGTCGAAGAAGGGACATTGGCTCCCATCTCGGTCTGCATGAATTCTCCATTCTCCTCAAGTCGTGATTCGAGAATATCAGCAGCTTTGAGTAGTATATCTCTCCTAACGCTTGGCTTGGTGTTTGACCACGCTGGAAACGCTTTCTGAGCAGATTCCACCGCGCGAACGGCATCGGCGGGGGTCGCGGATGCAGCTGTCCAGCAGACTTGGTTCGTGTAAGGACTGATTACATGGAAAGCTGTTTTACCAGGTTCTTCGCGGCCATCGATAATTAGAGGTACATGGTAGGGAGTGACAGCAGTCACTTGGTGAGGTTGAGACATTGTGGTTTTCACAGAAAAACAGAAAATTTTGAAGAAAAAACAATGAAAGATGCATGGCGGACAACGGGGATATATACCTAGGTACCCCTCCCGCGACCCTCTAACCTGGTGTAACATTGAGAGGGGACAAAGGACAGGACTTTTCATTTACGTCTGCTGTGCAAGGACGGAATATTTCAAGGTTGGGATGAGCAATAGTTCTACTTTTTACACACCCACGTATGTACTTTTCAATTACCCTTTGAATTACAACAAGCGCTTACCTATCTTCTTTACTCGCTATCTTGTATACGATGCCTAACAAAATGTCCACCGCCTATAAACTATTCGAACACATTCCAAAGTTTCATCCTATGCTGGATACAACTAGCTGATCCCCGTGTCAGAGGAATTAGCCCACTGCTCTGCCCAGGCAAAAATCTGCCAGTAACCGCGACAGACTTTGTCTGACCTCCATCCGGTCGTGACGCGCGTCTGTACATTGACTTTCTCAAGATTGGTGTCGGCCGCGCACATCAGCGCCTGGCGGAGGTAATCAAAGCAATGTCGCATATGGATATCTTTAGGGGGCACATCTATATGCTCATCTATGGACTTCGATGTGTTTATCCCATTCAAAACATTGAGCTGATGCGCCTGCGAATAATACCCAACGCGAAGTGTATGCTATTTTTATGGTTAGATGGTTGACTGACAGATTAAAGAACATGGCCATTAAGCAAAAAGATATACTCACCAGACAGTGAAGTTGGTGAAAAACTGCAATATTAGCCACGACTGGAGCTACGTGGGGATGATAGATAAATCCACGACCAACTAATATTATTTTAGTCTCTAATGTCGTACCAAACCTGTCAAAGGATCAGAAATCTTACTAGGTATGATTGAGTTCCAAGCAGCTTCGGAGTCAGGAGTCAGATCTTGGGAGAAGATGGGTTGGTGTTCCCAGACCTGATGAGTTGCTCCGGGCGGTGCTGCAACAAAGGAACTGTTCAGCAAGAGAGATAGTAAATGGTATAATTCATGGTACCTGGAAGACCATAGCTTTCTTTCGAGCACGAGACTGGTCTCGACATTTGTATGCCAGCCCAGTAGCTAACTAGTAAAGCCATAATAGCTAGCAACCCTACACCCACCCACCCAACTGAGGATAGTGTCTCGTTATCGTCCTCTGATCGAAAGCCTGTCAAACCTTGATATCTAAACCTTGACCTTGATGGTGACATCTTCCTGGTAAATATTGCGTTGAGAGATCGTAACCTTTTCCTAGGACCGAATGTTTTTTCTATTACATTCACACCTTTGGGTAACTTGCGTCGAGTTCCCAAAACATCTACAGAATGATAAATGATCTGGAAAAAAAAAAAAGATTCGTAGGCCCAGTGCATATCGCCAAGTTGTCCAACGCGCCTTAATCGATCACAAAAGACACAAAGGCTGAGTACAATATGCTTGTGTCAATGTTCCACAACGTCGGTCGATTACCATCTGCAGGACGCCTGAACTGAGTAAACTCTCAGCTTCGCCGATCCGCTGCATTCAGCTCCGATGCCTACCTATAGTTTCTGCCTAAATGCCGAACGAACCCAAAGTTTAGGCTTGACAACAGCTTCTAGGGCCTGCCATCTTTACAGTCGGTGTTTATGCCTCTTTCCGTACCGTATTGTTCCTAACCGACCATTTGTGCAACGTATATTCAAACATGTACGAGTCTGTTTGATGCTAACATGCCTGCTCACCGCTGGTGTGAGATCTCTGTTAAACAGCATGCATTATTATCCCTCCAATTGCTGCGTTTCTTGAATCAACTTCTCTTTTGTGCTGGCATAGCGCTTTGCCGCGGTGGGTGTATAAAACATTAAAACATTACAAACCACTGATCTGATCGTTCTTTCGCAAGCATTCAATTTCAATTTGACTTCAGACCTCAGACCTAAACTCGATTGTTCTTCTACCGGACCCTAAATTATCGATTCGAGAAAAAAAGGGAAAATGTTTTTCTCAAAGTACGCTGCTTATATGATCCTCTTCCTGGGGGCAAGTCTAGCTGCACCATTCCGTATAGTATCCCTTGAGCTAGGCAATTTTTGAAGGTAGAAAGACTAATATGGCCATTAGCAGAGCCCAACCGCAAGGCTACTGTTGTAGCTAGAGGAAACGGTGTTACTTGGGGATCTGGAGAAAACTCCATCGACAAAAGAGTCGCTGATACGTGGGAGGCTGGAGACGTTATAACCAGAGACACCAGTGTTAGTTGGGGATCTGGAGAAAGTTCCATCGACAAAAGAGTCGCGAATTCCTGGGAGGCTGGAGATGTCACCACCAACAGTGACTAGGAAATGACAAGCAACCTGTGCTGTGATTAGATGCGCCATCAACCACAAGAGCTGGCCAAAGTCGAGGCGCGCTCAACGCGACCAGCAAGGAGGTGTCAATCTATCGTCTAGAAGTTTTATGTACCTGGAGTGACGAGAGACATCAATTGA
Organism: Talaromyces verruculosus; assembly: GCA_038993655.1. Taxonomy (NCBI): domain Eukaryota; kingdom Fungi; phylum Ascomycota; class Eurotiomycetes; order Eurotiales; family Trichocomaceae; genus Talaromyces; species Talaromyces verruculosus. Next base: position 51,264 of record JBBVQN010000034.1, on the reverse strand, counting down.
TTCATTTCGTACGAATAGGAAATCAATCGAGATAGGAATATTACTAAACTCGGTTTATGTTGCTTGAAATTCATATAAAAAGGCCTCGAAATGTTTAATTGTGTAGCAATTGATCCACAATATTAAGACCACATACCAACTGTGGCAACAAACTGAACGTCCTCGTCTTGCTATCTCTACGGTATTACACTTTCAATATATGTAGTTATCGGCTGGGGCTATCACATATTGGCAGTTGACAAGCAAATTATAACAAACAATAATCTTACGTCTCGAGGGTAGAATGTTGCACGCAGATGGAGTAAGGATGTGCATAGGAATGTCTTTGTTACACACGGCTGAAGAGCGCTAATGCAATTGTAAGGACCCTGTTCCCGGCATAACTGCAGTATCTGGGGAAAAAATGGACTCGAAAGCATAGAATGCGCTGCTTTAAGTACTGGCTGCATCCATCAATAATGTAGATACATGACTGCTGTGAGTGGTGTCGGCTCTCTGCAGTTGGGTCACAAATACAAGGCAGACTACCTGGTCTAAAAAACCTTCGGCGGTTTTGGATCATGTTACTGACATATTACAGTGTAAGTATCAGCATAACACCGTGTATAATTATCTGCTATCGTAAGAACAGACGGCGGAGGTAAATAACCTTGGAAGCTGATACCCTGGAGGATCGAAGATGCTTCGCTCGGTGACTCCGACTCGTCCAAAATTGTCATCCCACTTAATGCATACAGAATGATTAGAGAATCACGAAATTCATTTTTTTTTTTTTTTTTTTTTTTTTCATTGGATCAATTTCAATTGGGGGCTTACGTGGCTGCGTAACCTACTGTTCTCGACATGCCTGAGGCTGAAGAAATACTCGAAATCTGACAATGTCTACTACCAACGTCTCACACCAACGGACCTCTCCAGTCCTACGCGAAGTCCATGATACTCATGACAGTTTCGTTTGTTTTGGCTTTGGTTGAGCGTGTATGTTATAACCTAGGTAGTTGACGTGAGTTGACTTGGAATCGGTACCTCAACTTTCCCTTGACTATCGAAAGTACAAATTGACCTAGATAATTGCAAACGGACAGTTGTTATCAGCTTTTGCCCTATCAACTGCATCCGGATTGATGCTTAAGAGATCCTAATCGAACCCATCTACGACCATGGCCCCAAGTGCTCGAGGATGGGAGGAAATCAAGATAGGCATCGCATTGTCAGTCCTTGCCACTATTGCTGTGGTCTTGCGCTTTGTTGCTCGTTTCGTTAAGAAGGTGAAACTAGGGACCGATGACTGGCTAGCATTGGCATCTCTCGTATTAATAACAGCTATGCTCATCGAGTTGATTATCTGTATCCTCGCCCCATCTCCTTCTATAATGCCGTTCAGTCTATCTGATGCAATTAATAGGGGCAGCGATCGGGAACAGTGGAAAGCATCTTAGGGACCTGGATACTGAAGAAGTTATAACGTTTTACAAGGTTCGTGATTGTACATACTGATGCTTCATTAAACTGACCTGGATCACATATCTTTCTTGTCAATGAGTTCACTTATGCAGTGGCAAGCCCACTTGTCAAGCTGACCATTATATTCTTCTATCGCCGATTGTTCATTAGCTCCGGATTTCGAACTGTTGTCAATACGTTATTCACCTCGTGCCTAATATGGGCGTCAGTGGCTATTCTGGGTTTCGCCCTTCAGTGTCGACCACTTGCCCGCCAATGGGACATGACGGTTCCCGGTACATGTGATGACCAAATTGCATTTATTGAAGCTATTCAAGGCATTAATATCTTGCTCGACGCTTCCATTTTCGCCGTGCCTTGGCCCATGATTTGGAAGCTGCACCGCCCTTGGCAAGATAAAATTGGGCTTTCTGGCATATTCTTGCTCGGTGGATTGTAATATTTCCTGATTTTATCTCAAATAATGGACCTTGACTAATAATCAATGGTTGCATAGTGTTGTTGGTGCCAGTATCTACCGCATGGTCTCACTATTTCAGATCAAAGTAGACGATATTACATGTGAGCATTATACCCAGTCTATCAGTTCGTACTTGTTTATGAGAAGCTAATACTGGCTTGATATGCGTAAATTAGATACAATCTACGACGGAGTAATCTGGACCTTTGTTGAACCCTGCATTGGGCTGGTCTGCGGCTGTCTTCCCACGATTCGGGGCCTTTTCCCTAACTTGAACGCCAAAGAAAGAAGCTCCGGGTCCTATCCTAAACCGAAAACGTTTGACAGGTGGCGAAGAATGCCCTTCGATGGCTACAATTCTCAATTAAATACTATTGAGCAATACCATGAGATGAATAGCTCTTTCGCACGCAAAGGCCCTGGTCAGTCGGCTAGGAGCCAGCCTGGCATTATGGACAATGGTCAGATACAGGTCAGCACTTCCATCGAGGTAGTTCAAGTGCACTTAGACAAAAACAGGTGAAATACGATACTAGTAAGGAAATGGCGGAGTGGATAGGTTGCAAATGAGGTCGACTATGGACAATATTTCAGGACTTTGCGTGAAGCGATTAGTAGAGATCAGGAGGTACACAAAGTCAATCACAGAGTCCACCAATACTACTCCCTAACTTGACTATACTCCTTCCAGATCTAGTCTAATAATAGAGACACTTTTGTTCTTTACATGAACTGCCTAGGTAATCAGTGCTAAACCCGTTTCTCTTTCCTATGATTCCCAATAATAAGGTAATCCAAAATTCCCTACACGTCGTTAGGCCTTATGTATGTGATAGGAACATGTTGGACCCTCGATGATATCTAATCCATGGAAACTACCATGTACGTATAAAACTCATCAAGAATAACGCCTACAACAGTGTCTTTTAAGTGCTTTACTCTATGGTTGCGATGCCCTTCTTGTGCTCAACTCCACCAAGCTTTGGCTTCTCTGTAGTTGGCACCACAAGAGCAGAAGATCCTTCAACAAGTGGAACTGACGCATTGCACGAATTCTGAAAACATTAACGGGCTTACACTGGAAATAAAATCATATTGACTACCTGATTGGCCTCTTCTTATTTTCTGAAGAACCCGGAATGATGCCTTCTACATGCGGGGATATCGGTATGATCCCGGTTGTATACATTTAAGGTTGGAAATATTAAAAAGAGTTCGCGCTTGGTTCGCACTTTTTTGAGTGTTTTCTTGAATCGCGGAAATGTCTGACTGTTCTCAACATGACTCGCAGCATCTATGGATCATCTATTATTCATCGAGTTCGGGCAGCTTTCCGGGTCGCTCTTGGATAGGTTTCGACTGTCTGAGTATACCGGGCTGCAACCAATCATCCTTCCAAAGTTCAACAGGACTTGAGTCAGGGTAATTCAAATGTTTAGATACTAGTCTAGATAGTCGTAAGCTTTAGGCTCGCTAAAAGTCTAACACAACCTATAGGAGATGGATCTTAGGGTTAAGTCACTTCACTTCACCGTATCGGTCATTGTCGTTATAAGCACATATTTCATCTAAAATATAGCAGTAGCATTAGGTGGACTAGCAACACCACCAGGTAAATACAAAGGCTGACTCGTCAACATGAACGTCCAGCGGCTGAGCTTTGCACAAGTTGCGCTGAGCTCTTCTAGATCCCAACACTCGCCGATGGGCATTCCCCAACCGCTGAGAAAGACCTTGATTCGAGTTAGTCACTTCTTCAATCAGACCATAAATGGAAAACGTACCTCGTGCATACACACTCCCCAGCTTTTAGGCGACGGCCATGCCTCATAAGCTACTGTATCACTCGCCACAGCAGCGAACTGCTGCTCCCAATGCCAACGAATAGATTCCTCAGTCGCCTCAATTCCGATAGAAGCTCGATCATCTCGACCTCCTAGTTTATCTTTCTCTTCCTCCGAAAGTTTGTAATATGCGTCTGTCCACCCAGTTCTTATTAACAGAACATCGCCTTTTCGGAAAGTTACGCCTTCCTCTTGGGCGACTATCAGGAGCTGTGCGAGAGGAATGTGTTGGTTTGTAAAGGGGGTATGGGGAATATTGTGTTTCATGGCGTAAGAGTACCAATCTAGTAAAACGCCTCGTGTGACGATTGGATGCGTTGCAATGTCTAAAGTTGTCAGTGAAAGTTTCACATCTGACTGATGATTGGTTAACATGCTTTGAATCCCGATCTTGTCAGACTTATTTATACCGGATATATCTTCTTGGGTTACCCCATTATAAAATTGTTTTGTTTTAGAATAGGGGTAGTGTCGAAGCCCATCCCAATGACTCGAGCTCTGTGTATTAAAATTGAGCTTTGTTGAGACCTATTAGCAATCGCACTCGATGACCTACACTCGATGTAGAACTTACTTCATCATCATTGGCATGACCTTTTGGAATCAAATTATGGACACAAGGCTTTCTCCGTGGATTCATCGGTTTCAAGGGAACATTCAAAGGGAGGCTGGGGCAGGTGAGTCAGAACACCGCTGTTTGGCTGACCATTATTCGTACTTCAAATTGATTGCCTTGCCCAACTTTACTTCCACTGCTGCAGCTTTCCTAACATCCTCGGTGATGAGGTTCAACGTTCCCAATTCATCGTCATTTCCCCATAATCCCCATGCAGAGCATTTCGGGTCTCGTTGCCTCAAAGGTAGATTGTCAAACTTCGGCCGTGGTATGTTCATATTCGTATCTTCTGGCGAGCAAAATTTGTTCGTTGGTTTCAGCCTACGTGTAGTATCATTTCCAGATAACCGTCGAATGGAAGAGGAAAAGAGTTGAAGGAAAGACATGGCAGTCCTTGGATAGGAATTAGGATTCTCGCACCGATTCAATTATCGAGTTGATCATTATCACCAAGGCAGTCTCTAAATATAGCAAGTGCTGAATGCCTATGTAGGTACGCTAATATCGGACACAGGATCGATATCTGTTCTACATGATATCCAAGTGCTAGATATTCGCTTCATCCCGACACTACGCACCGACCTTACGAAATGGTATCGGCGAAATATCGAATCGGGGAGAAGCCCATCTAAGCTCGGATGGATCTGATTCATCCGATAGAAGGGAAATTTTAAAACCGACGAATGAAGAGGCGGGGCTCTATCTGAGCAGTTGACTCCTCTCGGCATCATACCGAGCCAATAGTACTGTGTAGTAAACAATTCTTCACCACAATTTTCCGCTTATCCGACGATAACCTTGGCTACGACATCATACAACTGATTACTGAACAGCATCTTATTCGAACAAAGTTTTGTTCAGAATATTCAAAATATCAACAAGCGGTATGAGGCTTTGAAATAGCAACACAAAATGTCGTCGGATTTTAGCATCTTGACCACCAATCCCATGCTGGGTTATGGTTACAAGCTGGAACATTTCTGGTATGGAATCGAAAAGTTCTCACCAAAGGCGATCATCGTCGACAGTGGTTCGACAGATGGAGGTCCCTACAAACTGGGTTTGAACAAGATGACATGTGGCCGAGATTCATATATACGAGATCTTACGCCTATGCTTCAGGCCTGCTACCACCACAAAATCAAGGTCTTGATTGGCTCTGTCGGCGGCGATGGAAGCGACAAACATGTCCAGGAGATGCTGGAAATTGTGCAAGAGATTTCTCAAAAGCACGGATTTTCGTTCAGGGTTGCTACCATCTCCGCCGGGTTTGATAAGAGGCTAGTGAAAGATCGAATTGTCAACTCCAGAGTTAGTCCATGCGGTCCGGTTGAGGAATTGACTGTCGATAGTGTAGAAAGAGCAATTGATATCGTTGGGCAAGTGGGAGCAGAGCCGTGCGTATCCGATCTTTTCGTCCACTAGGAATTGCATAACTAACAGCTCTCAGATTTCTCAAGGCTCTTGAAATGGACCCGGATATCATTCTCGGAGGCCGTTCATATGATCCAGCCCCTTTTGCTGCATTTTCTATGTTCCACGGAGTAGAGCCAGGGACTGCCTGGCATATGGGTAAAATCATGGAATGCGGAGGCATCTGTGCGGTTCCCAAGGGAAGATCAATGATTGCTACAATGCGAAAAGACTCGTTTGACTTGACGCCGCTCTCGCCCAAAGAGCGATGTACACCGATCTCTGTAGCTGCACACACTCTCTACGAAAAGACGAGACCTGATCGTTTGCCTGGTCCTGGAGGTGTTTTGATGCTTGACGATGCTTCTTATGAACAAATAACCGACAAAACCATCCGTGTCCGTGGAGCCAGGTTCGAGCCTACAACTGTCTATCAAATCAAGCTGGAAGGTGTCGAGAAATTAGGATATCGCACAATCTTCGTTGGCGGCATTCGAGATCCCATACTCATAAGCCAGATCGACGAGTTTCTGGCAGACGTTAGGGCATACACTCAAAACCTCTTTCCACAATTGGATCAGTCACCGCAATGTCGACTCATATTTCACTTCTATGGCCGCAACGGTGTCATGGGACCGCTTGAACCCGATCCTCAATTTGCGCATGAGCTGGGAATTTTGGGTGAGGTGGTTGCACCTTCACAGGAAATGTCATATACCATTGCGAATAATACTCGTGCATCGATCCTGCATATGCCATATAAGAATCAAGTTGCGACTACTGGGAATTTTGCTTCGCCATTATCACCACATGAAACTGCTGCAGGTCCGGTTTTTCGGTTCAATGTATACCATCTTGTGGATCTTGACAAGGGTGAAGAAGAAACATTGTTCCCTATCAATTTAGTCAGAATTGAAAACCCACCACCAGAGGATAATACTGTCCCCGGACTCACTACAGTACAGCGAGAACAACTAGCTTCCGAGACATTGGAGCCTCTGAGGTTCAAGCAAATACCTGAAGGGGAATGTCAGATGCTGGACATTGCCAATATTATCCGGTCAAAGAACTCCGGGCCATTTGAATTGACCCTCGATATCATGTTTGACAATAAGGATGCATATGAACGTGTCAAGAAAGCCAACGTCCTGACAAATGAGCCCATTCAGACTTTGTACCATCTGAAACCGGAAGATATTATCATCAATATGTTCTTCGAGCCAGCTCTAGCTTGGAAATGTACCATTCGCCGACCTTGGGAACAAGGCACCGTAGGCGAACGTGATACGCTGGGCACACAGCAACATGCACCATTGCTAACAATCAAGGTGCCGAAGTCTGAGAACAGTACTACCATCTCACCAAAGTCCAAGACTCATTATCAAGACAGATCACATTTTTCGGCCAAAGATAGCGTGGAATATATCTGGAAGGGGCTTGGTTTACCCACAAAGTCCCTTAAAGCTCTTCAAATCACTGGAGATGGACTCGGTTTGCCGTCATCTTTCAAAATCGGACATATTGCTCAAGCTTCAATCGGTCTGTCTGCTCTACTAGCTGCACTGATATATGGACATAGAACGAAAAAATCAACGCCCAATGTTACTGTTCCATTGCAACACGCCGCCATTGAATTCAAATCGGAACGTCTCTATAAAATAGCAAACACATCTATTCCTGATCCTTGGGGTCTTATCGGAGGATTACACAAGACCACCGACGGATATGTGCGAGTGCATGATAATTTCCCCAACCATCGGGACGCCGCTATAGAACTTCTCGGCTGCTCTCTCGATGCCAGCCGGGAAGAAGTCGCAGCAGCAATTGCGCCATGGCGCGCCATAGATCTTGAGTCGGCAGCTTCCGATTCAACAAGTGTCATTGCGGCACTGAGAAGTTATTCAGAATGGGATTTACACCCCCAAGCGCGCGCAATTGCTGATTTTCCTATTCAGCTTCGCAAATTGTGCGATGGGCCTGTAGGGTTGCCCAAGGAGATGCTGAATGCAAGTCCTGATAAGGCTCTTCGTGGTCTTCGTGTTCTGGAGCTATCCAGAGTCATTGCGGCTCCATTATCAGGGCGAGCATTAGCAGCTCATGGTGCAGATGTACTCTGGGTGACGAGCCCAAACCTGCCGGACATACCAGCTGTAGATCGAGACTTTGGTCGAGGAAAGCGAACAATTCAACTAGACCTCTACGCTGAGAAAGATAGTCTAGACTTCCACGGACTTCTTGATAAGGCTCATGTCTTCACACAAGGGTTCCGACCCGGAAGCTTTGCTGCAAAAGGATTAACATCGGAGGCAGTTGCGGATATTTTCAAGGATCGGAATATCATCTGTGCTAATCTGTCTACGTATGGTCCTGATGGACCCTGGAAGAATAAGCGTGGTTTTGACTCTATTGTCCAAACGTGTTCGGGTATGAATGTCTCTGAGGCAGAACATTATGGTGCCGGTGAAGCAGCGCGGCCGTTATGTTGTCAGGGATTGGATCATGCGGCGGGATATTTCCTTGCTGCTGGTATTATGGCAGCATTGTATAAACAAGCGACTGAAGGTGGCTCCTGGGAAGTCAATGTCTCGCTCGCTGGGACTATGAAGTACCTACGTTCATTGGGACAATATGAAGGACGCAGTGGGTTTGATACCAAGAACTACACGCGCACAGAGGATGTGCCGCCAGAGTATATGGAGACAAGAGAAACAGGATTTGGAAAAATGACTGCAGTGCGACATTCTGCCTCTATTGAGGGAGTGCAGGTGGGATGGGACATTATGCCGAAGCCGTTGGGCTCTGATGAGAAGAAATTTTTATAAGTAGACGTGCCAAACGCAGCGGAAAATAGAAGCTCTCCACCATGTTCTGGATGTCAGCAGATAGTTTTTTTCTTTTTTTTTTTTTTATTAAAAAAAAAAAATGTCACAAATAAATCTCAATAGCATTTGACAACTGAAAAGCATCACTTGGATCCATAGGCATATACTGAGTTACGCTAACTCGAGTATAGAACTTGTTCGCACAGGAAAGCTTCAATTCAAAACCGGTCGCATACAATCCCATCAAATGAAAGATCCTCAACTTCCTCTCACCATGCTATCTATGCTCAAGCGATATACATCAGGAATGGACTTAAAAGTACATTTCGCTATAGATCTGTAGAAGTTCCCACTCGTCCTTGACTCGTAGTCGGATAACGCAAACCCACGCGCAAACCCACGCGCAATCCATGCCCATCTTCTCTGTAGGCGTTCTTCCTCCTACCTTGCCTCTCTATGTGCGTTCTGTAATTCACTCTCGGCTCTCCATTCCCGTATCCGCTCCCTATAGCACGATAAACATTCCATGACGGTCCGACCTTTAGGACCCCTCGCGATGTTCTTACAGTTCAAGCCCCGTTCAAAAGGTACGCCATTCTCCACCAGCGCGAGCCCGGAACATAGCGATAACGTCCTGGTAGTGGTCCGCGTCCGCATTCGAAGCAGAATCTCTTGCGCGCGTCTGGGTGGCCAACTCGTCTTCCCTTTTTGTACATCTTGGGACTAAACACGGCTTTGGGGCGCAGCTTTTTGCATCCTGCGCAGGTGAGGAATCCTTTTTTTCGTGCGAGACTTTACCTTTCAATGTCGAGAACGTCGGCGTGAGTCGGTGGCGGGATCATGGCGTAAAATAACGGATTGGTCAGGCGTAGAGTATGAATTTGATGGGAACCAAAACGATCGAAGACCAGTAACCATCCTGATTTGATGGTTCATGCGGTTGCCGCCCCAAGGGGGCAACTTTGCGGTGCAGTGTCAGACTAATGCAAGTCTCCATGAATTAATTGGATTAGCATGAAGTAAAATAATAATAAACACTGTCACAATTGGCAGGGATGGGTGTCGCCGGCCGTCACGTCTTGCGGTCTTACGGCGCAGTAACTGCGAGCACTTGCGAGTAGTTGATACCTGGAAAAAGGATTGCGTTTGTGAGAAGTCAAGACATGTATTTTCTCAAATATTCTATTCACGATAGCATTCATCGAGGACTGTCTACAAAAAATTGAACACTTTACGGAATGGATGAGCATGCAGCACCCGCCGAGTCCAACAGAGCAAAACGAAGGAAGTACAGAGACACTTATGAAGATGAAAGAAGAAAACGTCTTGGAACCCTTGCGGAAGCTAGGGCCAAATTTCGTGGCATTGTCGATGCCTTGATAGTACCTAGCAATGTCGATATGGAGTCATTCAGTGGAACAGAGCACGAATTGGCCTATGCCATGGAAGAACTATATGCGAACGACGGCCGGTGAGTTCTACTGAACTGTGATATAGCAGTAGAATGGGTATTTATAGGGGTTAACTCTCATGTAGTGATTTCAATCCGAAGATGCAATACCCACCCTCCATGCTACAGAATTTTGGGAAAGACTATGCCTTGCACGCCCAGGGAATATACTATCGACGCCGTTTCTCCGAAAACCTTGTGATGTGTAACCGAAAAGTTTGGACGCCTTCTCTTTCTGAAAATGAAATGAATTCTTCTGCTACACTGGACCGGCAGGCTCGTGCAGAGATTTTTGCCAATCACTCAAGAAACAATGAGACGTGGTATAAAAGTGAATACGCCTGGGAAGCAGATGCGTGGTCTGACGTTTTTCGACCTATGAGAGATGATCCTTGTCTAGCAATGTGAGTACTACGTCCGCAACAAAAGCTTGCAAACTATGCTAATATTCATATTATTTATAGCGATAAACATGACTACATGACTACAATCCCGGATATAGATCCAATCCTTTATAAACCCATACCCGGAAAATCTTCCTTTGTGAAGCGAACTCCCGATGCGACGTTTGGCCTTGCAACATTCACAGAAAGCGACAGCGAACTGCCTCAATGGACATCTGAATTGCTATGGGAGCGCCTGGAACAGCTGATGTTGCACCCCAAGTATGGGCTTGTCACGGATCCGAGCAGATTGGATATTAGTCTTGCCTTCCCGTTCGGGGTATATGAGGCCAAAGGATGGAGTGGCGACTGTCGTGTCGCAAGGCGACAAGCATGCAGTGCTGCGGCTTATTACCTTGATATGTTGGATGAATTGGCTCGACAACCTGGACCGGTGGGGAGTCCCAGGCCCTATCAGACAAGAACCAGCCATAATTATCAAGTCTTTGCATTAACCTCATTTGGGGCTTACTGGCATCTCCTCGTAGGATATAGGCGTCCACGCCTCGCGATGGAGCATGCTGGTGTGCCCGAGTTGAGCGAGAATGTTTATGTAAACGGCCCCGCTGTTTTGGCGACCAAACTGTAATGTCCTAGAGGAAAGCTGACAAGGGTTTTATAGGTGTTCCAGAAATTATGGAGTGGCCATGTCACAAACAAGGAGAAGGCATATCAGCTACTTGATCTTATTGATCAGATCCATCTCTGGGCGATAACCGATTACGCACTTTTATACTGGATCATCTGCATCCCTGGCACAAACTATGTCAAGATAACTACCTCTTGGAGTGGAACTCCATATATGACACCAGAGAAGAAAAGAAGAGGAAACGCACCAACAGCAAAACGGAAGATTTGAATACACCAGCCTGGGTCCGCGACATGAATGAACAGAGTAGGCGGAAATTTCAATCTCTTGCGAAGTTATCCTTGGAAAATTCCCTTAACGAAGACAGGCTAATAAAGGGAAAGGGCGTGTCTCTGTATCAAGCCGAGAATCCTTGGTTCTGCGTGATGGATGGATGTACTACGCCCACTTTGAATTCTGACGCCGAGTTCCTAAATCACCTGCTTCTGTCTCATGGTATGGATGCCAGATCTATAGCAAATATTACACAGGGCCTGAAAAAGGATTATATCATGGAAGGGATTCGAGCTAGACAGAAGCAAGGTATAATGGCCACTGGCCGCCGTTGTCCGTCGCCCCTTAAGCATCTTGTGTTTGGCGGTGGTGATGATGAAAATGAAGCACGTTTCGCCTTTGAGGACGTGTTCGTGTATGATCGAATGAGATCAGGTTATCAAAAAGGGTCCAAGCTAGAATCAAAGGACTTGAACGCCAATAATATTTGAGTATGTACGTCACCTTCCAGCTTTACACTACATGATAAACGAGGGACAAGCAACACGAGTCATCAATCGTTCACATCTTTTTTCTGGCATTTTCTCATATGGAGCCTACTACTTGTTTGCGAATTTTTGCTTATCATCCAGATATGCACCAACCTTGGAAGATTGGAGGTACCTACAGTCAAAGCGTCGTTTTCTTACTCCGTTAATCTCCACTTGTCCTAATCTATAGTTCAACTTTGGTTTCAAGTTCGTAATACCAGACCGAGTATGGAGGCTGTACCTCAATGCCAAGCATGTACATACTTTCATAGGGGTAGTGGCTCGTGGTCCTTGGATAGAAGCTACTTAAAGCTTACCCGGTGATATTGTGCACTGATAGTAATCATCAACAGACTTCCAACTCGCCCACAGTTTGATATCTGCTCAAGTAAATATGTAATTGCATATAGCTACCTATAGTAATATTTGGAGATCTTATCAACTTCCGGTTAGTGCTTACAACCGAATACGGAATTTGAATCCCGGCAAATTGATCACTTTTGAAGCTCACGGAAACGTTTCTTCATACTTCGCAAGGTAGCACTCATGCACGTAAGATGTAACTACGTATGTATCAAGCTCAATCCGTATATAAACTGCATAAGTGGAGTTTCTTCAAAAAGGAGAAGACGACCCCGTGGGGACATAGCTTCCGGCATCATGCCGATACCCGAAAACGTCCAACGTCCCTCCCATGGCCCCCATCGCTATCCACTTACTTGTGGAGAAACACGCGTGGGTTCAAAAATTAGTTCCTTCGTGCAAGGACCAAGTCCCCAGCGACGACTCCTTAAATCATCTCTCTGCTGCTCCGAATTCGATGGTTGTAGCTTCGGACTCCGCAATAACTTCATGTTTGATACATAGACGCAGACGGAACAGAACGTCACTATGGAGGGAAGGATCGAGAAGGGCGATGCTCTTGAATACGTCGAGAATGGCATACAACACCCTTACACAGAAGATGAGAAGCGAAAAGTTGTGCGCAAACTGGATCTTCGTCTGCTTCCATTCTGCTTTTTGCTTTACACGTTTTCTGTTCTCGACGTGAGTTTCTCGTATATTTCAATATGATAGAAAAGCAGTGAGACGCCAATACTAAATCTATTAGCGATCAAATCTAGGAAACGCAAAGACTATCGGCCTCGCAAAAGATATCGACATTTCCGGAAACAAGTACTCGTGGCTTGGAACCATCTTCTATATTGCATACATTATTTTTCAATTTTCGACACTCGGCTGGAAACTCTTCAAGCCTCACCAATGGGTTTCAGCGGTTGTTGTCTTCTGGGGTCTTGCTAGTACCCTACAAGCCACCGTAACAAGCTGGGGCGGGCTTATGGCTTGCCGTTTCTTCCTCGGATGGGCCGAAACAATGTTTGGTCCCGGTATTCCTCTTTACTTTTCATTCTTCTATCCTAGGGAAATGTTAGGTTTACGATTCGGTATCTTCTTGTCTGGAGCTGCGTTGGCGAATGTTTATGGAAACTTGCTGGCTTATGGGCTGGGACAGGCTCACTCGAGTATCAGCTCGTGGAAATTTTTGTTTATCATTGAAGGTGTTCCCACGGTGCTGTTGGCTGTGGCTACTTACTTTTTTTTGCCGGATTCGCCAACAACAGCAAAGTTCCTCAACGGGAGGGAGCGAGAAGTTGCGCGACAGATTGCTACTTCTCAACCGGATGACTATGAGCACGAAGGACTCCAACTGGGCCAGGTCGGAGAAGCATTCAAAGATTACAAGAGTATGTTTTGCTTGATAATACTTCCGGAGGCTTCCTTTCATTCGTCAGATACTAATTACAACTCCAGATTATCTCTTCGCAATAATGAACTTCAGCAACAACGTCAGCTTCGCTTCTCTGCCTTTATTCCTCCCAACAATCGTCTCGGAAATGGGTTCATTCTCGTCAGTCGAGTCGAACGGCCTTCTCGCTCCGCCATACTTCTTATGCTTCATTCTCATCATTGGCATCAGTATACTTTCAGATAGGGTTCGTCTCCGTGGACTGTTTGCTGCTTTCTTCGCCTTCCTTTCCGCGGTCGGATTCATTCTTCTCGGTGCTACAACATCGGTGACATCGAGGTATGTTGGAACGTTCTTTGCAGTTCTGATCTTTGTCACTACATGTATCGTACTCATTTGGAACGCGAATACCAATTCCACCAGTTCGAAGCGAGCCGGTGGACTTTGGATTATCATGACAGTGGGACAGTGCGGTCCTCTTTTGGGGACAAATGTTTTTCCTTCAAGCCAAGCACCGCTGTACCGTGAAGGATCATGGATTTGCTGCGCTTTTGCATTGTTGTGTGGTGTCACAGCGTTGGTGCTGAGTTTTTGTTTATGGCAAGAGAACAAGAAGATGGATCGTCTGTATGGTCCTTTGGAGGAGCTGGATGCTGTTGAGCGTCCAGAGAACGAGGGTGTTCCGAGATTCCGGTATATCATCTAGCATGGATACTAGGTACCTACCAGTCCAGGTCAAAAGCGTGCTCTCGTGCCTATACATGTGTATTATCTCAATACCGTTACCACGGAGGTCTCCAGGGATATGCACCCTTAGTGCAAGTCAGCAAATTTTAATTGCAGTCTATTTAGCGGTCCAAGATTTCGTACATATTATCGTATACACTTTACGCAGCATACAAGTTATTAATGATTAATAAAAATCTCCCGCATTGAAAGGCGAAATGGGGGAAGATGGGTTGAAGATTTTAGGGTTTAGGGCTACAACCCCCATCCAGGCATCTATTTGCTATGTATCGGCGTCATGGGAAGGATGTCCCACTTCATCCCCTCATCAACCTCACTTCTCGAGTATTACATCAATCATCGAGACATACAATCAATTATTTAAGGAATATAAGTGGGCGAATTTAATCCTTCGATAACTACGATCAGATCAAGAATCGTTTCCAAGTCAGATTTCATCCAGGCTGATGCAAGGACTACCTAGCATCAAGTACTTGCCGTAACCGTGTCGTGAAGCGGGCTCCTGATTACAATCAAAGGCATTAATTATTGACTACAAGAACATCCATTCTTATCGCTCGATAATGTCGTTGTCTGATGGCTTCAAATTGCGCAGAAAAGTTGGACAGGTACGCTTCTGACCTGTTGAAGAAAATATAACGATGCCATCCGCCATGCTGTGTCAGCCGAAGATGCATGTTAACATATAATAGCTTTTCGCAGTCGGCTTTCATGGTTTTACTCCAAGTCCTGAAATCAAAACACTGATCAAGCATTATGGGCTAGGAGCTGTCATTTTATTCAGAAGGAATATCAAGGATGCTGCTCAACTTCAAGTATATCCCTTTTCTCGCCTCGAATTCAGCCTATAAGTGGTTTCGCTATTATTGAAGGTGATACTAAAAGGTTGTAAGCTAGACCTTGACACTCTCTTTGCAACAAGAAGCCAAGGATGCAGGCCATGAACACCCCCTCTTCATCGGCATCGATCAAGAAAATGGCCTAGTAACGAGAATCACTCCCCCAATCGCCGCACAACAACCAGGACAGATGACACTTGGCGCCACCAAATCCACCGAAAATGCATACGAAATCGGGAAATGCACAGGAGAAATGCTCAGCTTTTTCGGCATCAACATGAACTATGCACCAGACTGCGATATCAATTCTGAGCCTTTAAATCCAGTGATTGGCGTTCGTAGCTACGGGGATGATCCTCATTTAGTCGCTAGGATGTCAAGTGCAACCGCACGGGGTCTTCGAGAGGGCGGTGTTGTGCCTACAGTGAAGCATTTTCCGGGCCATGGAGATACGGCTGTTGATTCGCATCATGGTCTTCCAGTCATTACGAAGTCTCGGAGCGAACTTGAGAGATGCGAACTGGTTCCATTCAGAAGGGCTGTAGCTGAGAGTATTGAAGCTGTCATGACGGCTCATATTGCTCTACCCAAGATCACGAGCGGGTCAGAATCACAGGGCCTACCGGCAACCCTTTCCCCAGAAGCGTTGGGCATCCTGCGAAATGATATGAAATATGATGGTGTTATTGTGACTGATTGTCTTGAGATGGACGGTATTCGTGCTACTTACGGGACAGCCGAAGGAGCTTTGATGTCCTTGAAAGCAGGCAGTGATAGTGTAATGATATGCCATACGTATGATGTACAAGTCAGGTCTATTGAGCGAGTGGTTCAAGCGATACAATCCGGGGAGTTATCAGACGCAAGGATTGACGAATCTCTACGCCGGATCACAACTCTCAAGCAACGATTTCTTAGTTGGGGAGATGCGTTATGCTCTGCAGATGAGGCGTTTCTAACTGAGTTACAGGAGATGAACGAAAGACACCAGCAGATTGCAGAAAAGGTATACTCGCAATCAACAACGGCGGTCAGAATCAGCCTGGGAGCCTTGCCAATTTCAAAATCGGTCTCGAATGTTTTATTACTCACACCAGGAGGAAAGATTCCGGCTGGAGGAGCAGTCGACGATGGTGGTCCCACGCACAAAACCTACATCGATGTGCTGCAACAAGTCACCGGGAATATGGCTTCCTCTATAATACAAGTCGACTACCGGGATACAGGAGTGCTTTCAGAAGAACACTGGAAAATGGTCGAAACTGATGCCGATATTGTGATTCTAGTTACTAGGAATGCAAATGAGGCAGAAGGACAGAGAAACTTCGCTCTAGAAGTGACCAAACGCCGTAAGGACGTGATTATGATTGCTACCTGTGGCCCATATGACTTCCTTGACGACGAAGAATCAATCAAGACATATGTTGCTACCTACGAGCCTACCGTGGAGGCATTTTTATCCGCCATCCATGTGATTTTCGGCCGACTCCCTGCAAAGGGCACGTTACCAGTCGCATCAACACCAAACAAGCAACGAGATAAAGAGTACAGAATCCAAGCCCTAGATGAGTCTCAAAAGGATTCCATGAGTGATGGCATACTGAAGATTTGGCACGCGGCCCTTCCCGACTATCACTTATCAGCCGATAACCTCCTGAAAGTAATCAATCAACCCCACGGCCACCACTTCGTCGCTCAGGACACACAAACCGAGACAATAATTGGATTTTGTTTATCTTACACATCCCAGAACCAAGGAGAAACCTCCGCTGAAATCGCCGTCATTGCCGTCGAACCAGCAAAACAGCAACAAGGCGTCGGCACCGAACTACTCTCCGTAACACGAGAATATGTCTACGAAAACTATGGATGCAAAAGTGCTTCCTTGAGGAGCTATTTTCCTCGCTTCTGGCCTGGTTTACCGGCTGATTTGTCGCCAGAAACAGAGCAATTTTTTGCTCATCGTGGGTTTCGGTTGCGTCGTGGCGGAGATGCGGATCTTTATCAGGATATCAGGGGGTTTGTCGCGCCAAAGCAGTATCTTGATAAAGCAGCTGCGGCTGGCGTTATATATAAGGCGATAGAGACACCTGAGGAATTTGAGGATTGTCTTGTTGGGCAGAAACGTAATTTCTCTCAATATACAGTGAGTACTATCTTCATGTTTCTACTACCTGATGCTATCATAGACAGGACTAATGGACTGGAAACAGGGCTGGGTCGAAACATACATCTCTCTCCACCCCTCCAAACACCCCTCAAGCATCATGGCAGCCTTCGACAAAGAGACCAACACTCAAATCGCATGGACCCTCATGCTCTCCCCAGACGACGACTTTGTAGCCCAAAACTGGGCTTTTCCTCCCTTGGCAAGTGGCGATTTATCCCTGAAGACGGGAATTATAGGCTGTGTTGGTGTAGATGAACCGCATAGAAGTAGAGGTGTAGGCCTTGCGTTGTTGTGTCATGCTATGGAGAATATGAAGAAGAGGGGTGTTGACGCTGTTTTTGTTGATTCGACGGATAAAGTGGATTGGTATGGGAAGGTGGGATTTGTAAAGTGGAAGGAGTATATTCATGCTGAGATTTAGATATAATGGTTTATGCTAGGTAGCTAATTCTCTGGGGCTATCACTTGAATGCAACTCAAGGTTGTACAATCAGATGACCAGGGATGTCCTAAACTATTACCATTCTGCGAACACAGTCCAGATGTGGCGTTGATTATAAGTATAATGAACCAGGTAATTAAAATAGCACAAGAGAGACAATATACAATATCCAAAATCATGATCTGTATGTGAATGAAGAATCCAGTGGATGGTAACAGTCATCAACTAGCACAGACATGGTACAGGAGACACAACTACCTCCTTACAATGGATCTACTACCATCCTAGTTGATGAAAGAAGTCAATTCATATAAAAGAAATATGATAGCCAGACAGAAATAGCATCGCACTCAAAATTATGTCAACACACATCCAAAATTCCCTCAACCCACACAACCTGTCCCTAATCCAGGTGCTCTTCCAAAATGCATCCAGTATATACACAGGGCAAAATAAGAGCAGCCCCCCAGATCTCAGAGGACCTCCATGCCGAAAATCTCAGAAGTGCGGCCCCTGCAACGTCCAATGAAACCCGCAAGGAAGAAGCTAGACCTGCAGAACCAAAAGCAGAAGATAGACAGGTAGGCGAACTCAAACCGGAAGCAGTAACTGAAGGAGACAAGCCTCAGAGGGCGAGATCACGTCCACTCGGACCACGGGAACAGGCTGTAGTCACCCTGGGACAAGCAGCATCACGCCGTGGAGCCGCAGCACAAACTCATGGCGAACAGGTAGGCGACGCAAACCCAAAGACTGTAGCAGCAGAATCCAAGCCTCAACGGGCAAGATCACGTCCTCTCGGACCACGACCACCAGCATCCGAACTACTAGGACGAACACCGACTCGCCGGCAGGGGCAAGAAGAAGCCGGATTCCAACGACCGGTACGACGCCCATCTGGACCACGAGAATCCTACGGCGCCGTTGAAGAGATCCTGAACATGTATCATCACGGCGATGATTTCTATGAGCGATACAATCTCTCCGACATCACGATGAATAATAGCAGTATCAGGTCTCGGGGTAGGGAGAGTGAGGTGCCTCCCTTGAGTCGATTTGATTGGACTCCGAGTGACTCTGATGATGGTCGTGCACGACAGTATTTGAAGGAGAAAAAGAGGATATCAAAGAAGAGGTTGAGGAATTTGAAGGAGAAGGTGAAGGATCAGACGGATAAGGCTGTGAGGTCAATTAAGTCGCTTGGTGCTGTATTTAAGGAGATACGTCGACGTCGATAATGATGAATGTATGATTAGAACTTGATTCCGAAAAGCTAGCTAAGTTATGCCCGAAATTCGATATTTCCGAAATAGCTCATTTTTCATTTTGAATATTAGTAGTATGTTAAGCCCAAATTCAATATTGCTCATGCATGGTCCCTTGTTGTTCGTTGGCGGTCATTTGTAGATTAAATCTCACCACCTGTGTTTCGACATATCTCCAGTACCGTTCGGCACACATCACTCTTAATGCCTTTCCTTTCCACTCCATGAGCAAAAAGCTCATACCAAACGCCCAGGACAGAATCGCAACGGCGATGAACGTGTTCTGCAGACCTTGTGCATCGATCCAAGGTGTAATGGCATAGTTGAAAGCAAAGCTAAGTGTATTCCGGCAGAGAATGACCGAAACAATCGTTTCGCCAGACAGTTCCTTGAAGCAGTCGACGGCATAAGCAAGGGCATAGGCACCGCCACTAACATTGCAATAACCGCATAGAAGACCGCCGAGAAGGAGGGCGGCCCAGTGAACGTGGTGGTATGCGCCAAGGCCCCAGATCAAGAGACCCGCCGGCATCAAAATACAGTAGACCACTAATCCCCAGAGACGTTGCTCGGGCTCACGAAGACCTCTGTGTCGTGAGGCTAATCTTAAAGTCAGCCAGTCAGCAACCGGGCCGGAGACAATTCCTGCGACAGTAGCACCAATCAATGGCGCAACGTAAGAGAGGCCGACAATAGCAGCAGAGAAATCATAGGGTGCCGCCGAGAGGATGGATGAAGTAGTCGCATTGTACACATTGTACCTGGCATGTGTGTCAGAGAAGTTCGTCGTTGCAAAAGTACTGTAAAGGAGTGAACGTACCAGGCCAAGGCAAATCCATACATAAAGCCTGCCCACATGATGTTGGGGAAAAGGAAGAAAATCAGAATGGGGCGATATGCCATGCGAACAATCTGTGAAAACGAGTTTCCGTTATAAGACCATAGCTTCATTCTCTGTAAGAATGTTTTCTTCTTGTGGTAGCCCGCAGTCACATCGAACTGTTGAATAGTAGGTGTGTCATCCACACCGGGAAGCTGATTCACTTTCTCGCCCTCGACGCTTGTACGCGTATACATGGATTCCTCATACAGGAAAAAGGCAAGCACAAAGTTCAGCGCTAGAATCAGAGCAGCCCAGTGCTGCACCCAATGCCATCCATAAGCATCGTTCATGAATCCTGCGATGAGAGGCGCGATGAAATTGCTGGCACAGAGTACAAACATGTACCATCCGATAAAAGCACCTCTTTCATGGGCAAAAAACACATCCGGAATACAGATTTGCGGCAGTACTTCGACTGGAGCGCAGGCCAACCCATATAAGCATCGTGCCGCCGCCCAAGATGGATAATGGTCAATCCACGCCGTCCACTCGGATATGGCGACGCAAAAGAGCACGCTCAACAGAATAATAGGTCGTCGACCAAAAGTCAGAGCAAGAGGCTGCCAAATGACATTGGTCCATCCTGCCATAAGAAAAAGATACCCGGTACCGTTGTTAAGCTGGGCTATACTAATGCCCGTGTCTTTCGAGATCGGAGTGAAGACCGAGTACACCGAGGTACCACCGATGCCTGTGGTGAAGACATAGAACAAGAGCAAAGTGACATTCAACCATTTTCGTTTCTTGGACCAATTCAATGGGTCGTCAGGGTCTGCTGAGGGCTTAGGAACCAGAATAATTTTGTCTGATTGCTCAGCAATCAGATGCACAGTACCAGGAGGAAGCATCGCGTTGGGATTTTCCGTTGGATTGAACTCCATGGCGAAGTTTTGCGCCAAACAAAATATTTAATAATCCTTTTCTGCCGTCCTCGATCCCAATAACTCTCCGTTCTTTGATGCAATGTGAGCCATCAACGGATGAAAAGACGGCTCACGGTTTGTGTACCGATCCCATCAAGACAGACAATCGTTTCTTTTTTTCATTCGGACTGTAATTTTCTCTGTTCAGAAGTCACTGCACAATGGAATTATCGCGGTCAATAAATGTACATGGATAATTACAATACTGACCAGGAAGCGTGCCTACATTACCTAGTCAGGGATAATTGAGCGGTCGTCTGACACTGATTCGCAAAGACAATCTGCAGCCCCTGTGCAGCAAACCGAATCAAGTGAGTTGAATCAAAGTCAAATCACACAGCGCGGAAAAGATAAGCTTAGCCATTGAGGGAAACTGTGGGCGGCGGGCAAAAAGAGTTAGCAAAAAGAGTTAAGACAGGGGTGCGGTAGCCATTCGAGCACTGATTGGCGCTGCGACCGGGTTTAACCACGTACGCATTGCGCCGGGCCGCCTACTCGGGCTGCCCCGCCTCGCCCAAGTCTAACAAAAGTCAAAGTCCTTATCTGCCGTGGGCTTTGCTGTCTGATCTCTCGCTTTGTCTGCATGTCTCCCCGATTCCTTCCTTTGTTTCCCCCATGTGCATTAGTGACAGATTATCAGATTAGTCAGTTGCTGGGTAGCGTTTACCTAATTGACAGCCGCTCTTTCTTTGCAATATCGCTTCCCCTTCTGCTTACTTACTTGATCCGAGTCAGAAAATAGCGCATCGGCGAGTACGACACGGCATGAAATGACTTCTCACACGGTACTATTCTCAACTCGTCTGATCTCGGAGAACATCTAGGATGCATCTCACGCCTCTGAGAAAGGTTGCCTGTTGATGAACCCGTTATTCGCTGCACCGTCGTTCGCCAGACGATGGGGGCCAAGATCGCTGGCAAGAGAAAGGGGAAACCTCGTGGGATCCGTAGGGACAGGGACTGCTTGAGCTGCAAGACTCGGGGCATTAAATGCGATTTAAATCGACCGCGATGTCAACCATGTGTACAGTCCGGGTTGCCATGCGGCGGCTATCCGCAGAGGGTAGTCTGGGCTACAGACACGAATTTTGGGCAGAGGCGGCCTCGCGAAAAAGTTGCGACGCCAGCGTTGTCGCAAGAATCGCAATCGCCATCAGATAGCTCCAAACCGAATCCAAACGGCAGTAAACCGCCTACACCGATCGCGGCGACTTTGCAGATGCATGACCGATACATGACTGTAAACCAATACAGTTTCATCAAGCGCCTTGCTGCATTTTACGAGCAGATCAAAGACGCCAATACACAAGCAAGTGGAGGATATTTGGCACCCGAAGCTATAGAATTGGTATCGCGAATATGGGACTTTATCCGGGTTAGAATGAAAGGGCAGCCCGCATCAAACGGCTCAACAGATAGGCAATCGGTGGATGCTGTTCAGTATCATGTCGACGCGCTCATGAGGTTGACGGAAGCCATCGATAAGGCTCACCCCATTGCGCTGTTTGGCATAGCAACGTTTGCGTTCTTTGAGGTCTGTGACGGCTCGTTTGGAGAATGGCAGTGCCATTTGAACGGGGCGCGGTCATTGCTCGATTTTCACTGCCATAACAAGGCTGATCTTGATCGGCTGTCGCATGAACTCACTGGGCTGAATGAAATTGTTGCGCATCTAGTGTGGTTCGACACGATGGGTGCGATCATCCGGGGCAGTAACGGGCTGATTTTTGACGACTGGCATCGCGAGACTTTGAGCGAAGCATTTTTCGCTAATGTCGGATGTCCGGTTGATACTTTCCATTTGTTTGTGACCCTCGCCAAGGCTGGGAATCACATTAACACGTTAGATCTTAGCTTTGAAGCTCTCGATCAACTTTTGCTGCGAGCTGAACCTGGATCCAGCGACAAGGCACTCGTCGAGAACGCATGGCGGTGCACAGCTGCCATAGCGATTATCAGTCGGATCGGCGACGCGGGGTCGTTGTCGCGACGCAAAGCCCTGTCGACTGCAGTTGATCAAGCATGCAGAGTGATTGCCATCATGCCGCCCACTTCCGGGATTTATATTCACCTGGCAGCGACAGCCTACCTGGCTGGCATGCACGCCATGCATCCTCGACAATGCGAGATTGTGCGGACTTATTGGCGCAACTGCCGTGCATCCGATTTTCCACGATATCCAGACGGACAAGCCAAGTGTGAGGCGAAATGGCGAGCGGAGGGACTGGCATGAACGAACTTTATGAGTATACGAACTGGATAATAGTACTTGGCATATATATATAGGGCCCATACATACCGTCGATATCCGCATCTCCATAGTTAGTTAGCCAGCAGGCATGATAATACATTGCTTTGTTTTTCGCGACTCTCGCACGTGCGGCGTAGTAATAGCATCCCGAAGAGTAAGCTGCTAAGATAGGCCAGCAGTTAGCACAACTTAGCAGACGTAAGAACTAGACTCTCTCTGGACGACGATGCATGAGTAGTTCGCGGAGTCTCTTCTGAGTTTGAGCGAGGTGAAGGATGAGTTGGAGACGGAGGCTGATCTTATTGGGGGTTCTTAGGTCCAGCGAATATCTTACGGAAGGTGCGCACCTTCCTCGCTTGCCAACTCAGGAAGGCAATCTACAGTCGCTCCTTCCTCGCGGGCTGTGTCACCTGATTGGCTCCTTCCCCGTCGAAACGCCTCTCCATCTCGCGATGTTTTTTCTTCTTCCTTCTCGTTCTGCCCAGTGCTCCCTGGACAAAAGGGGTGTGCACCCGCCATCCCCATGCCCGAGCTTGCGCCGCTTTGATGAACCTTCGTGATAAACAAAGATGTTCGCCCCTTTGGCGTTGATATCATCGCCGTTGTTTATTATTAATCCTCCTATCTTTTGACCCACCATGGATCCTCTTGTTCGTCTTGCAAGTTGCAAGCTATATATTTAATGGCACGCCTGGCTCCTTTCAGCCCGTCCAGGGCGGCGCCCATCTTTAGAATCCATCACCACACGACATGTCAGCTACAATGATATCGACAATAACCCCAATAACATACCAAGAGCGCGCTCGCATCAAACGGTCAGTACAGGCGTTGCTGATTCCCGCGGAATGGCGTCTGGCTTCCATCCCGCCGGTTGACGAAGTCGCCGATGCGTTGGAGTACATTCGAAAAAGCAATTTACTATCAGCGCGGGAACTGGGTATCACAGAGACCTCCGATGTCAATGTTCTGCTGCACAAACTGGCTAGTCGCCAATTATCGTCTCTCGAGGTCACCAAAGCCTTTGCGAAACGAGCGATGCTGGCTCACCAGTTGACGAATTGTTGCACAGAGATCTTTTTGGAAGACGCATTTGAGCGAGCTAGGCAATTGGATGATTATCTTGAGCAAACCGGGGAATTAATAGGCCCTTTACATGGTCTGCCGGTCTCGATCAAAGACCTTTTCCATGTAAAAGGAGTAGATTCGTGCATTGGTTGGTCAATTCAGAGCCAGGACAATTTCAAATAGTACTGACATTTTGATATAGGCTGGGTAGGCCTCACGGATAAGCCGGCGACCGAGGATGGAAACGCCGCGGCAACACTTCGCCGACTTGGTGCGGTTTTATATGTCAAGACCAATGTACCACAATCAATGATGGTGCATACTTCTCAACTAGCTTGTACGTAAGATGACACCTTACTGATAGATTGAGCAGATGTCTGACTCCTTTAACCACGTCTTTGGCCAATCCGTGTCCGCCCTCAACCGAAATCTCATTTCCGGCGGCAGCTCGGGGGGTGAAGGGTCTCTTGTAAGTGCCCGGGGTAGTATCCTAGGTATAGGCACAGATGTGGGCGGCTCGATCCGGATTCCAGCCAATCTATGTGGGATGTATGGTCTTTCGCCTAGTACAGGCAGGCAGCCGTATGAACGGAGCGGGTAAGTTGTGAATCTTTCTAATTTTGGGGTAGGTTGCTTATGCGCTGACTCAATTTAGTCTCCGACAAGATATCGTTCGTTCAGTAGCCGGCCCAATGGCAATGAGTTTGTCAACGGTGGAAAAATACATGGAAGCTTTGCCGGCGGCAAGACCGTGGGAGATTGACCACCAAGTCACACCAATTCCATGGCGAACGGAACTCTGCACGACAACGAAACGGCTGCGAATCGGGTATATTGTTGATGACGGCGTTGTGAAAGTGCAACCACCTGTTGCGAGAGCAATAGAGGAGGTAGCCCAGGCCTTGCGAGAGGCAGGTCATGAAGGTTTGTCGATACTTTGATATAAATATATTGACATAAGCTGACACATCCAGTCTTTGAATGGGACGCTTCGAGCCACGCTCATGCATACCAACTCTGGGAGAAAGCTATCCTCTCCGATGGCGGCGAAGCTTGTCGCAGGTTGTGTGAGCTGAGTGGTGAGCCACTGATTGAGGGTATGCTCGTTGGAAAACCTCACAATATCCTGACTACATCACAAACCCATCAGGTATGTTTATCCCAACTCTCTCAGCTCGAAAACTACTATCTAACGAAAACAGCTAATTTCCGATAAATACACCTACGAAACGCAATACCTTCAACGATGGGCATCCGCCAGTCTAGACGCTCTCATCATGCCCATCACACCTTGGGTGGGATACAAGCCCCAAACCTGGATAAAAAGCCATCAATATGTGGGATACACATCAATCTGGAACTTGTTAGACTACCCGGCTCTGGCCGTTCCGGTAACCAAGGCAGACCGGACCAAGGATGACCCTAGTGTGGATAAGGAATGGATGATGCATCAACCAAGGAACAGGAGCGACGAGTTTAATCATCAGCAATGTAAGTTCTATATCTCGGGGGTGAAATGAAGATTGCTGACTTGGATAGATGATATCGACCTTGTCCACGGAGCCCCTGTTGGCGTTCAGGTTATCACTCCGAAACTACAAGAGGAGAAGTGCATTGCAGTTGCAAAGGTAATTGAAGACTCGCTCGCTGCGCAACGAACTGCAGAAGAGACCCGACGAGCAAAACTGTAGAACGTGATGGCAAACGATATTGGTTAAAATGGAAGCTACAGCTTCGTGAGCATTGTCCAGCGTTTTGCGAATCTTGGGTTAATGTATGTTTCAATATTTCGTACATATACTAAGAGTTGCATGTACCTACCTTATGGTGTAAATACATCTATTTCATGTCTAGATTTGCATTGGACAGGTGCTGGGAAGCGCAAATAATTAAACTAACGAGGATTTTCCTTTTTTCTTTTGGTAAACGTAGTCTCACAACGAAAAACTCAAGACAATCACAGCAAAGCAGCAACCGCAGCAGCAACCACTGGCGCAGCCGTAATCATCGAGCCCACAACACCCGTCGCAGCAGCCGCACCGCCCGACTTCGTCGTGCCGGTAGCAGTAGCAGTCAACGAACTCAACCCTGCCGTAACCGTCAACTGGTCATACGCAGCCGACAAGGGAGCAGTCGTATACGTCGCACTCGTCGACGTCGAAGAAGTATACTTCGCGCCATCCACAGACCCGGTTATACCCACACTCATCGTACAACTCGCCGACTGCGTTGACGATTTGAGACTACATTCATACGACTCGGTAACCGTTAAATCGTAGCTGGTCGCGCTGCCGGATGTGGACGCGATGTAGACGGCTGTTACGCTCACGGTTGCGGGACCTTGCACGATGGTCCAGGAACTTGGGTAGTTGCAGTCTGTCTTGGGTGCGCCGCTCACGCAGCCGACATGGTAGGTTGCGGCGTCGGTGTTGATGGCTGCGAGGCTGGCGGCGGTGCTGGTGTAGCCGCCGTATTCGGGCACGTTGACGTCCCAGGGTGCGAAGAAGCCGACTATTGTGCTGGAGGAGTCAGCTTGGACGGTGAGGGCAGTTAGGGCTGCGCCGAGGATGAGGGAGGTGCGCATGTTGATTGTATAATCTTTCGTCGGTGTGTAAAAACGCAAAAAAGGAATTCAGAATCTTTAGAGAAATATTATTTTTTCACGGCGAACAACCCCTATTTATACCTAAACGCCCTCCAGGGTCCTCCAACGTAAACTACCTAGTCTTCGCCTACAAATTAGGACTCACAAAGTTGGTGGCTTGTGATGGTGTTCACCATTGGCCAGTAACTTAGGCTCTCGCAAATACTAGCCTAGTAAGCCTCCTTAGCCTGAATCATGTACATACGGAGTAAGTAACATAACCCTCCAACTAAAGCGCTAAAAAGGCTAAAAGTAGACAAGCTCTACCTCGATGGACTTAACAGATTTAGTGTGCATTTAGTGCACCTTAGTGCCTACTCGACCGGGAAAGCTGCCAGATCCGAGCCACGACAGAGCGGGCCTAGAGTGGATTATTGTGGAGTTTGGGATGGAAAAGTGTAGAGATAGGTCTGGTTAAGCAGGGTCTAGGGGAGTTAAGACTTGTTCTGCATATCTGGCGGGGTGCAGATATGGTTAGACACTGTGATTTGGCTGAAAATTTACCAGGACGAGTCCAAATCCGACCTAAAAACCATAGCTATGCGGCGCAGCTCTGCTAAGGTGCATGTAGAGAGTACCAAGGCACTGATAGGGAAACTTCAATGTCATTTCCTGATAACACAACTATCAAAATGCGCTTGCTCCAATGCTCAACATAGCACTCAAGAAAAATGCGAGAAAGAAAAAATCTTGAAAACATGAATCAAGCGGAACTATCATAGATATAAGCACGTCATAAGAATATTGGGAATAAAACTAGAATCATAAAGACAGAAGAAAAAGAGACATCACTCAGCAGAGTCAAAAAATGTATGTAAAGTAATGATAATCTACATAACAATACAATCACCACCCTGCTGCTGTTGTTGAGCAACAGCGGATCGGGACACGCGCGTCTTTTGCATACGGCCACTTCCCTTTTTGAGTTCTTCGAGACGTTCGCGGGCTTTGTTGAAGTTTTGCGCTAGATATTGTTAGCTTCGATACACAGAAAATGGCAGAGTGGGGGGACAAACAAGCAGCTCGCCAATACCACCGCTGCGCATCCTCAAGATTCGATGGAACACCAATTCCGACTTCGGTAAAATACCCCATTGCGTACTCGGCTTTTGCTAATCCTGCAGCTGCGGCTTTGCGGGCCCAGAGGTAAGCTTCGGTATCGCTTTGTTGGAGGATGCCATCGGCACCGGTCAGGTACCATCCACTCAGTGCGAGTTCGGATTGATGTTCACCCTGGGCTGCGGCGCGGGTGTACCATATAATACTCATGCGTGCGTCAATAGGTAAGCCCATGAGGCCCTGCTCGTACGCAGCGCCTAGGCGGTATTGTGAGAATTTGTAGCCAAGTTCAGCGGCTTGCGTGAACAGTTCACGAGCATATGCCTCATCTCGAATGATGAAATCCGATGGAGCTGTGCTCTCGTACATGAGACCTAATTCGTGTAAAGCGTGCGGATTCTCTTCATCTGCTCCATCAGCTGCACGTTTCAGCCACGTCACGGCTTCACGAGGGTTCTTTTGTTGTCCAAGCAACCCCTTCAGCAGAATAATTCCCATTTTGTACATCGCCGGCGTGTTGCCAAGTGCTGCTGCACGTCGGTACCATTGTACTGCTTTCAAAGCATCCCTTTTCGTGCCACCACCTTCTTCCTGACCGAGTTCACAGCACACAGCCGTTCGATACGCCGATTCAGCATGCCCTGCCTTGGCAGCTGACTGATATAGTTGGAACGCCTCCTTTGGATCAGCTTGGAGTCCTAATCCTCCATGTCCATAACTATCTGCCATGTAGAACATGGCGTCCGGGAAAGCATCATTGACTAATCTCTTCACGATCTTGTACGCATCATGAATAAATTTATCCTTATTCCTAGCGCGAGTCTTCGGATCGACCCTGCCTTCATCGCCGATCAGCCGCGTCGAGGCCTCAACGTACTTCTTTGCGAGTTTCAGTGCAGTCTTGTAATCGTCAGGGTTGCGTCGAACAATTATCTGTAGTCTCTCCAGTTCAGTCTGCGTGATGGGTGGAGATGTTGGCCGGCCAGTAGGGCCCGCTGGAGGAGGTGCAGATGGTCCTGGTTGTGGAGTATCATTTTGTGGAGGCGGCCCACCATATTGTCGAACTGGTGCTGGCCGATCTCCAGGCGCTTGATCCAAACCGGCGCGATATGGCGATGGATGAACAGGAAGAGCGTCCGGATTTTGAGATTCTGGACTGCCGATAGGGTGTGCATTATATGATCCCATCGACGGTGTCCCGTGCGAGCCGTCAAAATTGCCATTATAACCATTATGCATGCCATCGCCGGGCAAGTCAAATTGGAAGCCGGCATCCGCAAACTGATTTGTATGTTCCGTTGACGTTGTGGGTTTGTAGGGCGCGTATGCACCACCAGGCTTTTTCTCCGAAGACAAGGAATGCTCAAAACTTTCGTTACGGCGGTGCACAGGCTCAGACGCTGGCATGGCATCAAAGTTCGGCATATCTAGCTCGTCGTCGTCCTCTTCTTTAATCGCCCCTGCTCCCGTTCCTCGTCCTTCTCCTCCCTCTTCCTCATCTTGTTCCGCAAAATAGTCCGCAAAAACATTGTGATGTACATACGTACTAAACGTTTTGTATTTCAGCTCGTCACCACGCGACGAATTGGGTGCTAGTAGATTGCCTGCGGCAACGGCTTCTGGTTCTGCATATTCCGTAGGAGGCTCATATGTGCTCTGACCGGGATATTTTGGCGATCGTAGAGGAGGGGTATACGGTGAGCTGGAGTTTGGTGTGGTCATGCTCCTTTGCGGTATTTTGATAGGTGGAGGTGCGTTTCCCATTGTATATGATCGCTGAGGAGGGGCGAAGCCATAATCGCCATCCGGTTGACTCGGATCTGAATAGTAGGGGTCCCCAGGTGGTGCTCTAGGCGCGCGAGACGAATTTGATGTATGCGGTCGAGCCGGGGGTGAGGCGATGCTCATATCGCCCATTTGCCGTGCCAGGCCCTGCTCATCTGATCCTCTACGTTGCGACGGGGGACCGTTCGGTGGATATCCGTATGGATCACCTGGAGGTGGTCTGCGTTGAGGGGGAGGTCGGCCCATAGGAGCACCTCGAGGTGGTGGTCCGCGACTACCAGGAGGCGGGCCTCTTCCTGCGCCTGGAGGACCTACACCCGGAGGAGGTGCTCTTCCATAACCTCCTCCTCGAGATCGACTTGAAGAGGATCCAGGTGGTGGTGGGCCACCAGGTCCGCCATACCCTCCACGAGAAGGTGGTGGGCGTGATCTCGGTTGTCCCGGACGTGGTCCGCCGCCGCCATAATCAGGACCTCCTCCGCCGTATCCATCAAATCCAGGTCCACCTTGACCGTAACCTCCGGGTGCTTGCGATCGGGAGCCTGGTGCGGAGGGCGGACCTCTGGGAGGAGGCATTCGTTGTTGGGGGTATGCCATGTCGCTAGTTGTGGAACAATTAATGCACTGTTGTTTTCTTGTTACTGCCGTTCTTTGCTCGTCCGTGGTAATTCATCGAATAACGTTGCGCTCGGAGAGTAGTATGATTTAAAGAACAAACGAGTGTGTCAATTGGCGGTGATCCAAGTCGAGAGGCCTTTAATGTAGAGATATTGCGAATCTAAAATATATCTAGCCAACTCTCACAAAGTAGATGTTAGCCAAGCCTGGGTAGACGAGGATGAAACGGGGGTCAGCCATATCAATGCTGTTGAATTTACAGCCAGGGGTGCTGCGACACCGCTGCGTGTCACACGAACCGCAAGTGGTCTCGCGGGCACGAGGTATGACATGAAGAATGAATTATTTTAAAGACGACGAACCTTTCCGGAAAGAAGACTATAAAGAACGAATGACTGTCGTGGGAATTTGTAGTGATATGTCACAACCTGTGCTTGATGCAGAGGGGTACGGGAGTTGCTCAATATGTCGGGCAGTTAAAGCCCAAACGACCCTAGCTCCGAGTGACAAGGTTGAGGATAGATGGATGAAATGGCGTCGCTAAATCATAAAAGCTGTCGGTCGCATATGTCGGGGTCTGGCAGAAGTGTCAGGCTGTTGAAAAATATCAAGCTGAGTCTGGCGGCTTCTTATAGACTCAAACTCGCGAGGAGGAGAAGTGTCAGGAGGAGAAGTGTCGAGACGAGAAGTGTCGGTTCGTATTCTCTCGTCTGGGGCTTGACATGATTTTGATTCCAAAGCTTGGTTCCTGGTAAAATACGGGGAGATGATACTCGTATACTCGTATTTTACCGAGCATAATCCAGTGCATTCTACTGTCATTGGCTCGTCTGTATCAAAGATCCACATTGCGGCTGGCTAGCTGTAATTTATTGTTGGAACATTTACACAGTTTTTCCACATGTATCGATAAGACGCTTCAATACCGAAAGGTAGAAGGATTTCCCGCACGATCGCCGCGTAACTGGCCAAACTTACCGTATTACTTGCGTACAGTAGATTGATGAAATGACGTCTGGCATCTAGCCCAATTGCTCGCCTTGGTTTTCCTGGTTGGAGTTGCCCTGGTGGCTCCTTTCCACTCAATGAAAATTGAATCCTGTACATATTTGCTTCAATTTTTTGAATTCACCCTGTCTTCGCTTGGTACAGACACTCATACGCAGCAGGTGAATGGGGTCGTGTTGCAGGATCGACAGCCAGCGTCCTAAAAGAAGACAAGGACAAAGAATATACAACGACGCAGAGAGAGACGAGACGATCAGTCTAGATGGAAAGACAGCATGGGACCGCCACCTGTCCATCATACAACAACGTATGAGGATGATCGTCGCGCACGAGAGTTATTCCATTATTTCCAACCAGACAATCCGGCTCTGCTTCCCTCTGGCCATCGCGCAGCTGGATTGACCGAGCCCTCCTCGAGCTCCAGGAAAGCAAGCCCGAATCTGGTACTGACTGCACTGACGCAACTGGCCGCCATCAGATTAGGCGTGCAACGCGCTATCATCAGGTATATAGTCCGCTCCGAGCAATCATTGCCGTATGTTTCGACCGTTCACATGGAGATAGAGCTTTGTCTTTGACTTCTCTGAAGAGAATATCTACCGACATGGTCCGGTCCGCAGCAACGAACATGACTTGATTCTGATTTATTTGCTTTCGTTTTCTGATCTTCCTCGGCGGCTAAACCGTGATTCAGTTTAATCGACCGAGAAACACTGTACGTGGTAGCCGAAGCGTCGAAATCACTCAACTTGGGCAACAATGATGTATATGAGGATGACGGCGATGGGCTATGGATGGGCTGTTCCCACGGTCCTGTGGCCGGAACTCTTTGCGAGGTAAGCAGCCGTTCTAGGTTTGTAGAGAGCGAGGATCCGATGGTGTGCCATTGTCATTGCTGATACCCTCCATAGAAAACAATTACGTTGAAACCCACACTAGAAGACAGATACCCATTGTTTGTCGTTAGAGACCTCAGCCAACATCCAGTCTACAATAACATACCATGCGTCTGTGGCCCTCCCTACTTTCGCTACTATGCCGGAACTCCCCTGACGACGTCCAATGGAATCACTATTGGCAGTCTCTACGTCATTGACCCCCGTCCTGACATAACGTTAACTCCCTCGCATATCGAAACGTTAGGCGCTATAGCGGATGCGGTCATGGAGTATTTGGAAACATCACGACAGTCACTCGAAAGTCACCGTTTAGCCAAAGTGCTTTCGGGGCTCAATTCATTCGTTCAAGGAGACGATGGCGAAGATTCTCCGGTAACTACATTCAAACATGACAGCCCACCGGACCGGACTTCATCCCGAACGCCCAGTCCACAGGAATCGCCAAAACAGGAAGCTCACAATTTTGATGTTCACGCAACGAGTGACACCTCCTCACTGCGATCCGCGAGCCCGGGGCACAACGCCGACGTTACTGACAATATGCTCGAGCTTTCTCACAGTCCAAAGTCGACGAAACCTGAAGTGTCGGTCGTGCCATCTGCTAAGCGCAGAGCAAATAAGACGCGTTCGACCTTTCAACGCGCTGCAAACCTTATGAGGGAGAGCTTGGACTTGGGCGAGGATGGTGGCGTTGTTATTTTTGACTCCAGCGAGCACCCGGAGTTGGATTCGTTAGATGACTTAGACCGGGAAAAGGAGCGCAAATCGGCAAGTGTTTGCGCCTTGGCCGCGAAAGGACCCTTTTTTGAAGACTCTTCGTCGGCTTCGCCTTCGCATATTGCGCCCCAAATGGATCTACATTTTGTACGCCGAATGGTACGCCGTTATCCGCGTGGTGGCCTTTGGTACTTTTATCAGGATGGGACAGCTTTTTCATCAGACGAAGATGCAGTAAGCTCTGGAAGTGAAATTGCTGTTTCAAGCTCAACCACACGGTCCCAACAGTCTGTACATCCTCGATCGTTCGGGACTTTACGCGAAAAGGATCTGCAAACTCTTAGGAAGTACTTTCCGCGTGCGACCCGAATCGTTTTCGCGCCTCTTTGGGATTCTTTCAACTCTCGTTGGTTTGGGGGATGTTTTGGATGGAGTGCCGTAGAGACGCGCGTTTTCAGTGCGCATGTCGAACTCGGCGGCGTCTTTGGATTTGGCTCGTCTATGATGGTGGAACATAGTCGCGCCCAGAGTCAGGAATCTGACAGGAAAAAGGGCGATTTCATTAGCAGTATTTCGTAAGTCAGGATTATATCTCGGGATCTCTCTTTGTAACACAATAACTAACGGCATTAATCAAGGCACGAATTGCGAAGTCCTTTACATGGAATTTTAGCAGCTACGGATTTTTTATCAGAGCATGTTGAGTCCGAATTTGCAAAGAGCCTGCTGGACACAGTTCGTGCCTGTGGTCAAACCCTTTTGGATACGTTTGAGCAGATCCTGGATTACTCCAAGATCAATTCTCTTGATATGAAGCGACAGCTACACTCGTCTCGACTACGTGCTGATCGCGGGCGCAACGAAAAATCCCGATCCGATACCCTCAGGATACTTAAGGTTGTCCACGTTGCGGCGGTTGTTGAGGATGTGATTGAGAGTGTCTACTCGGGACACATCTTCTCTACCAACTTAGCGTCGGGGGCATGGCGATTGGAACCTGACGAAGAGCACAATGGAGTTTCAGATGGGAACAATAGTAGTCCAGTCGACGTGTTAATTGATGTTATAGCACATGATTGGGAGTTTATGATAGAACCTGGTGCGCTCCGGCGTATTATCATGAATGTCTTTGGAAACGCGCTCAAGTACACCCGAGAGGGCCTTGTGTCTGTGCGGGTAGATCTTCAAAAGAAAAGCGCTGGCCCAGATTCTACGACATCACCTGATAGCTCAGCATCTGAAGTTCTCGTGTTGACAGTCTCCGACACAGGAAAAGGAATCTCAAACGAATACCTTCATACCCATATCTTCACCCCATTCTCCCAGGAAGACTCCTTATCACCCGGCACTGGACTTGGCCTTTCTCTTGTTCGCAGCATTCTTCGGTCACTCAATGGCACCATCAAGATCAAGAGCCAGGTTGGCTTAGGCACTGTGGTCAAAATAATCTTGCCACTTGCGCGTCCACAAGATCGTGATACTCCAAGTCCACCATCTTTCCCAGGCAATTTTTCGCTCCGTGGATCAACAGATGTGGTCAAAAGACTAAAGACAGAGATGAGATGGAAAACCTTGAGTTTGCTACCGCATAGAGATGAAGAAAGCCACGATCCTTCCTCGCTTCATATCATTCGAGATTACTTAACAGAGTGGTTCGGACTTCGATTACAGAGCTGGGACTCTGCCGTCCGAAGCGATTTGGTCTTAGTAAAGGAAAGTGACTTGGAAACGCTACCTAAGTCTTTGGATCAGTCTTTTGTACTGGTCTTGTGTCAAAGAAGGCCCGGACTCCGCTCAATCAGAGCTGAAGCATCGGGCTTACCAACAAGATTGATACAGATAACTCTTCCATGTGGTCCTTACCGACTAGCGCGGACACTCATGGAAGCCATTTCCAATGTGAATCGGGACACAACCTCTACATTGAATAAACTTTCAGGAGACCTTTCGCAGGTAGTCCTACATGGGAGCATCCAGCAGCCGAACACTCAGCCTGCCGCAAGAATACGTGCACTACACAGCTCTGATACAGTCGAGCCAAGTGTTTCAAAGTCAGATCTCGTGACTCTGACTGGTGTTCCAAAGACCGCAGGAGAATCGGATATAGCTGCGATGGGAACCCCAGAGACTGACATCCGAATCCTTCTGGTGGAAGACAATCCTATAAATATGGCCCTCCTCAAGAAGTTCGTGAACCGAAAGTCGCCCCAGGTACTACACACTGCCATCAATGGGAAGGTTGCCGTGGAGCGAGTACAGAAGACGACAGAGGGCTATCATTACATCTTTATGGGTGAGTTTAGTCGTCTAAGAGATAATAATTTCTATCTTGCTAATCCTTTTTATAGACATGAGTATGCCCGTGATGGATGGCTTCGATGCAACCCAGGCCATCCGATCTATTGAACGAAATCGGGCCACAATGCATCCCGCTACAATCATTGCACTCACCGGTCTGGGATCGAGTGAGCATGTCGCCAAAGCGTATACGGCAGGCATTAATGTGTTTCTCACCAAGCCGGTTTCATTTATTGATATTGAACGACTAATGGATGAACGGAATATACCTGGCAAATGAGGTTCTATGACAGAATTATGCTTGTTTGATTTTCGGGGTACATAGACTTGGGCCGCATCACGCTGTGATATAGTCTTCGTGTATAATATTATTCGAGTAAGATATCTAACTGTCGGATTAACAACGCTACGTATCGGCGCCTACAGCACCGTATGCGTAGTGAACGTATCGCGCACCGGGGCGGGATTACTATATCCCTAGCCCCGGCTACGCGTCGCTGTATATAGCCACCTAGCCATCCCCGAGCCCCTACGGTTTTGGGAGTCAGTCGTTTATATTGGAATATTTTATGCTTATAAGCAGGCTCAATTCGTAGGCTTGCTGGACCAGCCTTACTACCGTCTATGCTTCGTGATACGGACCGTAGTTAAACCAACACTAACTAAATAATGACATACTAGTTGCGTTTGCATCAATCTCGACGGATGCTCGTATAAATATTCCAGGGGCTAATATAGCCGATTGGATGTAGCTGGTCGATCTGGACGCGATAAGATAAGCTTGGCTGGACGTGTTTGAAATGCCAACAACTCA
Source organism: Talaromyces verruculosus (assembly GCA_038993655.1). Taxonomy (NCBI): domain Eukaryota; kingdom Fungi; phylum Ascomycota; class Eurotiomycetes; order Eurotiales; family Trichocomaceae; genus Talaromyces; species Talaromyces verruculosus. The sequence goes on along the minus strand of JBBVQN010000034.1, from coordinate 15,186 downwards.
TCCATCGACGTCAATTCATCGTATTTTCCATCAGTATAGACAATGATTCATTTGTACAGCTTATCGTGTGTATAATTTCGATATCTAGGAAACAACCGGGCAGGCGCGTGTATATACATGGACACTCGCTCTTCCCATCAGTGACCTCATTCCCCGTGGGCCTTCCTCACTGTGTTCACAAAATGGCCGACTCAAAGTATCAGCCAGTGCCACACCATGACACTCTCGACTCACCCGCCATATCAACCGAGCAGAGCAGTCTTACTCCACATCATCCCTTAAACCCCATCGATGCATCCGACGCATCTGACCTCTCCTCCAAAGAAGACTCCGACACCGAAAATGACATGATGGACCTCGACGAAGAGGGCGCAGACGAGACCGTCATGGCCCCTTTGAACCGTCGAGCCACCACCACCAGCAGCAGCAAAAGTAAGCGTCAACTATCTAGACGACGCTCGCCGACAGATTCTAAGTTTCGTCGGCGGCTCTCTCTGTTGAAAAAGTCAATTGTTCGACATCGTCTTGCGCTCGTTGCCGCGGCCGGGCTTATTTTTATCTTTTTGCCGTTGATTGCCTATCAGCGCAGTATTAGGAGTTTCTTTTGGGCGGACCAGGTTTATGTATTTCCCCCCTCTTTTCTTCTATCCAGACAATTGGGATGCTTACGGGTTGGGGGTAGGAATCTCCGCCGTGGTATCCGTCGCCGAGGGGCGGGACGTCGGAGACGTGGGCGCATAGTTATCGCAAAGCTAAGACGATGGTGCAGAATATGACGTTGCTAGAGAAGGTCAATATTACGACTGGGGTGGGTTGGTCGATGGGGTTGTGTGTCGGCAATACAGGTCTGTTTTCTCTCTGACTTCTATGTACATACGAATATCGTATTGATAGACTACGTCAGGAGCTGCGATTGATTCTGGATTCCCCTCTCTCTGTCTGCAGGATGGTCCTCTCGGTATTCGTTTCGCCGATCACATCACTGCCTTTCCAGCTGGTTTGACGACCGCCGCAACGTGGAATCGCTCACTGATCGAAGAACGCGGTTACCTACTAGGCACCGAGGCTCGTGGAAAAGGCGTGAATGTGCTCTTAGGCCCATCCATGGGTCCTTTGGGAGTCGCACCTGCTGGTGGTCGAAACTGGGAAGGCTTTTCGCCCGATCCCGTCCTGAGCGCAATCGCAGCTGCAGATACGATTCGAGGCATTCAGCGGACGGGTGTGATGGCAACAGCGAAACATTTTGTCATGAACGAACAGGAGCATTTCCGTCAGGGCCGCGAATGGATCATACCAGATGCAATTTCTTCGAATATCGACGACAGGGCTCTACATGAGATCTTTATCTGGCCCTTTGCGGAGAGTATTCGTGCCAATGTGGCTAGCGTCATGTGCTCGTATCAGATGGTCAATAACTCATATGCGTGCGGCAATAGCAAGCTTTTGAATGGTATTTTGAAGGATGAGCTGGGATTTCAAGGTTTTGTGCAGTCGGACTGGCTTGCGCAGCGGTCGGGGGTTATAAGCGCTCTTGCAGGACTCGATATGTCTATGCCTGGTGACGGTGCTACGTGGGCTGATGGAAAATCATTCTGGGGCAAGCAGTTGACAATCGCGGTGCTTAATGGTACAATGCCCATGGAACGTCTCAATGATATGGTAACAAGGATTGTAGCAGCGTGGTATCAGCTGGGACAAAACGAGCCTGGAGACAACCCAACCTCTCCCAATTTTTCATCTTGGACAAACGAAGAGTATGGTCATCTTTTTGAAGGATCGGGTGATCCAGCCACCGGAAGAGTCAATCAGTTCATTGATGTGCAAGGTAGCGGCGAAAATGCTCATAGCATTACAGCTCGACGCGTTGCTGCTGAGGGAACCGTGATCGTGAAGAACGAGGACGGCATTCTTCCTCTGAGCCCACAAGGGCCTAACTCTCATATCAAGAAATATCGCGTTGGTGTTTTTGGAGAAGACGCAGGTCCAGGCAAGGGTCCCAATTTTTGTGTTGATCGAAGCTGTAATCAGGGTACTTTGGCGTCTGGTTGGGGCAGTGGTGCGGTGGAATTTCCGTATTTGGTGACACCAATCGATGCATTGAAACAGTCTTTTGATGAGACAGAAGTGGAATTTCATGGATATCCCACAGACAAATACGAGGATAAGGATCTGGATAATCACGACCTTTGCATTGTGTTTGCAAATTCGGATTCCGGAGAAGGATACCTCAAATGGAACGACGTCAATGCAGACCGGAACAATTTGTTCCTTCAGAAGCAGGGTGACGGTTATATTCAACGAGTTGCGAACAACTGTGGCGGCGATGACGGAGTTACTATCGTTGTTATCCATGCCGTCGGTCCTGTGGTTGTAGAGTCTTGGATTGAACACCCACGCATCAAGGCTGTTGTTCTTGCCCACCTTCCAGGTGAAGAAAGCGGGAACGCTTTGGCAGATGTCTTGTTTGGTCGGGTTGACGGTGGACGACTTCCTTATACTATTGGCAAAAGCCTGGAAGACTACGGTCCGAGTGCGCAGATTCTCTATTTTCCAAATGCGTTGGTACCACAAGTGAACTACACGGATGGATTGTTTATTGACTATCGATACTTTGACAAACATAACATTACTCCACGATTCGAGTTTGGGTATGGCTTATCTTATACGACTTTTGAATATTCGGATCTCGCCATATCTCCCGTCAGAGAGAAGTCACCTCTGCCATCACCTCGACCGAAAGCTCCGGTCTCTCCGCCTGAATACAGTGGGCAAACACCAGATGCGAGGTCTGCATTATTTCCTACAGGCTTCCGAGCGTTGAACAAATATATTTACCCATACCTCTCTGATCTATCCGAAATTAAGCAGAGGCACTTTGACTTTCCCAACGGGTACAAGGCAAAGTCCACACTGTCTCCTGCCGGCGGCGGCGAGGGTGGTAATCCGTCGTTGTACGAGACATTCGTCGTCGTCTCTGCAAATGTCACCAACACTGGTACGCGCACAGGACAAGAAGTGGTGCAATTGTATGTCTCGTTTCCGAGTGAGGCCAAAGACGAGGATGTCACTTTTAGCGATTACATTGAGTTTCCTGTGCGGGTGCTACGCGGCTTCGACAAGGTAGAGTTGGCCCCGGGCGAGACGACGAAGGTTGAGCTAGCATTGACTCGCAAGGATTTGAGTTATTGGAGCACTCGCCGGCAGAATTGGGTGATGCCGGTGAATGGGCAGTTTACGATTGCACTTGGGAATAGTTCTCGGACGATGATTCTGGAGGGACATTATTGATTGTTATCCATAGATGTAGATAGAGGCGAAGTCATTCTTTCTTCAGTCTTGCAAGATCAAATTAATCTCGGGGAGATTGAGAGCTTGCCGACCTAAGTCCGATTCGGCCTAGCCTCGGTAGTCTAGCGGCCGCGCTGACTGGATGGAGTCTAGCGTGTCTTAGTCAGCAACCCGTGATTGGCGCAGCTCACGTGGCGTCTTCATGCCTTGGAACCCTAAACACACTCAACAAGTTCTAGACTCCCCTTCCGCCGTGTTCCAATGACACTCCAGGCTCTCCCCTCGACTCAATGAGCACCTGAGTCCAGAAGCTGAAGAGAAAATGGATTTGACAGCACCTAGTCCCCATCCCCATCCAATCATGCGTGCTTGACAGGAGGGGAACGCCGTTTTTCTCCTCCGTCTTCTCGGAGTAACCTTTTCTGCGTTTTGCCTTCTGAGTATGAGCATAAAACTGGGCAGGACCAACTTTATCGCTCGTACAGTCAGTCGTACTACATGCATTGTACCCTGTCAACTAGCATTCGCTGCATGATTCCGGTCGTCCGTTTCTTGTCATATTGTTTTTACTCATATCATGTCTTGCTTTGCGTGACAATTCCACGGCAGCTGAAGGCCGTTCATTCCATTCGTTCTTAGTTTTTGCTTTTATCTGATCTCTCTCTCTCTTTTTTGCTACTTCCGCACCGGGGTCGGAGGACGATCACTGATCACCCATCCCAACTTGCAACCTAACAGGACGATCTTTCTGGGGCAAAGGAATGTATCGATAAGCAAGTGGCATTGATTTTTTATTTTTGACTTTTGGATATTCAAAAGTCGAGCGCATGAGGATCCCGATTGCGTTGCAGCTGGGGCTGCTGGTGCTTGTCACCTCGTTGGTGGGATTGACTGTTATTTCGATTGCGACTGTGAGTTTAACCACACATTGAACGAAATGTCAAAAGCTAATGGTCGATAGTGGATGAATAATTATAAATTCGTGACCGGTGTCAAGTACGTTTATCTCATCTGTTTGTCTAGATCCTCTCATTGACCTCACTTCAAGATCGCAAGGCCTCGTCCTCGTTGCTTCCCTCAAAGCAGGCCAAGTCGCCTCCAACATCGCCCTCATCGAAGCAAACTGCCAAACCGTCACAACCCGTATCTTGATCCAATCCGCGCTACAACGATTCTATCAGGGAAACCAGACAGACGCGAATTGGGTTACGGCCATTAGCGACGTGCAAACCGCTTTGGGATCCGGTGGTTATGTGTCCCTATATCAGGCCAAGATTTATTCGCGCAATGAGGGCGGGAACCAGGCAGGGTTGTTGAATGTGACTACCAATTCGTTGACGGAGAATATTGTGTTGCCGTATAGTTATGATAATGGCACGGTGTGTATCCTGCGTCCGGAGTTTGGTCTGCTTGTGGCTAATTGATGCAGTCTGTTGTGCTGGGTGACCCCGGTTTGGGATATCCTCCATCGCTCTATCCAAATATTACCTATATCATCGACGACGGCGTGGATCCGACCAATGCGACCAGTGAACACGCGAAGGCGTACGCTTTTCCTGATTTCCCCATCAACATAACGTCTGCGCTATTGCTTGGACCGTTATATGTCAATTCGAGCTTCTCGATGATTTCGATTACGATGCCGATTATAAACAATACGTCCAACACGGATATTCTGGGATATATGACGTGAGTTTTCCTTATTCTCTCTTTGAATAATCAAGCTGATTGGTATAGCGTCATCGCGAGCGCCGAAAGTTTACAATCTACTCTTGTCGACAACAATGGACTCGATACCTCCGCTTCAGTTTTACTCATCGGCCCCTCTACGGCCGATAACATGTTCGCTGGCGATGCTAGAGCAGCAACACGCACTAGTCCGCAGACCAACAAAACCGCACTTCAAGAAGCTCAAGCTCGCTACGTTTTTACGCCGTCGCTTGTATCCGGTTTCGAGGACCGACACAGTGAATACCGCGCAACTCAAACCACGTTCCCACTTGCCAAGTATCCAACCGTTCTCGACGCACTTCAGACCCCGAGATCGACATATGACAATTCTTCTAGCGATCTCGATACTACCAATGAGCAGGGATACCGTGTTGCCGTGGGTGTAGCGAGGCCACAATCGACGCTGGTAGATTGGGTGCTCGTTATTGAAGAAACACACACACAAGCATTTGCGCCGGTGTCGCAATTACGAAAAATCATTATTGCGTGTGTGTTTGGTACAGCTGGGTTTATCGCGGTGGCGGTTATTCCATTGGCACATTACAGTGTGACGCCGATCAGGAAACTCAAATCAGCAACGGAGAAATCGATCCATCCATCACCGTATCATCATCAATATGGTGATCACCCTGAGACTAATGGAGGCGCGGTTTTGGAGACCCTGAATGCACAAAATGAGAAGCAGGGCGGTATATTCGGAGCGTTCTCGAGCATTGTTCATGGTCGATGGGGACGGTCACAAGGTACCGCAAGTGAAGACGGTCGATCGAAGACGTTCAAAGTTCCCGGCAAAGTCAAAGAATCGAAACATGTCGTTACGGACGAGCTGACCGAGTTGACCAGCACATTTAACGAAATGGCGGACGAATTGATGATTCAGTATACCAGACTGGAAGAACGTGTAGCCGAGAGAACGCGCGAACTTGAGATTAGCAAAAAGGCCGCCGAGACGGCCAACGAGAGCAAGACTCTGTTTATTGCGAATATTTCGCACGAATTGAAGACGCCATTAAATGGAATTTTGGGCATGTGTGCTGTTTGCATGGGCGAGGACGATTTGCCGAGGATTAAGAAGTCGCTCAAAGTTGTTTACAAGTCTGGTGACTTGTTGTTGCACTTGTTGAACGATTTGTTGACATTCAGCAAAAATGAAATTGACTCTGCTATTCGATTGGATGAAAAGGAATTCAATCTGGCGGATATCAAGTCGCAAATTTTGACCATTTTCGAAAAGCAAGTTATCGAAAAACATGTCCATTTTACGGTCAAGTTCATTGGGGCACCAACTACAGAAGCCATTATTATCAACGATGAAAAGCATGCACTTACCATGACTTCGCCATCGACTTCGCATGCCCATGGTCCGCCAGGCACGGGCCGGATGAAAGATATGATTTTATGGGGTGATCAGCATCGTATTTTACAGGTGCTCATCAACCTTGTCAGCAACAGTCTCAAATTCACTCCGGAAGGTGGGCGCGTCGAAGTTCGAATCAAGTGTTTAGGGGATTACGAAAAACCAGAGGGCAGTACCAAAGTTTCCTTTGACTCGAGGTCCAATTCGCAAATGAGGTCAAGAACCCCATCGTTCCAGTCTAGAGATACTCAAATCGGCGGGAGTGTCGCTGGTAGCACTTTTGATCATCACTTTCGCGAACGAGAAGCACCTGTCAATTATCGGACGTTGGCGTTCAGCTTTGAAGTCGAAGATACGGGTCCCGGTATTCCAGCGCATTTGCAGCAGCGAGTTTTTGAGCCGTTCATGCAGGGTGATTTAGGTCTGAATCGGAAGTATGGTGGTACGGGGTTGGGCTTGAGTATTTGCTCGCAATTATCTCGTCTTATGGGTGGTACTATCCATCTCGACAGTACAGTGGGCAAGGGTTCGACGTTCAGGGTTGATATTCCGTTAAAGTTCTTGAAAGAGATCGCATCTAGTACACGCAGCTCTAGTACAGCTGGCTCCCGACCGCCGAGTGAGATTATCTCTCTCGATGATGCCGCAAATACCCGAACATCAGGCGCCAACAGCCCCGTCGTGAAACCCGTCGAGACTCAAGATTCGCAACCTCGTTTGGTCGGTCTGAGTCAGCCCTTCTTTGCAGCCGCACCCCCTTCATCACCTCCCATCAACAACAACACTACTTCCAGCAACACTACCGCCAATCCTTCCTCTGAAGCAAAACGCCAAGCCTTCAAATCCGCCCTATCAGCCACAGACACCAACACAAGCGCCAAAATCCGCGTCCTCGTCGCCGAAGACAACGCCGTAAACCAAGAAGTTGTCCTGCGCATGCTCAAACTCGAGGATATCTACGATGTCACCGTTGCCAAGGATGGCCAAGAAGCCTACGACACGGTGAAAGCGGCCATGTCGGAGGGCAATAAATTCGATCTGATCTTTATGGATATCCAGATGCCCAATCTCGACGGACTTGAAAGTACACGCCTTATACGGCAGATGGGATATTCCGCGCCCATCGTGGCGCTGAGCGCGTTTGCGGAGGAGAGTAATATCAAGGATTGCATGGAGAGCGGTATGGACATGTTTCTGAGTAAACCGATCCGTCGACCTGCACTCAAACAAGTGCTGAAAAAATTTGCGACAATTGTGGAGGAGGAAGACGGCGAAGCCTCTTGATCTATCACATTCTCTTGGATTTCTTTTCGTTTCTTTTTTTTGGTTTCCGTTTTGGTCATATCACTGCATGGCACTGCGTTCCCTCGTATTTTGGGTTTTGGGGTTTATGGGTAAATGCATACGAGGGATGGTGGATGGTGTTTGTGTATGGAGTTTGGGATTGGATTATTGACTGACTGGTCTATTACCATTTATTGGTATTTGGTGTATTTATTATATTCATTGTATACGACTGCAGTATTGATCTACATAGGTAGGGAGCATCAATCATTACCTGGGTATCCTTGGTAATGTTATATCATATCGCTTTTTATTCGTAGCTCCATGTGGACGTATAAAACCATTCCAATACCTAAGTAGTAAAGTCGACATACAATATGAATCAACAGACTCACTGTTGATATACATCATGATAACTTGGGAAGAACAGAATAGGACGTAAAACCTCTTTCAAATAACATATTCTAAATATAAGTACAGTTACCCGCGATATCCGTGACCCTCTCCTTTCATCTCATGAAGGGTAGTGTCGTTCAACCTTCTCATCGCCAACTGATCATTCCCATTCCATTGGTGATACCGCCTCTTCTAAACCTGCATGTTTGTGTCGTTGAAATCGAAATGATTCATATTCGGTTCCGAATGGTTTTCATTCTTTTTGTTGTATATGATTGTATCACATCGCTCGGGGTTAATAAAATTTGGAAGAAATGGCATTTAAAGAGTCTGCTTCACGAGCATCGTAATCTTTTCTTCGATTTCTTTATCCGTCAAGCCTGTTAATTCAAATCTAATTAGCATCGCCATCACTCTCGTGGCCCATTGCATGGTATGCGTACCGGATAGTAATTCTTGCTTCTCCTTTCCAAATTCTGTCCATTCACATATTAGCTCCTTTCTCACTCCCCATATTTTTCTCTCGACAACTCGACAGATGGGGGAGAGGTGAACGCACCATATCTCGCAAAAACCCTCGGCTCAGTTCCCGAGGCCTCGCGAATCAGAATCGGGACGTAAGGGTTATTCTTCTTCATGGTTGGGTATGCGCGGTTCAGGAATGATCTACCATGGCCGCCCCCCAAAAGTCAAGTTAGTTGTGTGGATTGTAGAGAGCAGCTGCTGGTGGGTGCTGGAACGTACCGCGTGGCATCGCTGTGGGATGACGTCTGACAGAAGAGGAACCGGAGTTCTTTAAGGGATTTGTTGAAGGCATATTTTGCGGACATTTTGCTCCTCACTTCCTTTTTCTTGGTTTAGAAAGAATTGAGTGGGGGAGGAGGTTCAATTGATTGTCAATCGCAATGGAGCTTCTTCGATGATGTTGACGAGAGGTTGCGAAGTGAAGTTCTGCCGCTCAACCAATCAGCAAGGGTGTGATTACATCAGCGGGTTTAACGCCGTAGTCTCCGGGGCTCGACCAATCAGACGCAAGATAAAGCTGGGGGGGCCCGATGCCGGTGAGAATCGGCAGTTTGGCTACGGACACTATCGAACTCATTCTCTTCTTACTACTCTCCATCAGCAGGACAACAGAAGGGTTGCGGATATTAAATTATTGTCAATCAGATACACAAGGGTTGTATCATTCTCTCCACTCCTTTCAACGACCTCTGAGAGCGTCGAAGTCATTGCCGGAACACCGACCCGTCCGACCATCCCCGGACCTCACCAAAACTCGTCATACTTGAAAAGAAACCAACATATCTAAAATCAAAATGTCATCTCGCGTCGGTCTACGCTTTCTCGCCAACTCGCGCGCCGCATTCCGTACCTTTCGTCAAAATGTGAGCAACAACAGCAAGGGCTTCCGGTTCTCGAGCACGGAGGCCAGCGCCGCTGGCGCCGCGGAGTCACAGAACGCTTTTCAGAGGATGTGGAATAGTCCTGTTGGATTCAAGACTGTTCATTTCTGGTATGTCTATTCTCCCTGTCTGCTATCAGGAAGGATGGGTTGAGGCTAATGGTGAATTGGATAGGGCTCCTGTTATGAAGGTATGAAACGAGTCATCTACCCGCATGCTTGATACACAGCATGAACATACATTCTAATATACGTCCAGTGGTCCCTCGTCATCGCAGGCATCTCCGACCTCGCCCGTCCCGCCGAAAAGCTCTCCTTGACTCAAAACCTCGCTCTCGTCGCAACCGGCACAATCTGGACCCGATGGTGTTTCGTCATTACCCCCAAGAACATGCTGTACGTCCCCTCCCCTTCTCTCCCTCTGTTCTCCAGGGGTATGCTGACTGTGAAAGCCTTGCTGCCGTCAACTTCTTCCTCGCCTGCACCGGTACCGCACAATTGACCAGAATATTCCTCTGGCGACGAAGCCAGGACGGCTCCGCAAAGGAGGCTGTCAAGGATATGGCTGCTGATACCGTTGGAAGTGCAAAGCTCGTTACTGGTAGTGCAAAGGGGGCTGTCAAGGCTGCTGAGGAGAAGGTCAAGTCTTCTTAATTTCTGCCGTTTTGCCGTTTTTATAGAAGTTTGATAAAGACAGGAAGAAGATGGATGTGTCTTTCTGTACCTAGGTAATATAAAGGTGACCGTTATAGGAAATTATATCTTCTTTAATATTGAGTGTTTAGTAAGTATGCACGACTAAAGCTAGGTACAACAAACCAGCATAGCATTTACATCTAAGGACGATTTTCAAAGGCAACAAAAGAACGTGTTGTCAAACCAACATTGAACCATCATCTAAATCCTCGCGGAGAATTTCTCTGTCCTCATCAGATCCACGCTCCGACACTTGCGCATTATCCCCGCCATGTATGGATGCCGACACCCCATGAACAACCTCAAACCCATCACGAACATCTTCAAGTGCATCCGGCATCGCATCCTCAATCATACGAAGAACAATTTTATCAAGCATAATATTCTGCTGAACAGGAGTGACAAGCGTGTCCTCCACGCAGACACTACTAGCAGCAGTATAAGAAGCAGCTCCATCTCCATCATCCTCGCCATCTTCTTCGCCTTCTTCGCCTTCTTCGTCATCATACTCGTCTACAGCTGCCCTCACACCAATTGACGCCAAATCCGCAGCCCTCATCAACATCACCTGCTTCGTATAAACATGCATCCAATATGTCTCCGTCTCAACCGCCTCCGTGAAGCGCGTGTGTCGCTCTAACGCCTGCCACAGCTGCCGAATTTCATTCGCTCGTTCGGACAGCATCTCTTCGTGCGAGTTCACTCGCCCCACAGACTCGGAATACCATGTCCGCAGCCGAAAGATGTCGCGCTGCATGACATCGATTATCTCCTGTTGTGCCCTAATCTTCTGTGCCTGCGCGCTTATGGTGCGCGCTTGGGCGGACACGATGTGGCGCGTGTTGTTGATGATGGATGTCTGGCTGTTGATATATCGAGTCAAGGTTCGGAGTTCGTTGCAAATGTGGTTTGTGGTCGTGACCAGCCGGTCTGTCTTTTCGAGGAGGCGGTCATGATACTTGAGGATCTTGCGGTCGAGATCCAAGAGACGCTCTTCAAGGCGGTGGAGGTGGTTGTGGTCGATTGCAGGGATGTCGGAGGGGATGTCTTTTGTGGGCATGATGTCCATGGAGTGTAATAATGTCGATTCTCTTTATGATCTGGGTAATAGGTTTGTATGTGAAGGTGGCAGAGGTCTAATGTGCATACAGGTCCAAGTGATAATGGTTATGGTGATATTCATGCGAAATAAGTGAGTCATAACCGGGATATATAGGGGAGAAATCTTGCGTGAACAAAGAAAGCTTGCACGTGAGTGAGTGAAGATGAGATGAGTTGAAAGGTTCCTTTATACAGGTGTGGTATCAGGGAAGGAGCAACATTGAAGGGTGCCTTCCCTTTGTGGAAGGAATCACTGGGAAAGAACTCGATTAAGATCACCGCTATACTAAACATATATAACATTCGCTTGCTTCAACAATTGCCTACATGATCATGGTATCAGCCCCTTCCAACCTTGGAAGCTTTGGAGCCAATGAGATAGGATGGATCAGATATACTGCCAAGCAGGAATATCCCCCGTAAACGCAGGCGCAGCAGCATCAAATCCCAAACAATCCCCAACATTACCCGTAGGCACCGTCGCAGTCGGAAAAGCGGCAAAGATCTGCCACTTGGACGGATTGGCAGCATCGTCGGGACAAGCCATGAAGCCCGTGGCACCGAAAGCGCTGGTTGAGTAGGTGCCGAATTGTGTGCCGGGGGTGAATGTGAATGATCCTAGGGCAGAGCCAGCGGGGATATTGGCGGAATGAGCCTGGGTGAAGGCGAGGGCGCCGGAGGGGTCGACGTAGACTTGTTGGCCGCCTGGGACTTCGACGTCCTTCGTACATGTTAGGTCGTATATCTCTACAATAAGGGGGGTATGAGAACTTACCAAAGCACTTGGGTTAGCCCAGACGGTTTCCGTGCCAGGGGGGCATGGGTTGACCTCTGAGGGACAGTAAGTAGCCGTCGGAACGCCAATCCAGAATTTTTGGCCGGCAGCGTTGACAGATTGGAGATGGATTGGAGATCCAGAGCGGAGGGCAAGTACACCAAAGGGTCCTGTAGAGTCATCACGTTTCTGCGAGGCTGGGAGTGCCATTGCACATGCAGCCAGGACGGCAGGGGTGATGACCGAAGTGAACTTCATTTTGACAGATGTGGTTTTTGCAATTGACTTTTTAATCCGTAATGTTAAACCAGAAGAGTGTTGTTCGACAGCAATTGACTTTGCGGGAAAGGAGGCGTTCTTATAGACGCGATGATTGTTGTTGTTGATGTGATAATGACCAGCAGACCAGGAGGGAATTAGGGCTTTTTATAGGGACAACACCCACCTTGAGCGCATCATGCAGCATCATTCATTCCACAGACACTTAGATTCTTGGGCTGTGTAATACGAGTCCTTCAACCTGAAATGGGAACTGGTGTTGTCGAAATCATAAGTGAGACATCCATGGATACCGTGACGCAATAGGATATACAATTATCCACAACGTCCGTAACGGCGCACTCGATCAGCGGCTGCCAAGGGAAAAACATTCAATTTCAAATTTGCGTTTAATCAACCAAGGCTGTATGTATATATGCTTATATTAACTTATGCTAAGAACTAAAAGTCAAGAAAGGATCAAGAAGAAAGGCGGAGCATCCAATGATCGCAAAGAACGAAAAACATCGCACTGGCGATCACTCCACTGATCCATATTTCTAAGACATGTTGACTACGGACTTCCAGTTGCGGCTCATTCTCAATATCGGGCTTATGAATTTATTGGAAAAAGCCATTTGCCGAGGATGCGGTGGATGTACACCTGAGCTTTGAGATTTATGTTATGACATGATATCGTACCTGACGGTTCTTGGCCTTGTATGGGAATTTCCTATTCGGGATTGAGCCCTAGAATCCCCATTGCGATGGGGGCTGTTGCATCAGATGCGGAAACTACACATCATGATGGAGTCACTAATAGCGAAGCTTGAGGATCTATTTTCGTGTTTGTGGAACATTGAAAGACTACAATCCTATGACTGGAAAGAAATAGTTCGCCACTGTATAACCGGAGTACGAAGCAACCGATATGTCAAACTTCAACGTTGCAATCTGATCAAACCCAGAATAAAGCTAAGCTACTATTCAGTACGTGCTAGCGCCATCCATGTACGTACAATGGGGAAGAATGAGCGGTATACAGCAAGGACTCTCAGGAATGTACGTGAAACCAGCCATTTCCCAGTCAAAAGTTTGAGTCGGAATTGCCGGCTTTTTTCATTCTCCACGTGTTCATCATTTTTAAGACACTGTTTCTATTTTTGATTTCTTCTTCTCCTTGATTTCAGCATAGGTGTAGATGTTTCGGCCGTTCGGATCAGAGTAACCGTGTGAGCGATCCATGCAGTGTGTAGCTTTCGGAGATGGAAACATCACGTTCATATCTGATCAGGTACTACATACCTCGTCAGCGAATTCAAGTAGCCATGCCGTATCCCGAACCCGATCATTCGCCAAAGTTGCATCCACCTCAATATATTTATCTCCAATTTCCAAAGTCCGGGCTTCAATGTTGAAGCTATGAAGGAGTCAAGAGTATGAGATTCGTAACCATATTATACATTTTGATATAACATACACAGATCAGAGGATAAGATTCCTTTTGATACCTCCAAGTATCATCATCCAAGACACCAACGCGGAAACTTCAAATATATCACTTCTCCCCCTGCAACTCCCTCCTCATCTCCTCCCTCTGTATCCTCTCTTCCTCTTTGGAGCGTGTCGACGTCGACACCGTAGATGTCGAAGGTGCTTGCCCTTTCAGTCTCGCGGCTTCTTCTTCTTTGACGGCGAACCAGACTATATCAATCAAAACACAAATCAGAACACTTCTACCCTTCCTCTCTCGTATAACCAGTGCAGAAAAAGAGGGACGTACTCGATTTATCAGACTTGGACCACTCCTTGAGCTTATTCACATATTCATTGTACTCCTTCTCCTGACGATCGCGGTTCTCGAGCGCTGCTTTCTTGAGGTCGGGGCTATATCTCTGTTGTTGTCGTATCTCAGTATCGCCCGGTTGTTAAAGCTAGGAGCTAGGAGCTTAGCTTACGCTGAATAGCTCCTCGTCTGTAGGTCGGATTGACTGCACGAACAGTGGTCCTCCCACGGCGACGACGGCGCCTCTGTAGAAAATATCGACAGCGTGATCAGTAAATGTCTCTCCTTTATTTCTTGGTGGTGGTGGTCGCGACGGAACTTACACCGTGAGCATCTTGAGCCACTTTCCTGTGGACATTTCGTTGACGTGGTTGGCGGGATTGCTCCGCTTCACTTTGACTCTTTCTAAATATCTGGTCGCTTTCTGGATTCAATTGACTCAGACAGTCCTGCTGTTCTGGTTGTAATTGATTGTTCAAGGTCTGGCCGAAGATGTCAATCTCATTCCCGCGGCAAAGAATGATTAATTAGCCACAACTCGGGGAATTGGACGGACTGGCTGTGGCGCAGCATTATATGTATGTGGCTGGGTGTGGTTCTTATCGTTCGATGTTTACAGTCTATGACTTCAATTAATTTAGAGCAGCTGGGCTAAAAAGCTAAAATCAAGAGTGAAACTAAAAGTCTAGCTTCAAGGCGCATTTCGAATCGCAAGGGAAATCGTATATGAACTCATTGACAGAAACAACATCTAAGTTTATCACACAAATGCAGAAATATATAAGCATGAATTAATGTAAGGGAATCAACAATGTTCACTATCATTCAAGGGAAAAAAAGTCACAAAAGAAAGAAATCAAACGCCATCCCAGTCTATATGGAAAAGCAAAACCATGCATCGATACCTCTATCATGAAACAATGTATCTTTCATCAAGAATCGTCAAAAATGAAAAAGAAAAAAGAGCATAAACATTGAAAAAAACAATTTTTTATTTGCCATCGAGTAGAATGTTTTATTCCTCATCGTCAGTATCGACTGGCTTAGGAGTACCCTTTGGTGAATTGAGCCATTCGATATGACGGAGTCGACGGCGAGCTTCGTGGTGG